>MUZC01001326.1:4005-40233 GCA_002072015.1 Radix auricularia
TTTTTTTTTTTTTTCCACTGAAAACGTTCTTAAATAAATTGCAAGCAATCAAATATTTTTGTAGAAGTTTTATTTAAAGTTGCGCATTTACATGTGACGTCATGTTTCCATAAAAAAAACCTCACACACCGTCACAAATGCATGACCCTTTCCCTTACCCCCCTTGGCGCGTGACGTCAGTCAGGGACGACCCCCAAAGATTAAAACCAATATCCTTTGACGCAACTTAAAATTAATTATTCAAAGGTGGGGGGTGTCACGGTTAGATGTTATGGTGTGAGAATGACTGAGCGAAAATGTAGGGTGAATGATAAACAAAGCGTGAACACCCGTGGACTTGAATACTCGCTCACCGGGTGTTCACAGGGGAGTGTGTAGAGATGTCAGGTGAGAGTGTCAATGAGGGAACAGTGGGTATTAAGCATTCAGAGGGACGAGTGTTGAGCGTGGACCAGGACATTCCTGTTTTATCGATATGTTGAGAGAGAGACAAACACAGTGAATGTATTCTATGATAGCTGCTACACTGTATTGCTATGGATATAGATATGTCAATATATACTGTAAATAAACGTCATTTTCTCTGTTGAGTCAAGTCTCGTGAATACTTTTACCACACTACTGTACGCCTGATGTTATATCTGTGGTCAAAACGGGTGGACCTAAAAATCCCCCTAGACAGCGAGTCCGCCACAGGGGGGGGGTGTTTAAAATGAATATTTACGTGCGCAGAGGGGAAGGTAGGTAAGAAAATACGACTTTTTTCCGTACGTTATTTATGGATGGCCCTCTAAATGCTCCAGTCTTAAATACTTACTTTTCATTGTACATGTATTATTATTTATTTTTTTCGTCTCGATAGCTATTGGGCTATTAAAACGTTAGTGTCTCAATAGCCACTGCCTTTTTATGTAATAATTAAATATATGTAATTTATTTTGAATCAAAATGTTTCGTTTTTATTTTCTTTTGCCTTAACTGTAATGACACATAGGATGGAAATATCTATTTACCTTTATTATGCTATTAATTTTTTTCTCCATTTTATTTTTATGTAGCAGAGCTCCCTTTGCACTAAAATTAAAGGTTATTGATGTCCATGGTTTAAGTCTAAACATGAATTTATTGGAGATTGAAAGTAAACGTTAAAACAATTATTGGCTTAAATTTAATAAAACACACTAAAAAAAATCCGTTTTAGCTCAATCTTACAAAATTAAAAATAAAATAAAATAAGATGCCTGTTTGTCTTGTGATTTTTCAATAAAAGGATTTCTTTAATATAACTTATTATAACAGAGCCCACAAACTTAAATTGATTTATTGTCATCAGTCATCGCGTTTAGTGCTATTCGTACAAAATGTCAGTGTCTTTGTAAAAAGTTAATTAACTTTCAATTTGACTTTCAAGTTTGAAGTCCATGAATGTATGTGGATTCTTCAAATTAATTTATAAAGAATTGAATAGAAGTTATCAGAAGGAAAACGCATTTCGTTTACTTTTTTTTAGGGCTGCGGAAATTAACGATTAATTTCTCGATTAATCGGTAAATGTTTATCGATTAAAATTATTTTAATAATAACATAATAAAAATAAAAAATTTAATTCCATGATCACATATTAGTCCAGGGCCGATTTGACTGAGGCCGTTTTGTCAGGGGCCGTTTTCCCCGAGGCCGTTTTGACCGTGACCGTTTGGTAAGGTGCCGTTTTGACTTGGACCGTTTTGTCGGGGCCAATTTGTCGGGACCGTTTTGTCTGGGGCCGTTTTGTCGGTGAACCTGGAATGATTACCAAGAACGTCATCTCCAGATTGCACGAAACTCTAACAGGTCATACAAATTAACAGAATATAATTCTTTTCCACGAAGTACTAAATCATGCATGCCGCAAAATAGGATTGTAGAAATGATGGGACCCAGTTTGTTGTGATTTTCTTGACTTTGTCTTCTAAATGATGAGTTCAACTGCCCATCTGTAGAAACTGCTTTGGCTTTCAATAATGCAACAAAATTGCTTGCAGTTGCATATTCATGATAGCCTTTGTGTCATGTGCTTTGCATGTGGCTAGCTTTATCTTCGTTAAAATCTGTATATTTTATGCATGTTTTGATGACAGATGCCACCTGAATTCCTCGATTTACTTTTAGCGGAAACAACACACAATAATTACAAAAGACACTTTTTAACATTTGCAAGTATAAAAGCAACGGTGAATAGTTTGATAACAATGCACATATAAAAACTCAGTTCCCCTCACTGTCAGCTCTTAACTCATACATTTTATCAGGGGTGAAACAATCATGAATCAGCTGCAATTTCAACTCATTTGAAAGCTCGTGTGTCCAGACATACCTTCCAATTTCCAATTTAGAAAATGAATAAGTGTCAGCGATAATCAAATTAGAAACAGTAGCCTCAGCTGTGTCTGGCTGTTGACTTATACCGATGTCCTCAATGCAAATGATAAGTCAGATGCTGCAGACGCCCCAAAATCTTCTAATAACGGCATTTCGGAATCCCGCGATTGCACTACTTTTCGTTGTTGTTATTTTTAAAAGCCTGTAAATAATTTTCTATCCATCTTTGGCAATCCTTCAGTTTTTACACGTTTATTATTTCACAGCAAAATTTAATTTTCTTATGAGAACTTACGTTTTTGATTTATTAAATGCTCTAATATTTATTATATTTTAGCTATTACAGCGCTATTTTCTGAGTCTTATTAATTTCTAAGAGTTATTTGCGGCACTTATGTTATACTTAACTCAAATTTAATTGACAATTAAACCTGTATAGCTATGGTGGGTTAAAGGGGGGGGGGGGCTGAGCGGGCTTAAGCCAGGGGCCCCCGACGGTTTGGGGGCCCCACAACTTTTTATATTTTATAATAAAAGTGTACAAATGTTTGCACGAACCCTTGTCAATATAATAAAATAAAAATATTAGCTATACTATACTATACACCTGTTTGCGATTCAGTCTTAATAATCGCTAAAACTTGATTCAATTGGCTCACTTAGAGAACATAGTATTAAATATAGTTTATATTTTTAAAATTTCTAATTTTAGAGAAGTTCCGCTGGCCGTTTGGAGAGTGCACAAGCGCGTGATGCAACCGGTGTCGAGTTCGCTTCCAAGCAGTGAATAATTAAATTTTTCTTCTCACACTCAATTGTAACATACTGCAAACACTTCGAACAGTTATTTCTTCGTGTTTTTTTTCCATTATTAATATTTAGTTACAGTGATATATTAGTTGTTAACAATCATTTTATCTTAAGGGATGCTGGCTGGTTAGGGCTAGGGCCCCCACTTGATTGCAGCCCGGGGCCCCGTGCAGTCTTAATCCGCCCCTGCTGTATAGCATTGTCAGTTAGGGGCCGTCCATAATTGACGTCACGTGATTTTGGCCGATTTTTAACCCACCCCTCCCCCTTGTCACACTTCGTTACCAAAACTCCCCTCCCACAATATGACGTCAAAAAGCTGTGACAACCCACCTTAAGGTGGTATTGTCTATTTGAAAATGAGCATGTTTCAAAACACTTTATTGCTATTTTAGTATGTGTTTAGTGTAAGGCTACACTCTAATATCGTTACACGCGGTAATACGTGCAAAACGTTATAAAATAGATAGTAAGATATCGAATATTTAAGTGGAACTTTGGCTCATAGTAGCGTGTTTTTGACTTGACGTCACAACTCTTATCTGCCCCCCCCTGGAAAAATTCCTAGCGACGCCCATGCACCAGGGTGTGGTAGCATTTTAGTTTTATATCTTTATTACATTTGTAAAAGTTTCTTTTTATAAAACCGAAGGTTTTGTTTGATTTTTTTAATAACTTCATTGACATGGGGATTATATATATAAATTAAAAATAGTAAGGGACCTAGCACAGTTCCTTGTGGAACTTTTGAGTTAACATTTATTGGTGCAGAATTAGATCCATTAATTATTACAATTTGCTCCCTACCCAATAGGAAGTCTTGGATCCATTGATGCAAGGGACCTGAGATTCCAAAGTATTTAACTTTTTTAAGAAAAACAAAGGTGGTGAACTTAGTCAAATGCTTTTGAGAAGTCTAGTAATATTGTATCCATTTGATCATTCCTTAATTCCATTTAATAAGAACATATTTTCCTGAATAATGCTATTGAAATCTCTTAAGGGCAAACTTCAAAATCAGAACAGAACTTTTCTATATATCAAATTTCGCCTAATCTAGTAATTCCTAAACTGATTTATAATTAATATAATGTAATAAAGATGTTATAAGAACCTATGGTCTTAAATGTCAAAGAGTATTTTGTTTATTTTCCATTTACCCCAGAAAGTGTATGTACCTTGAGGCTCAGTTGAGAAGCCCCTTGACATATTTATTCATTACTCTAAAAGATTTTTGATACTGGGAAATTTTTTTTTAAATAAAATAAATACAATATGAATCATAAGCCATTAATCATTAAGTATATTTCAAAATTGTTGTTTATATTAATTAAGGCCAAAGCCGGAAAGTCCCAATCTGTATAATTTCCTATAGTACCAACTAAACTCAGGGCTCAGTCAAGTAAAGTTGCTGATGCCATCAGACGACAACTTTTGGTTGAGGTCAGTTGATTGGATATTATTAATAATATTCTTTTCAATTGTTTTCATTATTACAATAAATAAATACAAATAATATGTTTTTTTGTTAAAAGTCTGTGACAATTTAATATTTTATTAATCAAATAAATTTAAATTAATTTAGGATGGTTGAAGATCTGCTGATTATGTGTCAAAGATATTATATTTTTGGAGTAGTTGGAGGAGTTGAAGTAGTTTGATGGTCAAAGATTTTTATTTTTAAAAAAATCATGTGTCATAATTATGAAATTAGATAATTATATAATGAAGTACACAGCAAAAGCACCATATTTAATACCATTTTTTCTATATATGCTCTTTGATCATCATTGCCTGTTGACCCATCTGGGACATAGGCCACAAAGTAAAAATAAAATACTTCCAAAGAGTAACAGATACTGTCTGTGAACATGTAATCAAAGGATAAGGGGGGGGGGGTGATTACTTCAGAGCCATAAGCTACATTCTGACAGGAACAGAGGACAACCACATCCTCCTCTGAGGTAAAGTAATTCAATACATGAACACTGGTTCTACATAACAACTACATGGCTTATTGAATCAAAATATGGAATGGGTTGGCGCGGAAACCAACATTCTATCAAAATTAAATTTCTAATACAAATGCAAGACTAGACATAAAACAATGGTAAGCGTAGGACGTAATAATCATCTGTATAGAAGGAGTAGTGTCTTTAAATGTTAAGACATGAATACTAATTGTTCGCACAGGTTTGAAAAGCAACAAACACAAGGACTCTCAAGTTAATGTTTTAAAAGAATTATGTAGTGCTTGATTGAGTTAAATTTTAATTTTAAAAAAAAAAACGCTGATTCCAACATATTTGCATAAACTTTAACTTTTGATCTAGAATCGTCGAAATTATGTAAGAATTCATATTTTAAAAACGAGACAACGACATCACTCTTTTCAAATAAAATGTAATGCTGCTTTCATTTATCGTAAAATATTTTAATATTTTATTTTAATTAAAACAAATTTTGCTACTTAAAAAGAGTTTTATTTGTCTGACAGAACAAAAACATAAAGAGAAAGTCTACAAATTTGATTCATCAATTTTTTACTATATACCCTCATGTTGTCAAAGGGGTATATTCTGGCCTGAGGGGGTATATTATGTCCTAGTCCAGTTTAACCCCGGGGAGTATATTCTGGCCTAGGCCAGATTATACCCGGGTATATTCTGCTCAGGGGTTTAATCTGGCCTGTTACACCGGCTTTAGGTCATTGGAGGCCCTAGTCAAAATTAATTTAGTGGCCCTAAATGTATTAGTTAGTTAGCTAGTTAGTTAGTTATTTCCTCTCGGGCCGAAAAGGCACATATGGCAGAGGTCATGGATTTCCATTTGCGACGATACGTTGCTAATTGTATTAAGTCCTGGTTATTTCTTAAACCCATGGTTGAGCTTTCTCTTATGTTTGTTCTACGCAGGGTTTCTTTTGGTCTTCCTTGTTTTCTTTTGCCTGTTGGTAACACATGAGGGCCTGACTTGGGAGTCTTCTCTCGTCCATTAGAAAAGTAAAAAAAATAAATCAAAATAAATACGGAAATAATAAAATTACAATATTTATTAAAAACTACCACTATTTATATCTAAATCGACTAATAACTGAAATTTATACTCATATATTCGTGCTGATGTTATAAACAAGTTTTCGGGAAACCATGGCTCGTGAGTCAGATGTGGCTCTTTTGATGGCTGTATGTGGCTCGCAGAAAAATGTTCAATTAAATAATTGTTTGTCTTTAGTCTTCTTTGATCCCCATATTTCTTACATTTAAAAAAAAAATCTAAATCAGCTAAATGGGAAAATATAAATAGCTGTAAATAAATATTATAAACTGCAACAAGCAGCATTTGCATTTGAAAACAAAACTTCAACACGCCGACCAGCTGATTGTTAAATCTTAGAGCATGCTTCCCGTCACACACCACACACTGCAGCGAGTGAGTATTGTTGTACTGACATGTTTGGCTCTACGTACGCATGCGAGCAGTCTTCCTCCCATCTACAGAACATTTAGGCCAACCAACGATCCCTTTTAATGGATTGAGGCCTCAACGCCTGCATAAAGCTTAACCTCATGCAGACTAAAAGCCATCAGCAAAGCCGTTCAGCACCTTATGTCGCATTAATGTTAAGAAATACCGTTATTGGTTAGCAACAGCATAAGAGTGCTATTAAAAAGAATTCAGGGATATACTTATTGTACTTTTGGTGTTCTAATTACACAAAATGCACGCATTTACTTGAATTTTTAGTTTTAAACATAATGTATGACTCTCACAAAATTACTTTTCAAAATATTTGTTTCCATGGCTCTCTCAGCCCTGTCATAAATCTTCAATGAAAATCAACTTTTCGAGCTATGATGGCAGTAAAATGTCTGCAATAAATTCGGAATAATCCAGAGACTAGACTGGGCGATATCTCTTTAGAAAGATATCCTTTCCACACCGTGTATGCGTTCTTGCGTCATAGTCGTTCTCAAATAGTGGTTTTTCTTTTTTAAAGTAATTTTAACTTAGAAAAAATGTGTTACCCCTATACAATAGTAATCGGAATTATTAGCGCTATACGAAGAGCATCGACTAATTGCATCTTTAAATGAACTTTATAACGCGATAGACTCAAGGTCTAAGTCGATAAATATCGACTATGTCATACATGTTCATTATTGAAAAGACAATAAAAAAAACTAAACAGATAAAAGAAATTTAATGAAAAATTTGTCATGCCAGACCAATATAATTTTTTTTAAATTTATGTTCAGCTGTCATCGTTATTCAGCTGTCATCGTTATTCAGCTGTCATTGTTCAGCTGTCATCGTTGCTCAGCTGTCATCATTGTTCTGCTGTCATCGTTATTTAACTGTCATCGTTGTTCAGCTGTCATCGTTGTTCAGCTGTCATCGTTGTTCAGCTGTCATCGTTGTTTAACTGTCATCGTTGTTCAGCTGTCATCGTTATTTAACTGTCATCGTTGTTCAGCTGTTATCGTTATTTAACTGTCATCGTTGTTCAGCTGTCATCATTGTTCAGATGTCATCGTTGTTCACATGTCATCGTTGTTCAGCTGTCATCGTTGTTCAGATGTCATCATTGTTCAGATGTCATCGTTGTTCAGCTGTCATCGTTGTTCAGATGTCATCGTTGTTCACATGTCATCGTTGTTCACATGTCATCGTTGTTCAGCTGTCATCATTGTTCAGATGTCATCATTGTTCACATGTCATCGTTGTTCAGCTGTCATCGTTGTTCAGATGTCATCATTGTTCAGATGTCATCGTTGTTCAGCTGTCATCGTTGTTCAGCTGTCATCGTTGTTCACATGTCATCGTTGTTCACATGTCATCGTTGTTCAGCTGTCATCATTGTTCAGATGTCATCATTGTTCAGATGTCATCGTTGTTCAGCTGTCATCGTTGTTCAGCTGTCATCGTTGCTAAGCTCTAAAAACGAAAAAAAAATGTATACTTTGAGAAATCAGTGACGTTTCCGTTTAATTTCGTTAAATAATTTTATTGACACAAAATTTCTACATTCAAATCCACGCTTAGAGTCATTTTTATATTTTAATTCCTATAACAGCATTTAACATTTTAATGTTAAATGTTCACTACTTAAAATATTTCATATTCAACAGGTGTATATTTATCTTACGGCTAGGTTGGTGGTCGAGAGGTAGCGCTCTCGACTGTCATACCGATGGTCACGAGTTCGAATCCACACGAAAGTGAGGATTTGTTCTCGGGGCCTGAGGAGTCCCCGAGTCACCCAGCTCCGAATGGGTACCTAACTAGACAATAGTTAGGCGGCTGGGGTAATGCGTGGAACCCCTATAGCCGTGGCCTGTGACCGCTGCATCACTTGCCAACAGATCATCTCTCATGGTCTGTGGACGCAATTATCTTCTGCATAGAAGGAGCGTCTGTATATCTAAGATAAGATAGGTTACACATTTGTCTTGTGAAAATGTTTCTGGGTTGAGTAGGTCTATTAGTAAATGGGGGTTGAGTAGGTCTATTAGTAACTGTGGGTTGTGTTGGTCTATTAGTAACTGGGGGTTGTGTTGGTCTATTAGTAACTGTTGGTTGTGTTGGTCTATTGGTAACTGGGGGTTGTGTTGGTCTATTGGTAACTGGGGTTGTGTTGGTCTATTGGTAACTGGGGGTTGTGTTGGTCTATTGGTAACTGGGGGTTGTGTTGGTCTATTGGGGTTGTGTTGGTCTATTGGTAACTGGGGGTTGTGTTGGTCTATTGGTAACTGGGGGTTGTGTTGGTCTATTGGTAACTGGGGGTTGAGTAGATCTATTTGTAACTGGGGGTTGAGTAGGTCTATTTGTAACTGGGGGTTGAGTAGGTCTATTGGTAACTGAGGGTTGAGCAGGTCTATTGGTAACTGGGGGTTGAGTAGATCTTTTAGTAACTGGGGGTTGTGTTGGTCTATTGGTAACTGGGGGTTTAGTAAGTCTATTAGTAACTGGGGGTTGTGTTGGTCTATTAGTAACTGGGGGTTGTGTTGGTCTATTAGTAACTGGGGGTTACGTCAATTGTTGTTGTCGCCTCAAATCCATCTGGAAGCTTGTTCCAGGTACTAATTTGCCTTGGCAGGAACGAGGAGCCCGTGTACACATGCAGGCTACATCGCCCATCAAATATCTTGGTCCTTTTTATGTTTTGGCAGGAGAAGGAGAGGACTAGTTCTTTGGGCCAGGATAGTATTATTATTATTTTTTTTACATAACATGGCTACGTTACATGTTTGCTTTGAGGGCTAATAATTTGGTCTCTCGTTAGATGACTGAAAAGTTCAGTTAAAATGCCAAGGTCTTCACCTAAAATTTTAGCAAAAGTGAAAGCATTTTTTAAAACTATTCCATTAGTTTCTCTGTGAGCCAGCTCTTGGAGCACTAGATTTTACTTATTAAGCTAATGCATCAGCTCCTGATATTGCCTGTATTTGCAATAAGCATTATCCTCTCTGTGACCACGAGAAACCAAATTCCATTTTGGCATTATTTAATACTGTAACATTCTAACAAACAATTATTGCCACTTTGTTTTCTTTTGTTTTAATATCTTACTATGTTTGAACGTTTCTAATGCCAGGATTTATTTCTTTATAAATAAAGCTTTAATTTATTGTTCTGGTCACACAATTCGTTTGTATATCTTGTTTTTTTTTTCAACATAAGGCTTGGATTTTTTTAAAGTAGTTTTTTTTTTTTTTTTAAAAATTAATTACATTAAAAAAAATAATTTGTGAATTTAAAAAGTACACAATATTTCACTTTCAGATGTCCCTCAAGAAGCTCTCTATTGTTGGCAGGAGACAAACAAGATGAAAAAATTAAGTTTGTTTGTATTTTTAATAGGGCTGCGGAAATTAATAATTAATTTCTCGATTAATCGTTAGAAAATTTTATCGATTAGAATTATTTTAATAGATAAAATAGCAATTTAAATGAAGTAATATGTTTTATATTATTTCTGCAATTTATTAATTAATTATTAATAATAGTTGGCTTTTTTAAAGTACAAAATTATCCATAAAGATTTTTAAAGTGTAAACTTTAAAATAAGCTCTTTTTATGAGGAAAATGGTATAAAAAATTAAACATTGTTTTTACCTAATTATCAATAACAAAATTAAAATTCATTAAGATTAAATTGAATTACTTATATTTAAATTTAAAAAATGATCATTGCCTGTTTTTGCTACTTACCTTGAAATTTTCAGTTTAATGATGACATACAACTTATTTTTAGCTTAATCAAAATTATCTATTAATTATTCAGTAATTATTCAAAAGTTAACGATTAAATTTAAATTAAGTAAATTAAAAGAAATATGTACTAAAATTAATTTAATATCAATTGGATTAAAGGTAAACAAACTCAAACCAATCAATGTTTAAGTGACACATTTATCCCACCGTAAAATAACATTTTGTCATTTATAAGCAATTGAGCCCAGCTGATTTGTAACGAATTTGTGATTTTTCATATTAAATACTGCATGGACCTTTATATTTTTTTTTAATTAACGGATTCAACTAATAATTTTGTTTATTTCTAAATACATAAACATTGTTTCATTGTAGGAAATGATCTAGTCTCCTTGTTTTTTAACTGTTCCTGAAAAATCAATACCCCCCACCCCTTATTTAAAGATCGAATTGCCCTCATGTAATTGCATGGCCCTGTTTTGGAAACTACATATCTAAATCTTTATAATTTTTTTGTGTCAAAGACATCATTAATCAGCAATTCCTGTACACAATGATTTCCCCTGTTCATAGTCACGTCTCCTGTTCACTGCCACCCTGCACACAGTCATAATAACACCAAACACTTGGTATGTATAAAAGTTGTATTTATTCAGAGAAAGAAAATCACAGTGTAATAGGTTTTCATGACAACAGCCAGATAAATATACTTGAGGGGGAGGAAAACAACAGAAATTATACAATTTAAAAATAATTTTGCTGCTAAATTTCAATCATTTAAAATAAAGTTTTAGCTTTTGACAAAATCTGGCATGTTGCAAAATTTATTTATTTCATTTATGTAAAAGACATTAAGTGTTAATTTTTTATTATTGCTTCTTTCAAAAATTGAATCTTGATTATCTCACAGATGTTGAAAGCTACTAGCTAGTCAAACAATGAACAAAGGGACAATGTTGTTTTTTTTGTTTTGTTTTTTTAAAATGCAGGAGCTAACATAGATTCCAGCCTTGTTCAAAGATGAATATATAAAAATTATGAAAAGTGCATACTTATATGTAAATTTGAAAGGCACCTATGCATACAAAAGTATAAAGCTTATGTTAATATTTAAAAAAAAAACATTTACTATTTGAACAGATACAGTGGTTTTTTAAAGAAAGTTATTTTAAAATATGACATAATTACATGGAGTATAACAATCAATATCTAGATGTCCTACATATCCCACTCAGGTACCACATACAATTACACTAAAATCTTCTAGGACGAGACACATTGAGCAGACTCACCAGAAACTCTTCTTCACTAACTCGGACAGTAATATATCAAAATAAATGTCTAAGGCTAACTGTGAACATATGACAAAGTCATTGCACATTTCAAGTGTATGTTACTACATGGCATCCGTCAGTTACGAACTTTGAGGGTAGAGCAGTTAACCTGTAGAAACATGATTAGCTCTGATAGCACCAGTGGGGGGAAGGGGTGGTGGTGGTAATGAGTATTGGACAAGACAATCTGCTCATTTACAAGGGATCTCAACAATTCAACTCTTGCACTTACACATTGAAATAGACAATTTAGTCAAAGTTTATGATGTATGGCAATACTGAATTGGTGGCGAATTACATATATTTATAGGGACGCTCTAAGGGAAAATCTCCCAAAATTTCAAGTATTTTTTCTAATATTTTAAATAAATGGTTTGTTTTAGTTACTGATTATAATTTAGAAGAAAAATAAGTTACATTTAACATTTTATGTTAAAATTATTTGTAAGTCCAAAATTTTAGTCTTTTGGCAATACAAAGTTAAACCTTGTATCATCTCGTGACATTTCTTATTTGATAAAAGGTCATTTGGTCAGTTGGATGTAGTCAACATTAAAACTCTATGGAGATTCCTCTATCTTGTTGAGTGCAGCACTCTCTAACCTTTCATCCATGTAAAGTTCACACTAAATGAAGTCACAACAAACAAACAAAGACACAAATGTATGTACATAGACTGACCAGTTGCCTGTTGCAACAAATGGAAATATTCAATGAAGATGAAGATGATAAAGGCACCATAGGCTTATAAAGAGAAAGTGTTCCAGACATCAACAGCTGAGCCATCCATCTCTCCAGCTCAGTTTGCTCCCGGCACACATGGCGTGACATTGGTGCCATTAATAGTGTCTCTGCTGAAGTTGATGGGAGGGGCAAACTTTATGCTGACATCAGACATGCACCCATTAAAGTTGTCCTGGAACTGAGATAACGTGTACCTCGCAAAGTCAGGAACACCACCTAGAAACAAATAATGGGTCACTTTGAGTTTAATATTTAATAGAGAGTTTAATTTGGGATCATTTTGAATAAAACTAAACAATTTTAAAAAAATATCAATCAGAATAATTTGAGTTAATTTTCATGACAATTATCAAATTGAAATGAGTTTGAATTGTTGAAATAAAGACTAAAATTAATCAATGAATATAAAATATTTTTAAAATAACCCTTTTCAGACCATGACAGCCTATGGGGCAAGTGAAGTAGCATTCATAAGTTTCATTGACAACTAAAGAGCAGCGGATCTTGGGGTTAGCACAATGCCTCGATGGCTTTGCTAGTACCCCGGCTCAAACCCGTGACTTGGGTTCTTGCCTCGGTTTGACAGTCCAGTGTGCTACCACTTAGACCACCGCACCCCTTCAATGAATATAACTTACCTAAAAAGACATTTCCTGGAACATTGAGCATTGTAAGTTGTCCCTTAGACCTGCCTTCTACAACAGGCTGGTTGGTGACAAACAATTTTCCGTTCTTACCAGCTCTGTTAAAGAAAATATTTCTTTTAGTTAGTATTTCATAAAAAAAACAATTGGAGAGCTGTGAAAGATAAGTTCTGGGAGATGTTATATTGTATACTGTAAAATTTCTTATTGTTTTCTTATTGTATGTGTTATCTTAAAATTTACAGTGAAATTTCAGGGGTATTTTTTATCTTAACATTTACAGCGACATTTCAGGGGTATGTGTTTATTAACATTTACGGTGACATTTCAGGGGTATGCGTTTATTAACATTTACAGTGACATTTCAGGGGTATGTGTTTATTAACATTTACAGTGACATTTCAGGGGTATGTGCTTTATTAAAATTTACAGGGACAATTCAGATTCAGGGGTATGTGTTATCTTAGCATTTACAGCGACATTTCAGGGGTATGTGTTTATTAACATTTACAGCGACATTTCAGGGGTATGTGTTATCTTAGCATTTACAGCGACATTTCTCATAGAGTCTAGTATTAAAGAGACATCCATCTTACATTAACATATAGTTTTACACTCTTGTACCTTTGCGGAAGCTAGCTGTTGTAAATTCAAGAAATAGAATACAAATAACTCCTTTTTCAGTCCATGTTGGACGTTATTCCAAGTGAAGTAGCGTTCACAAGTTTATTAAGCCCCCACTAACAAGCAAGGGATTGTGTGGCTAGTACAATGCTCTGGGGGCCTTTCCAGTACCAAGGCTCGAACCTGTGACTTGAGTTCTTGCCACGGTTCAGCAGTCAAGCGCGCTACCACTTAGACCACGGTGGCCCATATTAAATTCCCATAGTTTGTAATTTGTAGAGACCTGAGATAACACTCACCTTTCAACCGTTATATTATGGCTAAATCCATCGTCAACTGGTTGTTTGGAAATGAGGTGACCTGCGCCACTGCCTAGTTCAAATCTGTAATGAAAGGAGAGCACCACAACATGTAAACAATCAGTGGTGGTATGGTATGGGTTACATATCATGTGTTGTGATATGAGATTTCATGCCACAGAGTTAAGTGATGTCGTTTATTGCCCTTGAGTTAAGTGATGTGATTTGTTGCCCTTGAGTAAAGTGATGTGATTTGTTGCCCTTGAGTTAAGTGATGTGATTTGTTGCCCTTGAGTTAGGAGTTGCCATTTTCCAATTTAGGTAATCATACTTTAAAATTTTTAGTCCACCTGAGTGCTTTAAAAATTGTCCAATAGGAATTTATGATTATCCTCACTTGTAGTTAACGAAGCCATCCTTGATGAACAACGCCAGGTAGTCACTGCCACTCAACTGCTCCCCTGGCTTCTGTCCATGCCAGAAAAGCAAACCGTTTTTTTCTGTTGTCCTAATTATCATTGAGAAGGTTTCACTGGATAGTGCCTTGGAGTGGTTAAATTTAGTTTTCTCTAGTTCCACAAAGCCATCACCAGAGAGCTCGATGCTAGTGCCCAGTGTAATTGCTGCAATAATCAATGCCTGACAGGATTAACATTTTACGACAACAAGCAAAACATGAAATGTAATACATGGGTATAGAATAATTAGCAGAAGATATTGATAATAGAGTCCAGAGACTAATTACCTAATAGAGTCCAGAGACTAATTACCTGAGTCCAGTGACTACTTATCTGAGTCCAAGTGACTACTTAATTAAGATTAGTGACTAATTACCTGAGTCCCAGTGACAAATTACCTGAGTCCAGTTACTAATTACCCAAGTCCAGTTACTAATTACCCAAGTCCAGTTACTAATTACCCAAGTCCAGTACCTAATTACTTGAGTCCAGTGCCTAATAGAGTCCACTGACTAATTACTTAAGTCCAGTGACTAATTACCTGCACTGCATGTGTCTCCCATATAACCAAGTCGACAGTTGCACTTGTAACCTGTTTTTGTGGACACACAAGTTCCTCCGTTTCTGCAGGGATTAAGTGTTACACAAGGGTTGATCTCTGTCTCACAGTTCTGACCTGGAAACAAGGGAAATAACCAGCTCAGTATTTATGTCTCACAGTTCTGACCTGTAAACAAGGGAAATAACCAGCTCAGTATTTATGTCTCACAGTTCTGACCTGGAAACAAGGGAAATAACCAGCTCAGTATTTATGTCTCACCGTTCTGACCCGGAAACAAGGGAAATAACCAGCTCAGTATTTATTTCTCTCAGTTCTGACCCGGAAACAAGGGAAATAACCAGCTCAGTATTTATGTCACAGTTCTGACCTGGAAACAAGGGAAATAACCAGCCCAGTATTTATATCCAATGTTTACAAGTACTGATATTTTTACCCACTTAATAAAGATTACACTTGCTTGCTCTGCACCACACTAAGAGCCAATAAAAATATATGTTGGCTTACAATTTAATTGACTATACCGAGCATTTGAATGTGTCTAACAGCGTCAGTGTTTTAGATCAAATCTAATGACTTGAATGAGGGCAATGTACAAAATGTTGTAGATTAAATTAATTGATTTGAATGGGACTAAAAGGGTCGGTGTTTTAGATCAAATTTAATGATTTGAATGGTGTCAGGGTTATGAGAATCACTGTTTGTTAAAGTGATATGTCTGCGTGGACACAAGCTCATGTGGATGATGTTTTGTGAGCGAGAATCACGTGGGGGCGTGGATCAGAGTCCATGCAAGGTCAGTCCAGGCCCACGGGTATATAACTCGGGTGTGTCTGAATAGCGGGGCACACAGGTGAACACAGGACAAGCGAACACAAGAGAGACACGAGACTTAGCATTGCCCAGGGACGGTCTGTTGGACTGAGGGCTGTTACATGTTTAAGTTAACGAGACTTAGCGTTGCCCAGGGTCGGTCTGTTGGACCGAGGGCTGTTACATGTGAAGTTAGGGTGCACGGAGTTGTGCTACTATTAATAGAAATGTACATATGTTACAAGTGAAGACTCGTGTGAATAAAGATTGCTTTTAGTACAAGGACTTTGTGTTCAATCTATGTACACAAGTTGGCGGTGAAGTCTCGATAAGAACCCCTAGACAACGAGAACCTACAAATGGGACTAAAAGGGTCGGTGTTTTAGATCAAATCTAATGATTTGAATGGGACTAAAAGGGTCGGTGTTTTAGATCAAATCTAATAATTTGAATGGGACCAAAAGGGTCGGTGTTTTAGATCAAGTCTCACAAACCTGTAAACTGAGAGGGGCAGGTGCATCTGAATTCTGTGTAAGAGAGATCTGTGCATCGGCCGTTGTTCTGACAAGGTCGTTTAGCACACATAAATCTGTTGCCACAGTCCCTCACATTGAGGGATTCGATAGCATCCTCCAGGAGGCGCACCTTGGTGTCACCAATGATCAGCTGTGATTGTGGAGACAGGTGATAAGTCAGCACATCAGTGCATTCATTCTTCAAGTCAGTTGTCAGTTATAATGCCAACAATCAGGCAAAAATTCAAGTCACTTGTCAGTCATAATGTCAACAATCATGCAAAAAGCCAAGTGAGTTGTCAGTCATAATGTCAACAATCAGACAAAATTTCAAGTCATTTGTCAGTAATAATGTCAACAATCAGGCAACAATTCAAGTCAGATGTCAGTCATAATGTCAACAATCATGCAAAAAGTCAAGTCAGATGTCAGTCATAATGTCAACAATCAGACAAAATTTCAAGTCATTTGTCAGTAATAATGTCAACTATCAGGCAACAATTCAAGTCAGATGTCAGTCATAATGTCAACAATCATGCAAAAAGTCAAGTGAGTTGTCAGTCATAATGTCAACAATCAGGCAAAAATTCAAGTTAGTTGTGAGCCATAATGGTGTTACTCTAGAAAATTTTCAATAGTCTCAAGTAATTTATTTGGCTGCTGTCTTTTTTAATTAGTTCTAGTTTATCAATGTTTTCTTAGGTGGATGAAAATGTGCAGTTGCATTTTTCAGTACAGGTCTCACCTAAGTGAGATAGCATATTATATTCTTAATTCTTTTTACATTTGTAAAAAAAAAATAGTTTCTCTTTAAAAAGCATTTTCAAAAATAACTTCATTGACAAGTGGATTTCATTATAATTTGTCATTAATAATATTAATACTATCAATTACTAATATATGCTATTAATAGTAATATTAATACTAATACTACATTAAGTATTTTTCCTCTTTGATAAAGTTCATAATTAAACTTGAACAAGATGTAACAAAAAGTCCTCAGATTAGTTTACATTTCATGTATATTGATACTAGATGAATATTTTGCAAAGACACTCCAAAATTTACAAGAGCTTAAACATCCAGCAAAGTTATTGTTATAGGCTGCACAGCTGACTGCCACACAGAATTCTCACCTCCCCTACATAACCAACAAAACCAGTCAGAGCTCTTACCTCCCCTACACATCCAACAAAACCAGTCAGAGTTCTTACCTCCCCTACACATCCGACAAAACCAGTCAGAGTTCTTACCTCCCCTACACATCCGACAAAACCAGTCAGCGTTCCCACTCCACTGTTGACAGTCTCAGCGGGATCAACGCCACCCAAAAACAAGTTTCTGTCTAGGTTAAGACCAATGGTTTTATTTCTCGATGAGGAGCCTGAGACAAAAAATTCTGTTATTTTACATTTACCCTCGACTAGAAATGTTAAACTCAAAGAGGTATAAGAATAGCTTGGAAATGTTAACCAACATTAATGGCTTTGTTAGAGACAATTCGCATTGGAAGGGTCAATAGGAATATGAGAAGTTTTTTTTTATCCTAAGAATTATTTTTATGTACAGAAAAGAAAACATCAGTATAAATACATAATTAAGAGGAGTGTAAAATATTTTGAGGTTAGTTTTATTAATTAAATACAATAATGTTTTTTTATAGTGAACTCATGTCACAAGTGGATTCTTTTACTTTGTTCTATGTTTGCATTAGATTAAGTGGTACTAAGAGTTAAAGAGAATAATTGAAACGATCTAAATTTGGGGATTACAGATAAAGTCATAACTGATGGATATTTTTTCAAGTATTTAACTTTCACTTAAATCATTTGTTTAATCTTCTTATCATGATCTACGTTACATTACAAAAGTTGGCAAAATTTTTTTTATTAAAAATGACACATTTTACATGCAAAAACATGAGAGTTTAAGAGCAGCTGTTTCAGTTGACAGAAGCAGTGGGCAAAGGTGTAATTAAGGCAAGTTAATCTGTTTTGGAAATATTAGAGTGAATCAGCTTGAGAAAGTGAGTTAAACAAGCAGAAAAAGCCCACCGAATAAAAGTGCTAAAATATCTTTGTACTGCATGGTAAGTAAAGCAAAGAGCAATTTCATTATGAAAGCCTAAACATTCAAACATGCCAGAGTACAGATAAAATAAATAGTCAATCTTCAGCAATTTTTTATTAAACATTAAAAGACACATTACCAAACCTGTGGAGTGCATTTAAATCAAAGATTATTGTCCCAGAACTTAATCATTCATCTTTTTGTGTTTGTTTTTTTGGTACAATCTAAATTGTCAAGAGTGATTCTGTTTTGTATAACTATTGGCCATGTCATTTCATGTTAATTATTTGAAAACTCTTTTGATTTGAACTTCAACCAAAATAATAGAAGATAACACTTGGTCAGCTGCTTACAAAATAGTCATTATGCTAGACATGCAAAGAATAGGGGAAATGAGCCATTAATAACACATTACTTCAGAGAAAGAAAGTTAAAATTGTTGACAAAAAAATCATTCTTTACTGCAATGCACTAGTTTTTTTTTTTTTGCAATAAATTTAAGGCATTAGCCAAAAAACTGAAGCAAAGTTTTCAAAATATGTAGTAAGGGAATAAAGAACAATATTACACCTCATTTGTAAATTAAAACAAATTTTTGTTAAACTCGTAAATATTCTTTGCAAACAGAAATTCTGTTATAAACTTTTCAATTATTCAGTACATTAACTTTCCATGACTTTGGGATTTTGTTCATGTACAAATGAGGTTATACAATAAAAAAATACCAGCAACACATAAAACTGATGAAAGGAGAATGTTAGACTAGACTGGCTTTAGCATGTCTTTCATGGCCTATATACCTCTGGTGACGTCCCCTCTTTCCAAGTAAGGGAACAGTTCCCTATCACTAGCTTTTACTTGTTCTAACATTTGATGAAGAAACAGAAGAAATTGCATTTTAATGGAAGTTCCACACAAAAAATTCATTAAATAAACAGCAAATATATTAAAACGTGCAATAACATCCAAATTTCATGACTTGACTTTATGGGTAACTCTGGACATGTTTGTTTGTTCTCTTGGATCAGCTCATGTTTTCTCTAAAGATTCCTATCAAACAGCCATTATCATTATTCTGATGTACTGAGTATAACGTATTGTCATTTATGTAGTTAGTATGATATGAATGTTTCTATTATTAATATATGTATTGTTATTTCCATGTAAAGCGCTGTGAGCCTGGCTCCTTACTGGGATACAGCGCTATATAAATTATCATATCATTATTATTATTATCATTATTCTACAATATACATTACTACTATAGTACATCAAAAGTTTGGGGAAAGGGTGTTGGGAGGGGGATATTCTTAAGTCACAATTAAATAAATCTTTCTCCTAAACTTTACCCCACACCCCCACGCCAAGGTCAATGATTATTAGGAAGTGGAATAACCACATCATTTTCAGTGACTCTTTTGAAAGTAAGTCACACAAAGTCTGTTACAAGAAGATGAGACAAATTTATGTTGACTACAAACAAAATTAAGATAACTTCTACCATGTGTATCTTGATATAAACTGCTTATCACAGAAAGTAAACACCTCCAATGAGTACCAAACTTTGATGTAACTCTATTAGAAGAACGCTGAAGAAATATCACTTTTGCCCTTTAAGATTATGATAAAACTAAAGAAGAACAATAAATGAAAATATGTTTTTTAAAAAGAATAGCCATAAATATTTTTTTTTCTGAAAGAGATACCAGCTCCACAGAAAAAGACTATTGAAAAACCCAACAGCACTGAAAACTATTTCCTGAAAAGGAAATTTCCTTCTGAAGTTGACCCTGTAATTCTCGGAATCAAAACTTGCATTTCTTATTTTAAATGGCTTGTTGGAGCATAATTAAACATTGTTTAAATTATAAGCACTGGTTAGTCATCCAATAACAACTCACTGAGGTGGGTAGAGTACAGTATAAACTGATGGTATTTTAAATGGCTTGTTGGTACAAAATTAAACAAAGTTTAAATCATAAGTTTGACATCCAATAACAACTCACTGAGGTGGGAAGAGTACAGTATAAACTGATCTTATTTTAAATGGCTTGTTGGAGCAAAATTTAAACATAGTTTAGAGCATAAGCACTGGTTAGTCATCCCATAACAACTCACTGAGATAGGAAGAGTACAGTATTAACTGATGGTATTTTAACATCATGGATTTAAAAAAAAAAAAAAATAAACAGCATATTTACAAGGAGTATAAAAACGCCCAGCTTTCAAAGAAACAAAAAAATGTGTTTAATCTTTTAAGACCCAATAACCTTTGGTGCTGTCTATAAAACAATCTCCTGGAGCTCTGCTCCATAACTGTAAGTTCATAAACAGATTGACCCCATAATTTATTTATTTATGCTATAAAATTTTTTAACTAGCTGCTGCCACATTGTATTTAATTTATATGTTAAGCCAAACTTCCATCCTTGATTAAATGGTATTAATATAGCAGATATTGTACATAGGGTTGCTCCACTATAAAAATATTGAACATACATTAGTAACAATTTTTATGTCGTGGCTGCAGTTTCAATGACATCTCAAATACCATGACTTCAAGGTTTCTAATCACATGTAGTTAAGTGACAAGTAGTTTTTTTAAACAAACAAACAAATTCCTAAGATTAACTATTCTGTTACTCAGATGACAAATTTCCAGACATAGTTTGTTAATTTCTAAATGTGTCAATAAAATTGTAGTGAAAATCGGCAAAGTTAATAACACTGCCTGCTGCTGACTGAAAGATGTGATGATCATCATCTAAATAATAAATATATATATACACACACATTAATGTTGAGAGAGATTTCCCCATGATAAAATCAAGGGTAGATATGTTTTAATGATCAACTTTATTTATTATTAGAGGTTTGAAATGTAATTTATCAATGTAGATAAAAGATACACAAATTGAATAACATAGGTGAGAGTAAAATATAGCTAGGTTTTATTCAAGAAGACTTTTTATTTAGACAAAGTGCCTAAAAATTTTGGTGAACACTTGTAGAACTGTTATTTTGTTGCTTTCAAGACTATTAAAATAAAATAATTCCGGACTACATCATCCTTATTGCAAAGTTTTTTTTATAAAAAAATCAAAATAAAGCCATTAATTTTTGTGAAATACCAAAGACATGCAAATAGATAAAAGTAAGTTTAAAATGTGTTACAAGTCTTAAAGCAATCTCACCTAACATCCAGAAAAAGAAAATCCCAAGGTATGGGATTATTTTAGGTTGAATTTATCTTTAAATAATTTGAATTATATCCTGAAATAGAACTAGCTTGTAATAGGGGCTTGTTATACAAACTTTTGAAGCAAACCATGCCAACTATTTCATATGTATCTACCTAAAAAATAAATTAACTTTGATATAAGAATAGATATTGAAGTGTTCCATGATGACAACAAGGTGGTAACAACAATAGAATAAAATAATGATGTATTAGTGATTATTGGTTTTTGGATAATATAAGATACTCTGTGTAACCAAAAGTTTTACCATATCAGTAAAAGAGCTTTTATTTATAAAGTTTTATTTTTTATTTAAAATGTTGGACCAAATGGTTAAGTCTAACTCTGGTAATAAAAGATATATCTACCCAACATAGACTATGAGTAGAGAAAGTGATTGATCTATTTTAAACAATTGAGAGACTGTCACAAGAAAAAGTGTAAAAAAATATTTCTACATACGTGGATTATTGCTAAAATAATTTGGCTTGATATTATTTCTTTTGTCAAACCTCATAATCAGATGACTTATTTAAAAAAAAACAACAGATGCAGTGAGATTGAACTTGCTATTTACACTCAGTCAAATCACTTTAAATATACCATCTAATGCCATGATAGATAAATTCTAGATACTCAACAACTTGGCCCCAGATTTTTTAAAAGAATAATTTTGAATATTGTTTTCCCTTTCAATAAATTAAGGTTAAAGATTATTATTTTCTGTTACAATAAAAAGTTATATGATACCAATCATATTTTTTTGGGAACATATACACCAGTGTAATATATTTGGATGCTTCATTTAAATTTCTCATAAAAGAGAATTCAATTTAAGAAGAAACTATTTTAATTTTTATTTGGCTAAACTAAAAATTTGATAAGTACCAAAATATAATTGGTAAAAAAAACAAAAAAACTGTATATAATTCCAATAAATGTCCAAATTAAAAGAAGATCCATAATTTTTTTTAAAAATTCAGTGCCTTTTGAATAATAAATATCAAACTCAGAACTAAGTACTATCTACATGGGAGAATGGCAAAACTATACACAGATCCCATGTCAAAACAGTATCTAAATTATTTTTAAGACTGCATCAGGTCACATTAAATAATTAATTATAGAAAGCGTCTGAAAATGTAAGGTAGAAAGCTACTTTTCTGTTTGATCAAATGACATTAAAAAAACTGCAGATGTCCTTTTCAAAGGGCTGCATGCAGCCCAGAGGACACAAATTTGACATGCTAGATCAATAGCAAATATTACACTAGAAATCATTTATGATGAACAATAATAATTATTATTCAAATATTTTTTTAGTCTTAAATGCTAGTCTTCTATCTAAAACATACCATTGACAGATTCTTGATTGTTTATGATCAATATTCCATCTCTGCGATTTCGTTCAGCAACAACTTTAGTCCATTCATTTAGCACAAGAGGGTTGCGACTCCTTAGAACAACTGGCCCTGAATAAAATTATGAGAAAAATCTTTTGAGATAAGGTTTCTCTGGTGTAGAGTTAAGTTTCTCATAGATTTTTCCGTAAAAAATGCCATAGGCAGGTATAAATTATCATTTAAAATGGTCTAAGATGATGAAATAAAAAAATGCCATAGGCAGGTATAAATTATCATTTAAAATGGTCTAAGATGATGAAATAAAAAATGCCATAGGCAGGTATAAATTATCATTTAAAATGGTCTAAGATGATGAAATAAAACTTCACCCAAAAAGAGATTACTCTAAAACACAAATTTTTTTTCCCTACAATATTTAGGTTAAATTGACATGGGTCGATGTCCTTACCTGAGCCAGTATCAAACCTAAACTCCAAATGCCTGTTCTTAATGATGATAGCAATAAAGTCCTGCTTTCCATCTTGTCTCTGGGCATTATACAGAATAATTCCATCGTCAAGAGATCTGGGCAGAAACTCAAGGCCAATTTTAACCACCAGTAATCCCTCTTGGATTTTATGGTAGGAGATGAAAGATGTCTTGTTGAAAGATGGTTCTACAATTTTGACATCTGTCACAATAGAAAATGAAAATGCATGTAATACTGTAAAATAAAAATATGTCATTTTTTTCTCTAGGAAAGTAGTAAAAGTAAACAGGGACTCTGTAAAAATTCTGTAATAACCTCTCTAGTGACTCACAATGGTGTGCCCTGAAAATAATGTTCCATGTTTCTTCATATCATTGTTTAAAACTGAAATGTTGAGTGAGTTTTAAAAAGATAAGATGGCTGTTCTTTTAACAAAAACAAAATAAGAATTATAATGATGTCTTTGGGTGCTAACACATTTTTGTTTTTGAACAAGTCACATCTTAGACAAAATGGATGTAAACATCCTTGTGATGGCTCAAACCTAATAATAGACGTGCACTTACTGCGCCTGCACTGCTCTCCATAGTAACCGATCGGACAGACACAGCCAAAGCCTAGAGGTAAATCAATGCATCTGGATTGTGCGCCACAAATTCCTGTGCAAACAAGTTCAGAAAGAATTTTTTTGAAAATTTTTGCATTATCAGCAACATGATCAAGTTAGATTTTTTATAGAAATTTAAAGAAAGCAGTAGATACTAAAACAGGGGGACGGCAAATAGGGGTAAACTACCCCATTGGGGGTAAAAAGGGAATTCTTGGAGGTAATGCATACTAGTTGGTAAGATATAAAATTTGCTTGGAACATAAGCCCACTTTTGGACCGGTTCCTTCCAGAAAAACCATTTTTAAATCAAACATCTATATATACAGTTCCTATTAAAGTACTTCTACAAGGACATCAAACTGCTCTCTACCTACTTTTATATTGATGTGAATGACAATAAGATAAAAGCACATGACTTAACTGTATCCAAGATCCTCTCTCTCATATACCAAAATAATGCCTTAAAAATGTGCTCATGTGGTTAGCCTGTTCATGCCTCAAGCCGATTTAGTATAATTTTTCATCAATTGCGCACATCAAGTGATACTATTTTTCAATACAGAGCTTTTCAAACAATTTAAGAGGAAATTTTTTGTGCTCCTCCAGCATAGCGTTGTCAAGAACTTGATGTATTCAATAAAGTTAGAGAATACTTTGACAAAATTAATTTAAAACGAGTAATGTGTATTGCTGTGTCTCTTGATGGAGCTTCAGCTATGTTGGGTTGTTTCCACTTTCACAAGAGAGATGAATCCCAAAATTAAAGTCAGTCATCAAGCTTTGACAGTAAGCATTTAGAACCTAACTTGGGGCTTGTAATGTGTGATATTATCCAGATTATAAATTTATTTAAAGAACATGATGGTGAGGCTAAATATACAGACCTACTTTATAACACTGAGGTACGTTGGCTTTTAAATGGCAATTTTCTAAACAGAGTCTGGGCTCTGAAAGTTGAACTTTCTGGCAGAGAAATTTATTAACTATAATAGGGTTGCACATCTTGCTTACTTAGCTGATCTTTTTGAGCATGTATTGAACAAAGAATTGCAGTTCAAAATATCAATATGATCTCACCCACAAAGAGAATAGCTGCTTTGGGATTAAATATTTCATATTGGGAGCCAAAAGCAGAAGGAAACAAGTTAGAAGTCTTTTCAAAGTTGGCCTGGTATGAGAGGCGTCACTTGGGTTGGTGTCACCCTGGACGGTAGCTCATGCTGACACCCCCTCACGACTTAACCCATAGAACTCCTCTGAGTTTTCCAGTGCCAATTAACAGGAACTTACAGAATTTTACATTTTGGTGTCACCCCCCCTGATGGTGTCACCATGGGGGGTCTGCCCCCACCGCACCCCCTAGTGACACCACTGCCTGATACATGGAAGATTGTTTAAATATAACTTTTGACAACATTAACCATATAGTTATCTGACCTATCGGCAAGCTAAAAGAGTGATTTATTGTTTACTTTCCAGTTATTGATTCACATGTCAATCGGATTGTAGATCCCTTTCAATGTGGCAGCCAATGTGCCAGACAACCCTGCAGGGTCAGCAGAGGCATTTCTTGAACTTCAATCCAAAATGAGGCACATATTGAATTTGCAAACAAAGTTTATCTGACACATTTTTGATTGTCAAATGCTTCAAAGGATTTCAACATTGCACATTAGGAGGCCATCAAAATGTTGTTGTCTTTAGCAACAATGTACTGTAGTGAACAAGGATTTTCAACACTAGCAAACATAAAAACAAAGCTTCTAAATCAGTTGGACCCTGAACGTAGCATCCAACTTGCACTGAAATTAAAATGCCCCAATTATGATGTAATTGTATAAAAAAATGAAGCAACATAATTTCTAAAGATTTGAACTGTAAAAAGATTTGAAAAAGAAGCTATGTTTTATAATAATAAGGGATATTAAATTTGTATTTAATATAAAATTTAAGTTTGTTTTGAAAGTTAATTTATGTGTATAGCATTATGTCCAATTTTTTATTATATCTAGAATGACCACGCCCAGGGCCATTAGGCCTGTAATTGTTACAGCCATTATGTTCGACTGTAAACTTGCCCCAGACCCATTTTGGGAGGGGGGGGTTAAAATGCCCCCAGCCCCCCAAACTCCTGAGTTGTTTGGGCAGGACCTAGTGACTTCGGTGGTGGGGTTACCATGAAAATAAAATTTTACATTTTGGGGTAACGTGTGGAAAAAATTTTGCAGACTCCTGTACTAGAGTAATACAAATCATTTCAATATTCTAAGACTTACTTGATAATATTGGAACCAGATTTCATGTTTTGTTTGGCTATTGAAGGCATTTTATTTGTCATCATTTGAAATATTTCAATAAACCCAAGTTAATTGAACTGAAGCACATTTTTGCTACAGTAAAATGTATGTACTCTTTTTTTTATCTCAATCCTCAAGATATATCAGTGTGATTGCTCTTAATTTTTTTCTTTGGGTACTTTCTTCTCTTTTGGTATTATGGGCTTTCTTAATAGTTCAATGTTGTTTATAGTGTGTAAAACCTGATAAATATGTGATTAAAGATCACATCACGTCCAATACACATCTGCGACAGTATTATGGGATAGTTTTTATTTTACAAATCAATTTTGAGCACATTTTTCCTGCCATGTGTTACATTGCTTGTTCTAAATCTTACCTGGAGAACATTTCCTAACTTGAACGTCACATCTTTCTCCAGCATAGCCAGCATAACATTGACACCTGAAGCCATTGCGGTTGTTGTATGGGCGGCACACGCCATTCCGGCAGGGTCTGTCCTGGCACACTGGATACTGCTCCACGTTTTCAATGGCGATGGCATTAGCCCCCAAGTTATAGTTGACACCGTTGACAACAAATTCACTCAGACCACCTGGGACACAGCACAAAAATCAACCTGGTCAAGTCTTTCAATATCAGATCTTTTTCAGGTACAAGACATTAAGGATAAACAGAGTATAGAAAATGGCCTTGTTGTTGTTGACTTAACATCTCTTGACATGGATATGAAGTATTTTCCTGGTTCTCTATGCCCATATCACATAAATGGAAAATGTTTGGACCTTGGTCATGAATATTCTCATTTGTAGTTGATGACTCAATAATGTCATGGGCTAACCAAAAAGCTAATTAACATATCAAATAATATTTGCCATTTATAGAATACATTTACCAATTTTTTTAATACATCTCTGACATTTTTAACTGGATGAACAGTTGTATAGAATTGACTTAACCAATGAAATCAACTAAACTGGGTGAACAGTTGTATAGAATTGACTTAACCAATGAAATCAACTAAACTGGGTGAACAGTTGTATAGAATTGACTTAACCAATGAAATCAACTAAACTGGGTGAACAGTTGTATAGAATTGGCTTAACCAATGAAATCAACTAAACTGGGTGAACAGTTGTATAGAATTGGCTTAACAATGAAATCAACTAAACTGGGTGAACAGTTGTATAGAATTGACTTAACCAATGAAATGAAACTTACCCACAAACCCAAACCTGGGACCAGCATTACGGGGCACATGAACAGCTTGTGGCACACCACCAACATACATAGGAGTTCCAAGGTCAAGGCCTTCAAACTGGCCAGGTGCCTCTCCTCTGTAAACAGGTTCATCATTGACAAACATTGTACCTGAGGAAAGGTTTGAAACAAGACAATAGAGAGCTTCACATCTTCACCATTAAAAGAGTTGTTGTTCATGAAAAGTATCCTCTCCTAATGTGCATCCCTGCCCTAATGGTCTTAAAATGAGAAAACTGTGTCATCATCAAGAAAATAACACCTAAAACTCTTGGCTTTACATTAATCCTTTCAATTATTAAATAGCCCAGAAGCGCCCATATCAATCAACATGGCTACAATCTTTTTCTTTTTAAAAAAATTATTATTTTTACATTTGGGTTATTCATATCTTTGATAATCAAAGCTGTTTTCAGAAATTTTTAAAAACTGTGATTGCATTTTTTCATATTCATAAAACAAAATTGTTATTAGGAAATTTAATTGTGATGGAATCATCAAGTAATATTGAGGCTTCCTTGGGATTTGTATTTGTTGGCCATTGATGTTAAAGAAATTAATTTTGAAATTAATTTGATGTGACATTAGTACTCATATTGTGATTGCTTTATATCTTTTTTAGTGATAAGATAGAGATCAGGATTTTGTTGAGATAGTTAGTAATAGTCTGGTTAAAGTGCTTATAACTAATGTTCATTTTAAGCTGCAGGGCTGCTTAGAATTCTGACAGACATAGCAAATTTTTCAAAATATTGCACACAATAATGGATTTCTTTGCAGCTTGGCAGAAAAAGTTTTTTTCAACAGTTCTTAGAGGGAACGTTGAATATAATGGAAGATTGCTAGTATATAAACTGTTAAAATTATGAATATTTGTGTTTAACCTTTGATAAAATTTACAAACATATTCTAAATCTGGTTTGAATCCTACTTATTTTGATTTCTATTTCCTTTAATTCTGTTCAATTACACAAGAGATATGACATTATTTTCTTTACAAAAGCAACCGTAATGTTTCAAGTGCCCTAAATCTTCCCACCCAAAACAAAGAGAGAACATGGAAAAATCTCTGCCTGATAAATTGTTAATATAAAACGTTTCAGTATTAGAAAATGGTAGACAAAGAAACAGGAAAATTAATAGTGTTTGAATTGTTTAATCTGATTCAATTGACTTTGATTGAGATTACATATTGAGTTTAGAACTTTCCAAAATAAAAAAGAATCTCAAGAACTAACTAAGTTTATAATAAACACTAAGGTTATATCTGACTGAAGTTTGAACTAAGAGAATGAACACTTTTTACAGTAAAAAAAAGAAAAATGTTGACACTCTTCCCTTTTTTTTAGCTTTAAAATTTTTAAATTATTCTAATGAAGAGCTAACCTTTTTTTGATAATTTGATACATTTCTGTCTAAGATTAATTTGTATTTTAACATCTGCCATGAATATAATTCCATCAATGAAAATCTCTTGTTTCTCTCATTTTTTATAAATTATTAAAATAAAATCTAAAAACTGAAATAAATGTACCATTTTTCCTTTCACGTTTTAACTGAATGGTGTGCCATTGGTTGAGTTCCAGTGGTTGTTGACCACGAATAATAGCTGGGCCAGCACCAGCATCAAATCTGTAATAAAAGAATGGTAGAAATTCGACATGAACTTTAAAATGATTTGTTATTCTCATTAATTTCTAGTAGCCAGTTGGTAGGGCTATCAAAATCAATGAAAAAAACATTTCCCCTCCAAATTCAGAGAAAAAAGGTCTATCAAAATACATCAGATATTTGTCAGGACCATATTTTTTTTTCCTTCTGACATATATTTCTTCTTAAGTTTTTTGTGTTAAACATATTTCAAAGCATCTATTTTGAACAAAAAGTTTAAATTTGATCAATTGTTTGCAATACGCTATGTGAACATGTGAATATTTGGTCACCATTGCCACATTTTCACAACTACCTGGTTGCAATTTTACTTCCCTGAGTATTTTCAAAGTAACAGGTACCCAGGTTCCTGACAGGCCGACCAGTTTGTTATTTTTCTAATATTTTTATTGACTTTCATTGAATCTCAACTTGCCTGAACTCTGGATATTGACCCCTCAAACCAAAGCACAGGAAGTCTCCATCTTTATCCTCATAATGCCCATTGTATAACAGCAATCCATCAGTAGTTTCAGGGCGGAAGGATAACTTGATGTCAAACTCATTGTAGGCAATCAATGGTTGAAAGGCCAGATAGGATACCCCACCATTGCTTTGTTTGAAGTAAGGAACCAGAGCTGCAAAACAAATGAGTAAGTTTCATTACTAAGACAACATACATATGATTTAATAGATAAATCATTTTAATTGTACAATGAATTTCCTAATATTTTTTCCATTTATAAGGGACATGGAATGAAACAGCTATTCTTTGATGCATGAATATTGTTTTAAGATTTTAATGTCTGAGCATTAGCATAAGCATAAGCAATATTATAGACTAATTAACAAATATCATTTGATATCAATTACTGACCATTTACAATGAGCACCACTGGGTATAGTTGCTGTCCCTCTGGATTCAAGCAATTATACCGTCCTTCATCTCCATCTCGGACTCGTGAGATGAACAGATCACCTTCAGATGTCAAACTATGTTCTCTAATGGAGCACATATCAGATATATTGTCAAACTATGTTCTCTATGTTCTCTAATGCTGAGCACATATCAGATATATTGTCAAACTATGTTCTCTATGTTCTCTAATGGAGCACATATCAGATATATTGTCAAACTATGTTCTCTATGTTCTCTAATGCTGAGCACATATCAGATATATTGTTAAACTATGTTCTCTAATGGAGCACATATCAGATACATTGTTAAACTATGTTCTCTAATGGAGCACATATCAGATACATTGTCAATAATTGCAGATTGTTTACAATTTCTAATTTTGGCAAAGACTAGATTAGTTCTTGAAAGATAATTATAATTTCAACATCTAAAATTGTAATTTTAAAAGAAAATAAAATGTTAAAGAAATAATTGATATACTACTAAGCTTTTAAGACAAAAAGTCAACAAAAGAAAAATTAATTATCGCCACTTTAATATAATAATATAATTTAATAAGGGACTAAAGCCATTTTAGGGTGCTATTTTATAAGGTCACAGATAAATGTTAGTGTTATGTAAATGCGTGTTCATTAAATTGAAGAGGTACTCACTCAGGGAGATCACCCCCTTCCTTGATCCATATCTTGCTGGGCTGAGAGCTATCACATCTCAGCTGTACTGGGGTGCCAAGAGCTGCTGTGGCATATTCCTCCTGGACAGCCAGTCTGGGGGTAGATTGCTCTGGGCAACACAAGTTGAACATTTCAACACAAGTTTAACATTTGAACAAAAGTTGAACATTTGAACAAAAGTTGAACATTTGAACACAAGTTGAACATTTGAACACAAGTTGAACATTTCAACACAAATTTAACATTTGAACAGAAGTTGAACATTTCAACACAAGTTGAACATTTCAACACAAATTTAACATTTGAACAAAAGTTGAACATTTCAACACAAGTTGAACATTTGAACAGAAGTTGAACATTTCAACACAAGTTGAACATTTGAACATTTCAACACAAGTTGAACACTTCAACAGAAGTTGAACATTACAACACAAGTTGAACATTTCAACATAAGTGACATAACAAAAATTAAACATATGATGCCTTACAAAAATTCAACAATCTATGTTACTTCTACAAATGCTGTTTTGTATCTCTGCTTAATTATTTTTCCATGGCATAAAATATAAAATACACAAACAAATTGTGAAATCAGAGCAATAAATTTGAGCCTTATTTTAAAACGAACACAACAGTAGACCTTTTGGCAAATGCCTTCTTCATTACAATAAACATCAAATACATACTTACATAAGTTAACATCTAAATTCTTAAAACATACGATATCATAAATTATTTATGTAAAATAAAAAGATAGGAAAAACAACAACAATGGGATAGTAGTAATATATATTGAAAATTTAATTTAAATACCTATGTATTTTTTTTCTGATATTTGTACCGATAAGGGCCATAACATTTACATATGCTTCACATTTTTAAAAAAAATTAATCACACAATTTTTTAAGGATTATTCTAAACTCTTATTATGGTTTTGAACCATCCATAAATGATCAGAGAGAGATAACACATTTGTGATGATGTGTGAAAAGAGGGAGGAGGGTGCTTGAGAACAGTGATGTCACATCAAGGCACGTAACTTTAAATAAAAGTTCCACATTAATATTTTGTTTATTTATTTAATGGCGTTTTATATGGCTTCAAATGTGTTACAATATTAGATGGCAGCCTTAGACTAGATACACACTTATTGTTACAATATTAGATTGCAGCTTTAGACTAGATACATACTTAATGTTACAATATTAGATTGCAGCCTTAGACTAAATACACACTTATTGTTACAATATTAGATTGCAGCCTTAGACTAAATACATACTTAATGTTACAATATTAGATTACAGCTTTAGACTAAATACATACTTAATGTTACAATATTAGATTACAGCTTTAGACTAAATACACACTTATTGTTACAATATTAGATTGCAGCCTTAGACTAAATACATACTTAATGTTACAATATTAGATTACAGCTTTAGACTAAATACACACTTATTGTTACAATATTAGATTACAGCTTTAGACTAGATACATACTTCATGTTACAATATTAGATTGTAGCCTTAGACTAAATACATACTTAATGTTACAATATTAGATTGCAGCCTTAGACTAAATACATACTTAAGTGACAAAAAAAATAATTTGAAGCATGCTCATTTTCCAATAGAAAGTGGGAGGAGCGAAATTTTGTGACATATTATTGAAGAGTGGTCTAACTTTTTGTGATGAAATGTGACAATGCGGGCAGGGGGGGGGGGGTCGAATCTGCCATAATTGAGTGATTTCATTTATGCTTGACAACAGTTAGAAAATAAAACCATAGAGCTTGTGATGATAACATTAAAATAGAGTTTTGTCATTTTTACTCACTTTTTACGATTATGTTGACCTTTGAAATTGCTCTAGATCCTTCATAAATTATTTCACAAATGTATTCACCAGCATCTGATTCCCGTATATTCTCAAAAATCAGCAAGCCATCTGCATACTTAGCATAAGGGCTGATTTGACCCTCTATTTTAGACCATTTCTTCACGCTTTTTTCTGAATAATTAAAAGATGCTGGAAAAGAAGACGAATTTCAAATGAAATAGGACAAGTCGTAGTTTATTTCTAAACAGATCTAAAAGAATTAAAATTTCAGGGAATTGTAACGTCATTTTTCTGAACCAACAAGGCCAGGCTAAAACTCAATGTAACTCAAGCACCACAAGAACATTTATTAGTTTAATATCATCCAACAATGTCCTTCCACACACAACAACAACAATCTTCTCTCTGCCTATCGACTACCAACCATCCCTACATCACATTCACTATCTCGTGTCATATCCCTCAAGTTACATCATAATTTTTCAATGCAGTCTGCAACGCGCAACAAACACTTACACATCATGAAAACCCCATTAGCATAAAAAGTTTCCCTGACAGGAATAAAAAATTGCATGAAATTTACATACTGGTAAAGCAAGCAAACATGGTTAATTGAAATTGTTGTTTTTATAATTCATAACCTCCTGTCCATAATTACATCACAGCAACAAAATAATGGACACATTGAAATACAAAAGTCAGCATCAAATATTTTTTTCTACAAAGATAATTTTATGTTTTTTCCCTGGTGAGATCCAGTACAAGTGGATGGCAATAATTCTTAGACACTAGGTTACAGCAGTTTAGCTAATGAAAGGTGTATTAATGACATGGACACTTACTAATACAGCTCAGTTCCAATTCCTGTCCTTCTTCTGCAATCGTTGTGCCCGGCTCTTGTTCCTCTATTTCTAAGATTATTGACAACAAAATAAATAAAGCTATAATTACATGCTAAACAGATTAAAAAAGAAAAGTAAATATTGTTTTTAACCAACAAAAATAATAATTATAAATCAATAGTAGAATAAGAATTCCTTTATTTTATTTTTAATCTATAAAAATGCACTAAAAAATGGTGGCAGCAAATACCCTTTAGAAATAACCAAGCACAAATGGTAAGGTCATGCCTCAATTTTAAACTGCAAAGTCTACTGTCAGACTCCCTTTGTGTTGTTGGCTAAATGGAGATGGGTGTGCAGGAAATGTTTTTAAATATTATACTGAGTACAGCACAACCAAAGGCTAAGACTAAGACTAAGAGAGGGATTATCTGAGAATAAATCATTTATATCATTATAATGTGTATTTACTAGGGCTATTATCCATTAATTTAAATTTAATCGTTTACTTTTGGAAAATTACTGATTAATTAATCGATTACTTTTATTAAAGCTAAACATTAAGATGTATGACATCATTAAACTGAAAAAGTCAAAGGAAGTAACAAAAACAGGAAATTTACATTTTCTGTTTCATTGAGCTACTTTTCCGTGTCTTAAAGACATAAAAAAACAAAAAAAACAATATTCTCTAAATTAAGTTTTTAAAAGGCACAAAAAATATAATATCAAAGCTACTCATACCATGGAAAAAAAAACTGCATGTTAACAATGGAATATATTGCTAAGTCTCATTTCTCAAGTGTTATTTCAAGTCATGTTAAATAAAGGTCTCATGAGTTGTAAAAAATTTATGATTGAAAACTTAATACAATTACAATTATTATTTTTTAAAAAATATTTTTAAAAAATAATCAAGATTTGTAATTAACATATTACATGTTTTATTTGAACTCAATATTTAATTATAAAGATTTTAAAAATCAGTATAAATTTTTAAAACATAGTTAGCAATAAAAATAACGCATTAAAATTTAGGCATCTTGATAAAAATTTCAAATAAATTTTAAAAATATAAAAGCAATACAGCTGTATAGAAATTGTTTGATGATTGACAAAAACATAAACATCAATAATTTTAATAGATAAAAATTTGTACCAATTAATCGAGAAAGTAATCGGTAGTTTCCGCAGCCCTAGAATTTACCTGTGACTTTCAGAATGCTGTAATCCCTGGCCTCCCCAACATCATTACTGACGTAACAAAAATAAATTCCTTCATCTGAATTTTGCACATTGTAAATTCTGTCAGAAAGGATTTAAAAACAAAAACACAGATTAGCTTTATTTACAGATCAATTTTGAATTTAAAAAAATTAACAGTGCCACAAAATTTAGAGTGAATTAAAATTCTATTTGAAATGTATCTGGATATTGGTTATTCTTAAAGCCCCAGAGTGTTGTAAATGCGCTCCTGACCGCTATTACCAAAGCGTTGTAAAGCGTCCCTAGATAGCACTCTCATAAGAAATGAGATCACGGAAAGTAAAAATTCTTCAATGCTTGAAAAATGATGTATTCCACTTCCGGCAATGGTGGTTGTTGCCCCCGCTTGTGTTATCGCTCCATTCGCAAAGTTTTTTGCTAGTTTTTGCTATTTTTTTTTTAAAGATGCATTTTTCTATGCTTTGTTATAAAAATAATAGTACTAAGCTACAGGCAAATATAACTCAAGACAGTGTTTTGGATGCGTAAAATAACCATTCTTAGCCTAAAAAATAAAAATGATGTCAGTATAACAATAATAATATATATGGATTTGACGCAATTTAAAAAAATTTCATAACCAGTTGATCGCAATATTGGAAATCCTTAAGGAAAATTAGGTAGAAGTTTATTAAAAACCTTAGGGGGCTTTAAGAGTTAAATCTTCAAATGAAAAAAAAACAAAAAAAACCTGCATTCTCAGAAATGACCACATGTGTTAATATATCATTCCTAGCCCACATACATTAAAATATCATTCCTAGTCCTAGCTCACATACGTTAAAACATCATTTCTAGCACTGTGTTGAGGCGGCAGTTCACCGGTCTGTTTTCTCCAATTGACAGTTGGTCGGGGGTCTCCACTGACAGAACATCTGAGCTCCACATTGGAGCCCGGCAAAATGTTGATTTGTTTAGGTGAAACTTTTGCAGTTGGACTCACTAATGAAACAAATGTTGTATTAAAGAGAGAGAGAGAGAATTACAGGAAGTATAATAAAACTGAGAGGGGCCATAGTTCAAATTTAAAATTTAGACCTATGTTAAATAAACTTGACTGATTAAATTTCAAATATAACTAATAATACTTCTAACAGCAATGAAGCAACAGTAAAATTTAATGCAGAGCTTCAGAAATGTCAATTAGATCTAACACCAATATTTATTTGCCTGTTTGCATATAGTCCAGCATGAGCAGCATTTGTTACTCATTTGTATAACTAGGAACTCATTGAAATGATTGTGATTATCCTTAGGCGCTGTCCATTAAGTAAGTAGTATGTCATGCTCTTTTTGACCATTTTTAACTCCCCCCTGTCACAAACTAACAAATCTCGGAACCCCCCCCC
>MUZC01001326.1:40385-105746 GCA_002072015.1 Radix auricularia
TTTTTTTTTTTTGGGGGGGGGGGGGGGTTTGCGTTGTTGTTTTGTTTCCTTTCAGATCACAGTAAACTGTGTCTCAGTACTCTCTACTGTAATACAGTACATCTGTAGTGACGTACGTAAGTTTTCAAACTTTCTTAAAAAACAAAGCGAGTTTTGTTCTATACAGTGACCATGTTTTCATAACATAAGCCTTCGAGTTCAACAGAAGAGAAACAAAAACATGTAGCACTGACTCTCAATCAGAAACTAGAAATCATCAAACGGCTAGAAAAAGTTGAGAATAGAAATGTTTGAATGATGAGTTTAATATTAGCTTATCAACTATTTATGACATTAAAAGAAACATAGTTCATTTGTTTTACGGCAAAGCCTACACTAAAAAGAAGGGTCACCGCTGATAGACCGGAATTTTCGATAGTCCGGCACCGAGCCAGACCCGAATGTGCCAGATTATTGGACTTCTACTGTAAAACACTGTGATGTCACACTTATCTTATCCATTACAGACGCTCCTTCTGTAAGAAGATTATTGCATCCTACGTTTATCTATGGTTTTTGTCTAGTCCTGCACTCTTTTTAGAGTTTTAAATTATGATAAAGTGTTGGCTTTCCTGGTTTCCTCAGGCAACCTAATTCATGCCCGAATTACAGATGGGAATTAAGAAAACTTGGCCAGACACCCCCCTGCCCCTGTCACACCTTCTTACACCCCCCCCCCTCACCTTTGGAGTGTGACATACTTTATGGACGGTCCCTTATTTATCTTTATAAAATTATTCTCTGCTGTTTTAAATCTTGAAAGACAGTAGCACAATATACCTAACACTCTAATGTCAGCATAAGCTTCTGTAGTTCCTCCTGGGGTGAGTACTGTACACTTGTAACGGCCAGAATCTGCTTTGGTTGCTGATCTAATCTCCAAGACACCATTGACCTGCCTGGCTTGGGGAGAGAGCTGGCCGTCTTCTTTGGTCCACTCATAGTTAATTGGTCCAGGACCAGACGATTGGCATGTTAGAGTGATAGTGTTTCCTGCCCGGGCCGATAGTTGTGATGGTGAGATGAGCACTCGTGGAGAGACTGCAACAGATACATTCTTGTCAACTTTATTTAACAGAAAACAAAGTCTTTTAACTCTCTCGTTGGTGTGGCAATAAGTTTTTCTTAACCTTCAAACACCCAGTTATCTTTACCTTAGTTAACTTGCCAAAGTTATTAAGTCAACGTTTATAAGTGGAACCAACAAATTCTCTTTGTCATGGCACCTCTCGGGGTTAGGTTTTGTCACAAAACACAACTATTTTGAGTGCAAAAAGAGGGCTAAATTATCCAAGCAATGCCACTAATCACGCTGACATGCCAGGTGAGAAGCCGTGATGTGACATCACCTTTGAGTCCCCGTGATGTGGGAGAGTGTTGATAAATTTGTTATGCTCACTTCTCATACCTATGTTTATTCTATGCTTTTTTATTAAAAAAATATATATACATGTTTAATTGTATGCCTTTTGTTGCAGGCCATTATGTATGTTTATTTTTAAAGCATTGCTTTATCAAACAAATTGCATTTTAATATTAAAATAGGTCATTATCATGCTTTGAAATTATTATAAATAAAATAAATTCAATAATATTTTTAACTAAGGTATCTAGACGCTGCATAGCTGATAACTTTTAAAATATAATGTTGTGCCTTGTGTATAATAGTTGTCATTGGCAACCTTGTTATGACTCCACAACTACCAGAGTATCATTCATAAACCATGGCCATGTGTACAAAAATATAACTCAACATTGCCAAACAGTTCATGACACTTAATAGCTGCAAAGCTTGTGAGTAAAATAAAGAACTCAGAAAATGGATGAACATTCTCATTATCATTTCAAATCTAGTACTTGAAAAAGAAAAATCTTATTTATTGCCACCATATTGGTTTTCATTTATATCGATCATCAGCTTTTTCAAAAAATTTAGGCAAACCCCAAGGCTGGTGACAAAATCAGAATCTTTATTTTTTTATTTTTTTTTGTTCACCCTTTTTAATGAAACTGAAACTAAATGTATTACTTTAAATATTTATTTTTAAATAAAATTATAAAATATTAATTCTATTTTTGGCTTAGACACCAAAAAAATAAAAATAAATAAAAACAGAAATAAGATTTTAATTTTTGTTAGTATTAATTCCACAGTAGTCAGCTATAATACTTATCAAAATTGTCTACTTTAACTGAACACAACTGAAGGAAGATCATTAACATTATTGAGTATTGACAAGTTCTTACCATTCCCCAAACTATCAAAGATAACTCATAAAACTAAGACAATAAAAAGATCAATATCTTGTTAATATTCTATTGAATACATCCATGTAATGCAATTAAAACTACTAAACTTATGTTATAATAAACTGTTATGTTCTTTTTCATTTGAAACATTTTGCTAATAGTTAAAAAATAAGTCCACCTGTGATTTCATTTATAAGTGATTTATAGGTTACATTTTAAATTTAAAAACAATAATTGAATTTTTAAAATTTCATTCATAAACAAAGTAAAAAAATCTACACCCAGGGAATTCTTGGGATAAACTTCCACAGCTGTTAATGGTTTGTAAAAACAACTCACCTTGTACAGTTATAAACACTGAGGCATAGTAGTCCTGAGCACTAAGGTCACTGGTCACAGCACAAATATATTCACCATCATATCCAGGCTCAATTCTGGGAATGAAAAGCCTTCCATTTCTTACACTGTGGTTTGGAGGCAATGGCTGGTTGTTAGGTCGGCGCCAACGAATGCGAGGATTAGCCAATCCAATGACATTGCAGGTGAGTTCAACAGACTGGCCCACTATATAGCTTATTTGTTGAGGACCGTCAATGTTAACACCAATATATTTCTCTCCGCTGTCTTTTACTAAATATAGGGAAAAAAAGTAATAAATAGAAATAGTTACAATTGCATTGCTGTTCAAAAGAGAGAAACTTGAAAATTTAATTACAACTGAAAGGTTCAAACATTAATTTATATGGAAGTTAAATTATTGATAAAATTTTAAGACAGGGTTTCATCCTTGACATGTTAGCTAAACTTTGAAAGGCGTTTTGATAAGATAAATCAGAAATAAAAACATGAGTAGTTTACAAATGTAAACGTTGGGTTGAGAATGAAAGTAAGGATTTGTTTGAGAGTGATATTTATAAATTGGAGAGAAGAAATATGAAGAGATTCCCTAATGCTGGTAGGTGAATGTTGCTAGGAGGCCAAGCTTTCAAACTTACCCTCTATTTCAATAGACTCTTCTGCTCTACCTCTCTCATTGGTAGCCACACAGATGTAGCTTCCTTCATCACTTTTTTGTATAGATTCGAACTCCAACCTGGCAATGCCTTGGCCCTAAGATGGATATGAAACTGAGTTAATGTTGTAATTTAATTATTTTATGTCAAGAGGAAACACCTTCCTGACCAGAAAATCTGATGGAATATCTGACTCAAAATAATGCATTTTCTCCCGTGTAATGCCGTGCATTGCCAAAGGTCATTCTCTTTTTGTGAATCCAAACAATGTAGTTCTCTACCATTACACATCTGTTGTATTGCAACTACCAAGTCCTTCAAGACTGCACTTAAGACACATCTTTTAAAAATTTATTTTGAAAATTACTAAAAAAAACAAACATTTCTATTAATAATTAATGTAGCTTGTGTGCAATGCAGAGTCATTTATGTTGTTGTTATAATATGAATATTTATTTAATAATTATATATATGTTAGTTATTATCTTCATGTAAAGCACTGTTAGCCCAGTTCCTTACTGGGATACAGCGCTATATAAATTATCAATTTATTATTTTTTATTATTAATGCAAAACTTTTTAAAAGACTTCACAATTATTCCAAGATTTATTCTCACATTCACAAACTTGAGCAATGGTACGTCGCTTTAACTTCGCACTCGTATTTTTCTTAAATAGTTTATTTACAGACAAACCTAAAGGCTGCCATTGACTTCAGTTAGTTCCTTATGAACCACAATTAATTTAATTTTCAATGACCACTTGTTTTTTCATTGCTCTATGTGCTCTAAACTGATGGCAAACCAGTTTCCTTGTTAGTCCACCAGGACGCCTTGACCATACAAGCACACTTCCACAGTGCCATATCATTCTCATACATCATTTATTATGGATGTAAACACATACACCTGTTGGAGTTTTATTGTTAGGCTGAGTTTTCTTTTAAAATATCAAGCTGTAACTGCAATGTGTCATTGGCATGCACCACAGGTCAAAACTGCTGTGTAGTGGGTCTTTACAGGGTTTTTACCGATGCCATTTTAGACCCACTTACAGTCCTAGCCCTGTTGAATTGTACATCATGTAGTATATTTTTGTCAGAGTTAAGCTTCATGAACTCAATAATACATCACAACACTGAGCTGGTGATAGGATTTGATTTGCAAACGTCCGGTAGAAAATTACCCTACGGAGTGGCATCGCTAGGGGTTGTGGTGGGAGCGGGCCACCCTGGGGACACCAACACTAGTGACGCCTCTGACCCTAGGGTGTGGCGTCGCTAGGGGGTTGTGGTGGGAGCGGGCCACCCTGGGGACACCAACACTAGAGACGCCTCTGACCCTAGGGTGTGGCGTCGCTAGGGGGTTGTGGTGGGAGCAGGCCACCCGGGGGACACCAACACTAGAGACGCCTCTGATCATAGGGAAGGTCTCAACTTTACAGATTAGACGCAAGGCAAATTTTTATACAAAATTTTGCAAAATAATTACATTTTACATGTGTGATCAAATATGGTAGTAAATAAAATTACTTTTGGTGGTAACTAGATCAAAATGCTTAGAAACAAATCAATCGAAGTGCTTGACAAGATAAATATTAGAGTGTCTTACTGATATGGCCTCTGGCAAAACATCAGACCTGCGTCTCTGCCCTGACCTCCAGAAGACATTGGGGACGGGCTCCCCCAGGCCTATGCACTCAACATTGACACGCTGACCAGGCACAACAACGATATTTTTGCCTGGTTTAATCTCAATAGTGGGTGGACCTGTGGAATAAATTAAAATTTTATCATTTGGGAAAGGCTAATGAACAATTTTTAAAAAGGGATTGATTATAATTCAATGAATTCTGTAAAATTATGCTGTCATTAAAAGATGATGTGTGCTTGTTATTCTAAATGAAATGTTCTAGATAAGGATTCAAATGACATCATGGCTGTGTCATGACACAAGAGGAGCTTTTTTTTTTTTTTTGAAGACTCAGAAGAAAATATTTCATTCACTAATTGACCCAGTTTCATAGATAACTATTCATATTGGTTGCTATATGGATAACAATTGCTATCTGAATAAGAATCTTAGTAATATTTTTTTAAGCCAATTATATATTGGCATGTTAAGATTTTTCAAAATTGTTGTGTTTAAGCTTCATAGCACCTACAAGCTGTTTGGATCCCTTAAAGGTTTTTTTTTTTTTTCTATTTTTTTTATTAATATTTTTTTCAATTCAAGGAATGGCTACCAAGTTACAGCATGATACCATGTTACATCAGGCTACCAAGTTACACCAGGCTACCAAGTTACCTTCCACTCTGAGGCTTGCGGTGGCAGAGACCGTCCCCATCACATTGACAGCAGTGCAGATGTAATCTCCTTGATCTTCAACAGTCAAAGAATTGAACATCAAAACTCCATTCTCTTTTATTTCTGTCCTCTCAGTGAGTCGTCTGCCCCCAGCTCTGAAATGGTAAATATTGATCAGTCAGTGTTTCATTCATACATGACAAAATCCTCTTGCAGTGTCCAACTTATTTTCATCAAACGGTGGTGTTGACAATAGCCAGATAGACAGAAGCCTTTGTACATGGCATGTCTACCCAGCCTCCACACCAAACCATAATTTACATCCCCTACTGTGGCAGCACTTCAATTATTCTCATAGTTGATGATTGAATTTATATCATCTAAAACCCGAGTCACGGGTTCGAGCCGCGGTGCTGGCAAAAGCCTCCAGGGCATTGTGCTAACCACACAATCCCATGCTCGTTAGTGGTCAATGAAACTTGTGAACGCTACTTCACTTGCTCCCATGGACCTTCATGGTCTGTAAGGGATATTTTTTTTTAATACCCTTATAGTGGCTGGATAGCAAAGTCATTAGTGCCCTCTCCTCACAAGCTTCACAGAGGTTGAGGATGTGGGATCTAATCCATGTTGGGCCATAATAAAAAATATTGATGAATTACAATGGCTAAAAAACACAACACTGACTTGGAGATGAGCACTGCCAGGTCTAACAAGAACTGAGAAAGATTAGAACCCTCTATGGCCACATGGGAAAAAAAACAACAAAACCTCATTGCATTGATTGAACATATGTAAACATGCCAAGTGTATTTGCAGAATATGGTCATTTGATTACCTCGACCAGGTGACTGTAGGAGATGGGTTTCCTTTGACAACTCGACACTGGAACAGTGCACTGCTGCCAGATGGCCTGGTCTGTTGATTATCTGGGTACAAGGTAATTTCTGGAAATTCACGTCCTGGAAATACAAGTGCAGATATATCTAGAAAAGACATCAAAGGTAGATAATGGACTATTCATAGTAACGACGATAATATTGGAACGACTCATCAAGCTAACAATAGGAGAGAATTTATTTATACCTTTTAAAAAAAAAAATCTCATTAGTTTCTGAATTTTAAAACTTACGCTCAATGTCAATCATGGTGGACGCCTGACCTCTCCCAGCAACATTAGTAGCAGTACAACTGTAGATGCCACGGTCAGCCATGGTTGCCTGGATTATTCTGAGAGTGTCCCCATCCACCTAGATATTAGGTAAGAATATATATTTTTTTTTAAAGACTAATTTGATTAAACTGGATTTTGTGTGGCATAAGAAGTTAGGGTTTGGGGAACTTTTTACTTTTTTTTTTTAAATTTTAACGAGCAGTTCATATAAAACATTTATTGATCAACAATTGAATCCACAGACACATATAAATATTACTGGTCAACAACCGAATCCACACACACATATAAATATTACTCATATTCAAGAAATTGCATTAACTCTTAATGTGCCATAAGGTTTTTGGAAAACTTCCGCCTCAGTACCATAAGAATTTCCCGAATTGCGATCAACCGGTTGTAAAATTTTAAAAATTGCGTTAAATCCATTTTTATTATTATAGTCATACTGACATCATCTTTTAGAATAAGAATGGTTATTTTATGTATCCGAAAGACCGTTTTGAGTTTAAAACTATTTTTACCTGTAGTTTAGTACTATTATTTTAGTAATAAAGTATAGCGAAATCGCATCTTCGAAAAAAAAACGTAAAATCTTCCAAAAAACATCGCGAATTGAGCGAAAACACTAGCGAGGTAAACAGCCGCCATTGCTGGAAGTCGAAAACATTGTTCATCCCGCACTCAATAGTTTTTATTTTCTGTAATTTCGTTTCTACAGAGAGCTCTATCGAGTAGCGCATTACCGCTCTTTGGTACTAAACGGTAAACCGCGGATTACCTCGCTTTGGTACATTAAGAGTTAAGGTTACAATAAATTACTGAGGTAATGATTTTTTTAGACAAATAAAAAAAACTAGGGCTGCGGAAATGATCGATTAATTTCTCGATTAATCGGTAAAAAAGTTTTAGCGATTAAAATTATTTTAATCGATAAAATAGCGATTAAATTTAAAGAAAATATTTGAAACAATCTTTACTTTCAGATTTATTAAATAAATAATTAATTATTAATAATTAGCCATAGTTTGCTTTATTTACATACAAACTTCTCCATAGGAAAAAAAAAAGATTTTTATAGTGTTAACTTTAAAATAAGCAGTTTTTATAAGGAAAATGATATAAAAAAATAAACATTGTTTTTACTTAATTAACAATAACAAAATTTTAATTCATTGACATTATGTTAAACTATTTATAATTAAATTAAAAAATGTCAATTGCCTTTTTTTTGTTACTTCCCTTGAAATTTTCAGTTTGATGAAGTCTTACACCTTATTTTTAGCTTCAATCAAAATTATCGATTAATTATTCGGTAATTTTTAAAAAGTTAACAAATTAATCGATAACAGCCCTAAAAAAAACTTTTTATGAGCAAAATACTTTGCACCTTTAAAAAAATATTCAGTCCCTTGTTGCTTGAAAGAGAGGCACAGCTATGTTAAGCATGTTAGTGTAGTGATGCTTTGATTACCTGGACATTTGATGACAGCTCAGAACGTGCTTTGGTCCAAGTGACAGTTGGCCTAGGTTCTCCTGTCACTATACAACGTATGGTACCTGTCATGCCCGATCCAATAACCTGTCTTTCGGGTTCGATCCTCACAGTTGGGACGGTACCTATAAAAACAGTACAACCAATCCCACTTTTACACAAATAACAACAGTTTTACTAGGAAACATTTTTGTAGCCCTGTGGCAGCCCTCCCTTTATTAAATGTTCAGTCCTCAACTATTTTGATCTACAATGTCTGAATAACATGAAGCCCAAAACACAAGTTCAAATTGCAAATGGTTCATTACTTACCCCTAGAGCCCGTCACTGTGACGCGAGCAGTGACTCTGCCAACAATGTTGGCATCAACTGTGCCAGTGCAGACGTAGTTGCCCGCATACGACCGCTGGATGTTGGGCAGAGTAAGTACACCGTTTTCTTGTGTTGTGCCTGGTTGTACAATAGTCTGTGTCGTTAGTGTCATAGTAAATAAATAAAGGAGGACTTTAATTTGAACAAAGACAAACAAGTAAGAAACCAAGAATTCACAAACTTAATCCAACCTCACGTGTACTAACCTGGGGGCAGGCCACCCTCTCTGGACCACACCAGATTGACATTTTCACCTCCTTCAGCGTAACAGACAAGTTGTTCACTTTGACCCACAGTGGCGGTGATGTTAGTTCTTCGAACTATTATCTTAACTGAGACTGAAAACAAAACTGACTTTTAAATTTTCTTTACTCATTATTTGATGTCAATGTGCAGCCCTTTTCTTTAATGCAATGATTTTTAGAATGAGTCTATGTTAAAGGTATTTTATTAAATATTCAATGAATTAGGTAAGATATAAATAAATCCTATGCGTTTAATGTTTATATAGCTATGTAGCATACAAAGATCCCTACCTGAAGGCTGGACATAGATGATTGTTCTGACCGTTGAAGTGCCTTCTGAGTTTGTGGCTGTGCAGTGATATTCTGACTGGTCCTCCACACTAACTGATTCAATCCTGAACACACCGGTCTCATCCGTGTAGACATAAGAGGGTAGTGGGCCATCACGACCTGCCAACACATCAAACATGTTTGTTGTGCTCATAAATTATTCCAGTTTACAAGGGTCATCATAGCCAACATATTTGTTTGGAATTTTATTGGCCCATAACAAGACATTAGGTCTAAACATGGGTATGGAATAAACACAAAAGAGGCAACTGTTTTTCCTTTTGAGGGAAAAGATGACAATGTCATAGAGTTAGTGGATCAATGTCTAAAATTACAGAGGGAAAAGATGACAATGTCATAGAGTTAGTGGATCAATGTCTAAAATTACTGGTAACTGTGGGGGCCGCGGTGGTCGAGTGGCAAGCGCGCTCGACTAGCGTTCCAATGGTCACGAGTTTGAATCCATGGGAAGCCAAGTACTTGTTCCCGGGGCCTAGGGCGTCCCCGAGTTCCACCCAGCTCCAAATGGGTAAAAGCGGCGGGGTAATGCGTGGAACCCTTAGCCGTGGCATGTGAACGCTGCATCACCTGCCAAAAACAACTGCTGCCTTGCAGATGGTCTTGGCTAACCAAAGGCTATGGAAGCAATTCCAGAAAATACAGCAGGCTGAAGTCAGAGACCACGGGCCAATTGGCGCAAAACTCGTGGCACGCAAAACTCAATATTCAATATTGAGAACGAAGAAGAAGACTGGTAACTGAAAGCTCTTTGGCTCATAGTTAAGTCTGTCAGAACCTGGACTCACAGGTGTCTGGGTAAATCACAGAAGATAAATATTGACTTAACCCTACCAACTCGAGTTACCGAATACTAGGTAATTAATTTAATTCCTTTAAAACGAGTTACAGAGTTCGAGGTATTTGGGTCAGCATGTGGAATCTTTTGAGAAGTACTAAAAATAACTAACCAATGGGCATTTAACCTAAATAAAAGTCATTGCAAATTCTTCAGTATCTAAGTCATAATATTATCAAGAATTCATCTGGGTCAAGTAACATGCTATGTTAGAGCTAATCCCAGTTGTGGTGTATCTATGATGTGTGTAGTTTATATGATGTGTGTAGTGTGTATGATGTGTGTATTGAAAAATATTTCAGATAGATCAAGCCAAATCCAAGAATGTCTTATATTGACAATCCATGTGTTTTGAAAATTTTTTTTTTGCTAAGTGGATTAGCCCACAAAGAAACAAATTTGATTCTAAAGAAAAGATAAACCTGTTTTCTACAATTTCTTAAAGTTTTATTCCATTCCGAGCCCTACTTTGCAAGTAAATAATTTTATTTTACAATATGTTCATTTTTTTTCTCTTTAATGCCAGAGAACCCAGGTATAGGGGAGAGCTAGGCTAGGGGATTCAGATCCTGTAGGGTTAATCCAAACTTGTCTGGAATGCTGACAATATAAGTGTTAGGGTGAATGGCTTTACCTTTTGTCCATCGTACAGTGGGGGCTGGATTGCCAGTAGCCAGACAGCGGAACTCCACACGGACACCAGCTTGGACCTGCAGATATCTGGGCTCAATTCGCACTTTAGGCGACTCCAGCAGGTCTGCAATGGACATTATTACAATTGTCAGCAGTTTTTTTTATTTTCAGTTTTACAATTAAAAACATGCTCATCAAGGTTTTTAAAAAAAACAACAACAAAAAAACCAACCTGAATGATCTTTGTTTTGTTTTTTTATTTAGCCTAATATTTTATTATATATTTTGTGTGATCTAATTTACTTTTTAAATTTCAAAAGACACTTCTTTATGTAGGAATATTTCCCCAGGCATTGAAATTTCTTATTCCCAAGTGTCAGTCTGTTTTAAAGTGTGTTGCCATCTCCATCACCTTTTCTTTCTTTACCTCCAATTAGACCAAGAGGCACACACCTAATTGGTTACTGCATTGGATTGCCAGTTATGAGGATGCTCACCTCCAAAAGTAATTGTGGCAGTAGCTTTGTCCTCACTGTCTCGCTCAGACCCAGTACAGGTATACGTTCCAATATCATTTTCATCAAGATTAGGAATCGTCAACACCCCATTTTGATCATACACCTTTGATGGCAGGGGGCTGCCATCTTCTTTCATCCACGACAAGACATAGTTGGCCTGAATGGGATAAAAATCATTGCATAAAATCAACATGGAAATCTTTGTGCTTTACTCTTCCCGTCTCTAGGCTTTGTGGCCAAATAAAAAATGTGATAGGAGTGTGTTATGAGCCAGAGGCCAGTATAGCCGTACTTACAGCGCTACTGTACTGTATTGGTTAGGGTTAGGGTTATGAGCCAGAGGCCAGTATAGCCGTACTTACAGCGCTACTGTACTGTATTGCCACACAGGTGAACCTAGCTGACTGGCCAGGTCTCCTGACAAGTGTGGTGGGTTCCTCTATCCTAACTTTGATGGACAATTCAGGTTCTGGATAACAACAAGAACAAGAAAAGTATTTTTTAGATGTAAAAATGTCTCAGGGAAATGTTATAACAAGAAATGAGGAGTTTAGGTAAACTGGTTGTGGCTCTGGTTCAATGCTAAGGTAAGGAAACTGCAGTAATTTAGAGATAGGTCTAAACAAAATTATAAAAAGGAATCAAATGTAACTGTTCTGATATGGTTATGATAATCATCTTTCTATAATTTGACCATTTTATTCTTCACAGCATATAATTAAAATATCAGACTTAATTGAAACTGATCTAAAAGTATTAATGTATTCATCATTAATTGTCCAAAGATAACAATGAAACTTAAGTTATAATGTAATGGACCAAACTGACTTACTTTGCACTGCAAGAGTGACATACTCTCTTCTATTGCCATCTGCATTGGTCACGGAGCAAACATATCTTGCAGCATCAGTGTATTCCAAGTCCCTTATGGTCAGCAGGTAATTTGGACCCGGACCAGTTGTAGATCTGCTTGGTAAAGGTCGGCCATCAAGCCTGCTCCAAACAACATTAAATGGTCCACGACCTCGAGGTATGCACTGGAAGATAACTGAAGAACCCAGTGGCTCAGTGACGCTGGTTGGATTCACTATAACTTCAAGGGCTGAAAAGAAACCATGCAGCAGATTGAAATAATTATTCAACTTTAGTGTATGATGGGACACATTCAAAATTTTTAAAAATAAAGAATTTTTTAAACATACGCAAAAAATGTCCAGTTGTGAAATGTTTCTGTATGAAAAAAAAATCTCTAATTACAATATCATAATCAAAGTAAATCAAAATTAGATTTGTTTTTTTTAAGGATGGCTAAAAATAAATGAGAATCAAAAGAAATAGAATTCTATTTTAGGATTAGGTCAATATTAATAACAAAAATGGATATTTATTCAAGGATGAACCAAAATAAATGAGAAATATGTTCTTTCAAAAAAAGGGTCAATATTTTTAAAATAAAGTTACCCTATGAGTTATGTCAGAAAAATAAAGCTAAAAACATAAGTGAGGTTAACGAAAGAAAATGCAGTTTATTAATTGTACGGTTTATTTATATAATGTTACACTAGAAATTTGAATCTTTTAGAAGGTAGATTATTGTGTGATCAGCAAGTAATTACCAGGAGTTCTCTGTTCACAGCGGCCCCCAGGTACTCGGGGGTTACCTGTATAACCTGGTGCACACCTATTTAAAAAAAAAATTTAAATAGCCATCATATATTTGAGTTTACAAGCACCTAGAAATACATATGGATGCAGCTGACCTTTTACAAATATATAAAATCTTCATTTTGCCATTAATATTTATATTCTAACACATCACTCTAGCTCTTTTTGGAATTGTGTTTGAAAAGAAAAAAAATGAGTTGCTTTTGAAAATTAATCTTCTTGATCATTAATGATGTACAGGTTTTTTGTTTTTAACAACTTACTCTCCACAATCCCGACCAGTGTAGCCAGTCTGGCAGCGGTCACACGTAACTCGGTTGTTTTGGTCCAACACACATGTTGGTGAGAAACTGAAAAGATCACATATCTGTTCTAAAGCTGTAGTCTAATTTAACTATTACAATAACCAAACACAAGATGTAACTTTAAAGTAAAGACATTGACAAAAATAAATGGTCCACTCTGACTAAACGTTTCTTATCAGTGAAATAAATAGCACATCTATTGCAGTACCAAATTTTAATCAAATCAGGTTTTCTTGTGAACTATAATATTCAGTTTTTCCCTCCTTTCATTAACTCACTATTTGGAACATAACCTGTACACATAAAGACCAACCAGGCTTGTCCACCAAAACTGCCCCGTGTCAATCATGGTTTATGGTTAATGTAAGGACTTAAGCACCAACCTGTTTGATGGAATCGTCAGTGGACAGGGACATACACGACAGTCGTTGGGTGTTCCAGATGTGGGATCACCATAGTAGCCCCTGATACAGCGTTCACACCTATCACCCTCAGTGTTGTGTAAGCAATTCTGGTTGGAAAATAACAGAGTATTACTAACTAAGACATCAAAGAATATTCATGACAATATAACAGAGTATTACTTACTAAGACATCAAAGAATATTCATGACAATATAACAGTAAACAAATAAGGAACCGTTGGTAAGTGGACACAAGGCAAAAACACAAAACAACAAAATACAACGAAACAAACAATAAAAACAGGACAACTACAATCACAAAATTAAAATATAGTGGATTGGATAAAACTGTTAAAATTGTTTCCTACCTGACAGATTCCAGACAGTGTATCACAGCTAGTGGCATGACCATTACAGTTACATTTTGTGCATCTGCCAAGAGCTGTTCTTGGATCATCCACTCTCAAATAGCCTGCTGCACATTCCTGAGGAACATAAGTGAAACTTTTTATATAAGAGGTAGGCATTCTAGCTTGTCATAATTAGTAAAACCTTTTATATAAGAGGTAGGCATTCTAACTTGTCATAATTAGTAAAACCTTTTATATAAGAGGTAGGCATTCTCGCTTGTCACAATTAGTAAAACCTTTTATATAAGAGGTAGGCATTCTCGCTTGTCACAATTAGTAAAACCTTTTATATAAAAAAGAGGTCAGCATTTTAACTTGTCACAATTAGTGAAAAAAATAATCAAGTAATTTCAGATATTAAATAATTACCTGGAAATTAGAATGAACATATTTTACATTATTGGCATCACACTTATTTAAAAATTTAGGAATCCAGAAAATAAACCTGGCAAGAGAGCCCTGTGTAGCCTTCTGGACAAGTACAGCTCTCCACTTCAGGCGTTCTACTCTGACCAGTAGGCCTTGGGACAGCAATGTCCATGCGGAGATCTCTGATGGTCAGTGTGTTCATAGCTGAGTGATAAGTGGCTCTGATAAGGATGGCCTTGATGTCGGCTAAAACTGTCAAGAATGACTCTCTGTTTGGTTCCAGTGATTCCGTCAAACTTCTGAATGAGCCCTGAAAACCAAACGCATAAAGCTTACTCTCAGATCAATATTCTATTTGCACAGTTTGCTCTCAGATCAAAATTCTATGTAAACAGCTTACACTCAAATCAATATTTTATGTAAACAGCTTACACTCAAATCAATATTCTGTGTACACAGATACTCTCAGATCAAAATTCTATGTTATTCAAGGGTTGCGTCATGATGATATGCTACTGAGAGCTTAAGAAGCCAGATGTCCAAAAATAAGAAAGTTTTATTACTTTTAAAAATGTTTCATTAACTTAATGATTATGATTAGTCGTGATTATGTGTTTACATGAATTCATGAAAATTTTGTGTGTTTGAATGCTTAGATCTAGGTTTTCATTTTGCAATCAAAACACATAATTTCAAACTACATTCTACAGATGAGCTGGTATTATTTTTACAGGTTCATTTCATATTTTGTTTTGACAAGTTATAAACATTTTTTTATTTCATGTATATTTTTCTTCAGCTTTCTTTGCAGTGGGCCTGGTCGCAGGCTATTTCGAGTCCTAGTCCATTGACACTGTAACATTTCTCATATTATTATTATATCAGAAGGCAAACTTTGACATGTAAACTCTGATAAAAAATTATGAGATCTTTTAACAAGATTAACTGATAAAAAAAATTCAACTTACTTCAACAAGAGGAATCTCAAAGTTATAAGACTGTTGAGGTGTTGGTGAAGGTCTGAACAAATAGTAAAGACGTTTATCTTTATTGCTCTGAAAATAAAATCATACATTATTGAAGGAAGGGTGCATGACATAACATCATAAATGTTAAGTGATATGACTGATGGGCACCAAAAAAAAATCAATTTTAGATAAAGGACAACACTGATGTGTTGGTTATCAACTGCAACACCACTGCAACACATCACAACTACAACTACAACACAATCCACACACACACACACACATAAACAACTGATGATATTTTTTGTAATACAAAGATTTTTTTTAATTTACTCACAATGATTTCAACATCTACATCCACAATCTCTTTCCCTGTGTTTGATGAAGTTGTGTACGACAAACCAAATCTCAGGTAGCCACCATAGGAGGTAACCTGGTAAAAAAAAAATAAACAGTCATAGTCATAAATGTTGTAATTTTTAAAAATTTAATTGTTTAAAGAACAAAAACAAAACAACACAAAGTAGCATTGGCATGTACAAAAACAAATTATCACAAAATTTAAACGATTTTTTTTTTTCAACCAAAAAAATTTTCTTTTGTTTTTTGATTATTTCTTCACATCTCTCATGAGTTGAGATGAAAAAGACTCACTTTATCTCCCCTGAACTTGGGCGGCAGCTGGATGAACAAGCTCTCCTGATCTCTCTGAAGGCCTTCAAAACTACTAAAAGTGATTTCATCACGTTCAGCATTCATTGAGAAGCCATCGGTAATAACTCGCGTTAACCTTCTGTTGGTCAGTGCAAAATTGTGGCTTCCATCTGCATTCAACAAAGGACGGATCTGTTGACAAAAATAGAAGAAAAAAGCTTCATAATTCATTTTTGTTGGTCACATATTTGTTTGTCATTAAATGAGCCTGTTTGGTTGATTTTATGTACAATTATTTTTATCTCCACCAAGAGAAAATTTAAAGAAACTTTTACTGCCAAGATTTATTATGCCTCTTGATGACAGGGGCTAGTTTATTGTTTGTGTTCCCTTAATATTCTTGCTTTAACCACACTTACACTTTTGAAGGTCTTTTATTAATATCATACAATCCTGGTAAAATGAACTAAATCCTTTTATTTCTGAATTTATTTTATTAAGCTACCTCAAAAGTGGGATTTTTGTGCCTGTGAATAAAAACCTTAAAATATGGGTGAGACTGCAATCAGGCATTTTGAAAAATTATTTTTTATTTGATAATATATAAAAAAAACTTAGTCCTGTAAGGATTAAATACACCCAGCTTAAATAACAGAATACAAACCTCATCTCTGTAATAGGTGGAACTGGTGCAAATGTTTGTGATTCCACTACAGAAACATTTCAGACATCCAGCATCATTGTCTCGGGCCAAGTTAAAGAAACCTTCCTTGCAAGCATTGCATCGACCTCCTTGTACATTGTTCTAAATATAGATACAAGTCAATATCTCTGCTAGGCAAAACATGTCAAACATTCATTCTTAAAAATAATAAACAAGAGTTTTCTAAAAAAAAACAAAAAAAACCCATTACGAAGCTAATTATTCTTTCACTTAAAGCTACTGCAATGACACTGTTAAGTTACCTTGCACTGACACTGTTTAGAATTGGGATCACACAGTGTGTTGGGAACAGTTCCTCTAGGATCACAATCGCAAGTCACATCTGGCAACAAAAATAAAGCAACATTTTTACTTTACTTGTTTACTAGTTAGTTATTGTGAATTGCATTAAGAATTAAGATAGCTTTGATATGTGAATGTTGAATTTCAAACTTGATTATTGAAGTATTTATCATTGTTAGTAGGTTTATTACACCAGAAGAAATTGCTCCATGTCATCACATTTTATATCAAAAATAAATTGTTAACTTACTGATGACTTTACAGTAGTCTCCAGGTTGGTTGGGGTTGCCTTGGTAACCAGGAAGACATCTTAAAAAAGATTTTGAAAATTGGACACAAATTATGTATCATCAATTTTTTTTTTAAAAACCACACAGACTACCCAATGTGGAACAAAAATAATGAGGTTTACTAAATTAGTTACAGATCTGATACAGGTATCATATGTAATTAAACTATTCAAAACATATATAAAATATTAACAGATGATAAAAGTTAATTAAAAGTTTATTTTAAAATTTTTATTTTTTTAATTTTTGATTTAACAAGATAAAAAAATGCTTTTAAAATAACCCACCTTTCACACCTGCGGCCGGTGTGACCAACTGGACATGCAGTACATGTGACCTGTCCATCAGGGGCCAGGTTACAGTCAGAGCTGAATCTGTGGTACATATGAAATATTAGGTGTCACTGAAGGTTAAATGATTTATTTCAAGTTTTCTTATATTTTCTGTTACAGATGTTCCTCATAAACAGAAGATTATTCCCTCCCACTATTATCAAAGTTTTTTGTCTAATCTTACTGTGACTATTAAGCTCAGCCAATATAATTGTAACTTTCCATCATTTTGAAATCTATTTCCTTTTACTCTATCAATTTTGAAGAAAGGGCCCGAACTTAACCAAGTTTAGCATGGACTTCTCTTTGTAAACAATGTTCATTAAACCAACCGATTAAATTATTTTTAATGTTCTACAATATGCATACGACACCTCATGAGAAATTTTTAACTAAAAAAAAAACAACTTTTGATAACAAATGAAACTGACTGATTAGGAGATTCAGTGAGTGGACATGGGCACTTCTGACAGTCATTAACAGTGCCACGAGTAGCAACTCCATAGTAGCCACGTGCGCAGCGTTCACAGTTATCTCCTTCGGTGTTGTGACGACAATTCTGGTTGGCAGGAAAACGAAATACATGTATTGATTTTTACTTGAATTATTCAAACTTTAAGAGTGACTGAGGGAAACTTAAGCATCTCCAAAATATAAAAATCATCATTTCCCCCTCAGTTAGAGACAGGAACAGATTAGCCCCAAACTTATGGCAGCTAAATATGAACAAAGTTCTGCCCATCTTTTTTCAGATGGGTGACCACTTTCTTAATTTTACCTCCATTTCTGTACATGCTCTTTTAAAGTTAATGAATTAAAATTCAGGATTGAATATACTCTTTTTTTTAATGAAGCAATGGTGTGCAAAATCTATCGGGGGGGGGGGGGCATCCATGATTTAAGAAGTAGTCTTGGTAAATTTGTAAACTTTCAAAGTATTACCCATATGGAAATAAAAAAGTTTTTAGTTTAAAAAATAGTTTACCCACTCATAATTTAAAATGAATCAATTCAAAAAGAAAAATAATATCATACATAATAACCGTATTTGGCAGGAAATCATATTGAGAAGGAGAAAAAAAAAATTGTTATGGCTATAGGATTTAACCTGTTTGTATCTATACTACACTGGAAAAAGATATTCCAAAATTATACATTAATTTACTGACCCTACAAACTCCAGTCTCTGAATCACATTCGCTAGAATGTCTGTTACACTTGCATTCCTCACAGAGTCCAAGGTAGAGGCCGCCACCTGTTCTTGCGTAACCAGCAGCACAGTCCTTTCAGATCAAGAATGATCACAGTTAAAATTTTACTTTAATTATGTTCACCAATCTATCAGTCATTTGATCAATATTTCACCAATCTATCAGTCACTTGATCAATATTTCACCAATCACAACACTCATATTAATTTATTTCTTAAAATGCAAGCGATATGTGTTGCTTTTTTTGCCTCTTATCTTCTTATCTTAGATATACAGACGCTCCTTCTATGCAGAAGATAGTTGCGTCCACAGACCATGAGAGATGATCTGTTGGCAAGTGATGCAGCGGTCACAGGCCACGGCTATAGGGGTTCCACGCATTACCCCAGCCGCCTAACTATTGTCCTCAGGCCCCGGGAACAAATCCTTGCCTTCGCGAGGATTTGAACTCGTGACCATCGGTACGACAGTCGAGCGCGCTACCTCTCGACCACCGCCTCATTTTAAAAAAGAATTTCTAATTTTCAGGCCTAATTATAGTATGGTTTTAACTATTTTATTTATCATCATTTATTCATAAATTATCTATTGCAGATATAGGAGTGCATTCTAATAGTGCATTCTACTAAGATTACCTCACAGGATAGACCTTTATAGCCACGGGGACATGCACACTCCTCAACAGCATAAGCTCTGTCTCTTCCAGTGTTGCGTACCTCAGCAATATCCAGAGAGATACTGCTGATTCTGTTGAAATAATTAAAGGTCAACAATGCCCAAAGTTCTATGGTTTGACCTGTTTAGTTCAATTGTAAGTGATTTAAATTTTCTCATCTTGTTGACCTTTCAAGAATTATTCTGAAAAAGTTATAACTTTTCATGTCATATTATAATCTTTAGTAATTTGACCACAAGAAAAAAATAAATAAAATCCAGAGAAAGAAATGAGATAATTTAAATCAAGGGCAAAAAAATTAAAGCAAAAATTGAAACATTTTTATGTTTTAAAAAGAAAATATATATTTATAATTATTCCTGATTTTTCTCATTTTGGGTATCAGATTTGCTGATGTAATATTAAATTTTATATGTCTTCCTTCACAATGAAAGTAAAATGTAATGAGTTTCTTACGCTGATTCATCTGTGTCCACTAAATGTGTAGCCCTGATCAAAATGTAATCCAGGTCAGCTAATGCCATCAACAGATGTTCCCTTGTTGTCCTTGTGCCATCACTGCGGTACCACTCATTCTAAGACAGACCAACAGTGACCGTTAACATTGACTCTCAGATACTGAGAGGTACCACTCATTCTAAGACAGACCAACAGTGACAGTTAACATTGACTCTCAGATACTGAAAGGTACCACTCATTCTAAGACAGACCAACAGTGACAGTTAACATTGACTGTCAGATCTGAAAAAGTAGCTTTTTTTTTTTAAAATAGAGGTTGAAAATATATATTAACAAACAAGAAATAATTAATATAAAATGCAAAGACACTTGTGAATTACAGAACTGAGTTGTTTTTTTTTAAAGTATTAAAATTTACCTCAATGAAAGGCACTGAGAATGACTGCTGTCTTCCCTCTTGCACTGGGGTCCGTGGTCTATACACTAGTGTGATATCATTACCCTGAAGTGACAAAAATTTAAATTTAGGTTAGCTAGAAAATGTTAGATAATATACACATAGAAAACTCTGGATTTAAGCTATATATTAACTCTTAGAGTCGCAATGCGTTGTAATGCGTCTCTGCTTGCTATCCTTAAAGCGTCCCTAGATAACACTCTCGTTAGAAATGAGCTCTCGGAAAGTAGAAACTCTTCAATGCTTGAAAAATTATGTATTCGACTTCCGGGAATGGCTGCCGTTGCCTGTGCTAGTGTTATCACTCGATTCGCGATGTTTTTTGGTAGTTTTTTCGCTTCTTTTTTTTTGAAGAAGCAATTTTCCTATACCTTATTATAAAAATTATAGTACTAAACTACAGGTAAATATAATATTTAACTCAAAACAGTGTTTTGTGCGCTTAAAATAACCATTCTTAGCCTAAAAATGAAGTCAGTATGACAATAATAATATAATTGGATTTTATGAAATTTTTTAAATTTCATAACCAGTTGATCTTTAAAAAACTTTACGGGAATGAGGCGGAAGATTATTGAAAACCATATGCGACTTTAAGAGTTAAATACCTGTTCAGAAATGTAACAATGTGTTTAAGCAAAGCTGAAAAATCATATGTTTAAATTATGCCGCATAATGCAAATAGTGTATACATTATAAATAAACATCTACATTAAAAAAATTTTAAAACTCTTTATATGCAAAGATTAGCCTTAATGCAAATTAATTGTTTTTTTAAATTATGTTTTTCAATGGACTTTCAATTTTAGACTTACTCTAATTTCAATGGACTTTTAATTTTAGACTTACCCTAATTTCAATCAAGGGATCCCTTGTGTTTATTGGAGAACTGTCTCTTCCAGCTCTGTAACGCAGAGTGAACCGAAGGTTGCCACCATAAGCTGTGACTTTGTTGCCTAAAAACTGTTGTGGCAAGGACCAGTACCATTGTTTACTCTCAAGGTTGTTGAAACTCCTATAGACCAGCTCCCTTGATTGCCTGTCAACAAGGAGGCCCTCATCTATTGGCTGTTGTCGTTTTAGGTCTGTCAGGGTAACCTCAGAAGGAGATTGGCTAAAGGCCAAACTAACCTAAGATAATATATTATGAATGATTTGAAAAATGAAATTAATCTGTAAATGTTTATTCCACCTTTGTTGTTAAAAAATATTATCCAAATTCCAAAATATTTGAAAGCAAACATTTTAATTAATTCCTTTATAAAACCAAATTATAAACAAATTAAACATTAGAAAAACAATCTAGATTTTATATGCCAATAAATTATTTCAATAATTGTTATTGAAATTTGGTAAGGTCACTAGGGATTTTATTACAGTTAGTAAATAAAAGCATATTAACAACAAAAAAAAAGCAAAAAATAACGCAGGAAAACTCCTAATATTTTTACAAAAAGTAATCTTAAGTAAAGGTCATCAGTAAAAAAGATAATTATAATTCTGCAAATACTATTGCTTCAAAAATAACTCTTAATTTAAAGTAATGATAATGAAAAATGTTTTGTTCCAAAAATGAGAAAGATATGTTTCATCTAAGGCTATAACAAAGACCTAATGCTATTTTAACAAGGATCCATCAATGGTGTAACAAAAAATTGAACACAGTATCTGCTCGTTCCTCCCAAGGATAACAATTAACTGGAGCAACCACATTAAAGGATTATTTGAGGTGAAAAACAATAAATAATGGATTTGTGTCTATTGCATCCCATTCCCCAGCCTCCAGTGCCTAAGACGTAGATGAATACTATTAAAAGGTATCATCTTCAGGGACATATTTACAAAACCTCATCAGGAACCATAATAATCAGAGCATTGAAGAAGGGCCCTTGATAAATAAAAGAAGAAGACTATTTGGTAGGGTAACAAAGCCTTACCGATGCTCTATTCCAGGTAGTACTTTGACAAGTCTGGGTGACCCCCATACAGAAACATGCGATACATCCTGCTGGGTTGTTCTCATCAAGGTAGAAGGTATCTGGTTTGCATTCATTACAGTAATCTCCCCTTGCATTGGTCTGGAAGCATTCAATTGAATAAAATGGAATTTAAAAATTTTAAGTATCAACACTCAAAGTAATAAAACACAACCATGTTTACGTTATCACAGGACAACGTTGATTTTACTTTGAGGATACATTGCATGAAACAAAAGCAGCTTTTTTGCCAGGCTTGGAGAAATTATTAAAAGGTCAGTAATTAACAAGCATTATTTTAAGCAGGTTTACCTGGAAGTCAATAGTGCACTAGCCTCACAAGCTGAGGGGCGTGGGATCTAGCCCACTGTATGGCCACAATAAATATGTTGATGAATGACTATTACTAAAAAGACCTCGGCTGACCTGTAGAGGAGATGGGCACCGCCAAGGTCTACAAAGCCCCGAGAAAGTTCTAATGAAAACATTAGAACCCCCTACAACCACAAGGTTATGGGACACAAACAAACAAAAGAAACAAAACAAGAACACATTTATTGTTATGCAGATAGCTGACCTTGCATTGGCACTTCTTTGTTAAGAAGTTTGGTAGAATTGCAAGACTGCCTCTTGGATCACACTGTTCTTCCACTGCTACCTTCAGTCCGCAGTATTCTCCTGGAACCAATGGGTTACCAACATAGTTGTCAGCGCACCTCTCACACCTGCGACCGGTGTAACCAACAGGACATGCCGTGCACGTGATTTCTCTGTCCTGCTCTATGACACAGGAGCGGCTGAACCTGAGGAGAATTATCAAAGTGAACATCTGTTTGACTAGCCAATCAACAAAAGAACATCACTGTGATGCGATGCATGATTGAAATTAAATAATTTATCTTCCTTTTTTCATGTTTCAAATTAGTTTTATTTAATAAAAATGGATTTTCATTACATTCTAAAACATCTATAAAAAAAAACCACTGATTTGAATTATTCTTGACTTAATAACCAAATAGAAAATATTTCCAAGTTTTTGCACATTGAAAATAATTAAAGCAAAAAATAAAATGAACACTATTTTAAATATAATTTTCTCATTTTTATTTTTGCTTTAATTATTTCCCGTGAGCAAAAAAATACAATGTGCACAAGTCTTTTGTGAATGAAAAACTTACTGGTTAGATGGTATGGTGAGTGGGCAAGGACAAGGTCTGCAGGCATCTGATCGACCAGTGCGTGGGTCCCCAACAAACCCAACGGCACACTCATTGCAGTAAGGTCCTTTGGTGTTACCTCCACAATTCTAAGAGTTAGATCATTTAATTTTTTTTAAATTGTTCTTTTTTAAACTTTTATAACACTTTGTTTAACATTAACAATCAGCATCACTTTAGTAAATTATATAAATTTAATTACTTTTTTTTAGGGCTGCGGAAATTACCGATTAATTTCTCGATTAATCGGTAAATTATTTTATCAATTAAAATTATTTTAATCGATAAAATAGTGATTAAAAATAGAAAAATGTTTTTGTTTTTTAAATAAATAATTAATAATGGTTTTTATTTTATCATTATTTTTTTACGTACAAACTTCTCCAATAAGGGAATTCAGAAAGAGTATACTTTGAAATAACCTTTTTTATAAGGACAATGATATTTAAAAAAAAACATTGTTTTTAACTATTTAACAATAACAAAATTTAAATTCATTGACATTATATTGAACTAGATTCTACTTATTTTTAAATATATCCCCTAACAATAGTACGTGCTTTAAATTTAATTAAATTTAATACTTAGGTTATGGGCATTTTAAAAAATGCAATAAAAGGGCACAAAATGTGAAGGAAAACGAAATAGTGAAAAAAGAGATTATGAGGTCTTAGAAAAAAAAATCATAGCTTTCGAACCACTTGGGATAAAAAGATGATCTTTATGTTTTTACTAATCATCAAACAATTTCTATACAGCTTTATTACTTTTATATTTATAAAATTAATTTGAAATTTTCATTCAAGTGCCTCAACTTTAATACGTTATTTAACTTGTTTTCAGTGCAAACTGTTTTAAAAATAACTTTCAAATAATAATTCCCTGTTTTTATTACTGCCCTTAAAATTTTCAGTTTAATGACGTCATACATCTTTATTTTTAGCTTAACAAAATTATCGATTAATTAATCAGTAATTTTTCAAAAGTTAACGATTAAATTTAATTTAATCGATAACAGCCCTACTTTTTTTATTAAAAAAAAAATTATTATAAAACTAAAAATATATTAATTTTGCAGCACTGAGGCCTCACTAAAAAAGTAAGATTTTTACAATTTCTGACCGAAGAAATCATAAGTTGAAATATCTGAACATTCACAATAAAACTACAATCCAAAAACAGAAGTAATTTATTCAAAAGATTTTCAAAATACAACATGGAAAATATGTTTAATCTATGTACTCACCCTACAAATTCCACTTAGAGGATCACAGTCATTGGAATATCCATTGCAGTTACAGGCGATACACTCTCTACTGTATCTTCCTCTTTGAACTCTGTAGAAGCCAGGTGCACAATCCTGGAATGGGAAAGGTCATATGACTTTGTAGTTGATGGTCTTCACCTTGATCAACTTATTAGACTTGATGAACAAAGTCAATGGATGTTATTCTCACATCAACTTATCAAAGAGTAAATCCTCACCTCACAAGAATGTCCAGTGTATCCAGTTGGACATGTGCAGTCTTCCACATAGACAGCTCTCCCAAGGCCAGTATTCTGGGTGACACCAGTAGTTAATAGAACATTACCTATCCTAGAACAAGAGAATTTTGTTCAAAAAATAAAATTATATATCAAATAACACTACCATCCAATTACAAGAGATTTTTCAAAAATAACACTACACATCTTAGATCATGAGATTTTTAAAAAATAACACTACTCATACTAGATCAAGAGATTTTTAAAAAATAACACTACACATACTAGATCAAGAGATTTTTTTCAAAATAGCGTTCCAAGACCTAAAAATGTTTTTTTTTCTGTTAAAATGCTCAAGAAAAATTTGTTATAGAATAAGGTTGAGGAAGGCTATGGTAGCCCATTTATCAATATTTTAATAAAAGTCCCTTTACCTCAAATACCCAAAGCCCCAACTGCACTGAGGGGGTGGATGGGGGAGGTCAAGTTACTTAAAAGTTGATAGAAAAATGTAAAGCCAACTTAAAACAAACTTAATATCATTAACTTATCAACGTACAGTTAAGCATTAACTTATCAACGTACAGTCAAGCATTAACTTATCAATGTACTGTCAAGCATTAACTTATCAACATACTGTCAAGCATTAACTTATCTATCTACCAAGTGTATTCAATAAACCTTCAGTTGTGGGTACGTAAATCAATGAACGCACATTCACCCGGGGGTTTCTTACACGTTCGTGCCAGACCATTTTTTTAGTTTGGTAATTTTTTAAGGGTGACCTTAACTATCATAAAATGTTTAATAAATGTCTAAAGCAACATTGGTGTATCTTATAATCAAAAGAAAGGAAATTGAATAGAGAATTCAATTATGTAGAAGCAAATAAAATATTACCAAACCAAAAATTATTTTCACTATAAGATTTTGTGATCAATTTTTGTGTCTTAAATTTTCTTTGTAAAAAATCTGAACTTACCAAACTAAAAGAAAGTCTGCATAGCTTTAATCATTTTCCCCTCAATTATCACAATATAAATTCCATTTATGAAATATATGCTTTTTAAATTTAGAAAATATCCCATGTAGTTTTAAAGTTATGACATTTTTTATATTGATGGCAGAAAACTTTTTTCTATTATTTCCTTATATAGAAACTGAACTGTCACCACTGCTCTTTTTCCATATAATGCCGTATCATACGGATGAAAATCTTTAATAAATCCTAAAACTAATGTTTTATTATTGTTTTAAAATGTTTCTGCATCAATAATTCACATTTAAATTTAATAAGATAGCAATAAATACTAAAATAAATCGCTATGTTCGTTTGAGGAGGCGTGGCCATATCTTTGTTTACGAAATAAATCGAAACAAGCTGCTAATTTTAACACTACTGAATGCAAACACATGCTATTTCTAAAAAGAAAGGAAGTAGAAAAGAGTTACCTCTCATTTTAAAACTTAAAAAAGTCTAATGGGACACTCTAAGCAACGAAATAAAATAAAAAACTCAAATCGCCGAAATATATGCGATTGGCACAAATGTGACCAGGCGAGATTGCATATATATCTGCGATTGGCAGGGAAAGAGTTAATAAGATTGTAAACTTGTAAGTCACCTGATCAGTGACTGCTTGTTGTCATAAGTGGCTCTGATCAAAATATGAGTGACATTCTCCAGCACCATCATTAGATCCTCACGGGTGGCATATTCTGAGATGGGTCCTTCCCGGGGTGAATCACGGCTACGCTCCCAGGCAGACTGGAAATCAGTCAACAATAGGGCAACAATGAGAAGTTTTAACAAATTAATACATTTCTAATCTAATTTTGTGGGTATATGGAATTGTTTACATAAATGTTTACATTTTACAATCTTTTATAAAGACACTACTCTGTAGTGCTGTGTTTAAGTAGGTCGCCATAATGATAAAGTTAATCTTTTAGACCTGGGGTCAGTCTGGAGTAGGGACCAAATGTTTTGCTGGTATATAATTATCAAAACAGAATATATTACCCATGATTCTCAACAGCTATGCTGCTCTGAACTTACTCTTTATCTATAGCCCCAACTGGACAATTACTCACATGAAGGAAAACACTTTTATCTTAATTTAAATTTGGAAGGGGACAAATTCAAGAGTTTTCACATGGCCAAATCACAAGATTTTGGTGTTAGAATGACTGTCAGTATGTGTTGATCCAAAGAGAAACTCAGTTTGGCCTCATGAATGCCAACAAGAGTTTAATTTTCTTTATGGTAACACAACACCATCAAAAGAACTCAGTCTCATTAGTTTCCTTCTACTAGGTGATATATTATCTAAAGCGTTCCATTCACTCTGGATGATGGCATCAATTTTTGATAGTCAACTTAGCATCATGATAACACAATTCTTGTAAAATACTGATCTAATACTGTTAATATGACTTTTGTAAAGTGTCCTCACCTCAACAAGTGGAATTTTGACAGTGGTTGGAGATCTTGGTCTAAAATTGGTCCTAGATCTGTGGTACAGTGTGATGCCATTACCCTAAAAATAAGAATTGTTAGAAATATAAATATCATTAAACACTTACAAATTTAAAAAAAATAATTTTATATTATTTGATTCTAAACTTAATCTTAATCCAATTATTTTTAATTGAATTTTTAAACATTTTTAGTGAAATATTATTATTTTTTATTTCAAGAACTACAGAACCATAATTAATGTTTAAAAAAATTTTTTTAGTTAAAAGTTATTCTAAAACACCATAATTTATGTTTTAAAAAAATGTTTAGTTAAAATTAATTTTTTATGTCAAGAGCTACAACACCATAATTGATGTTTTTTGAAAAAACAAAGATCTGCTTACAATAAGGATGATGTCAGGGTCACTAGTAGGAACATCAAAGCCATCAACTTCATAGTAGACTCTGTAACTGAGCTCACCACCGTAGCTGCTCAACTGTACAAGTAAATTTTTATTTTGGTCACATACTTAAAAACATAACACAGGTAGAAAATATGGCTTATTAAGTTTGTATTTCAACCAAATATTTGATTTACAGAGGGATATGACCCTAAATGAACAGGACATATCTTTTGTTTGTTCAAACAATAGTTGTGTCAATTGTAGTTTTTGTGTTCCACCCATGTCAATAACGTCAAAGATGCTAAATTGTATCTTATCCGTTACATATGCTCCTTCTACACTGAAGATTATAGTTGGGAGTTGGGACCCTTAAAGGCACATTTAATATTTCACACGAGTCCTCAATTTCTCCTTGCCTCCCAAAGCATATATTTAATATTACACACGAGTCCTCAATTTCTCCTTGCCTCCCAAAGCATATATTTAATATTACACACGAGTCTTCAATTTCTCCTTGCCTCCCAAAGCATATATTTAATATTACAGATACTAAATTAGTACATAGCAAGCAGGGTTGCCAGATAAAAAGTTGGTGAAAAAAGCCAGAGTGTTATTTTAAAAAGTTTGTAAAACTTATATGGTTAAAAGGTATCAATGGCTAATATTAATGAGCTGTTGAAAATTAACTTTAGAGGAGAAAAAAAAAGAAGTGATGGTTTAAATGTCTAAAAAAGTATTTTTTAAAAGAATATTCAGCTGTAACACTCACAACAGCATCTGGCATATTGAGTTACACTTTATTTCTGGTGCTGGTTTTAACTTTTGTATCAATATATACATTCTAAATTGAAATAAATTTAAATGTAATGCTTAGCCTTTTACATTTATGTGAAAAATAGCATTGCATCAAAACAATTTAAATGTAAAAGTGTGTGTGGCACAGTGAAAAGTTGTTTTAGGGATGCAATAATCTTCTGTTTAGAAGAAGCAACAGTAATAGATAAATTAAGTCATCAACTTATTGCAAATATTTTGGTAACATCCTGTTTTTCTTATTATTTACACTTAATTAAAATTAAAAAACAATGTGCTGCAAGCATGAATATTTTACTTTATAATCCAAGAATTTTAAGGGATAAATTGTTAGTACATGTATTTTTTAAAATATAATTTACTGTTCTTTTTACACAGTTTAGTAATTATTGCTGTCTTAATAAAGGGACTAGAAATTAATGCACTTCAACTCTACACTTCCTCAGGTAATCACCACTCCTAACCCAATTACTTGCACAACAAAAACTACTGACAGTCAATGCTTTCCCGAGTTAATCACCACTCCTAGCCCAATTACTTGCACAACAAAAACTACTGACAGTCAATGCTAGCCAGCAGTTTTAGGGTGACAAAAGTCACTTTTTGTCATTTTCTGTCAAAAGCACCACATAATAAGGTGGCGACTAAAGGTTATTGAAAACTTACCCTCTTGCTCAGATACTGGTAAGGCAGTGACCAGTAATAGCTGCCTGTCCTGAGGACATTGTTGAAGTCTGTTACTTGGAACTCTCTTGATGAAGGTATGTATTGGACAAAGCCTGGCTCCGCAGGTTCTAGAGTAGTTCGTCTGACAAGAGAGACTTGATTGCCAAGTGTAATCTGAACATTAGAGGAACAGGGCTTGGTTTAGTCACTATTTGTTCATCCTTTATCTGCAGTCTTCAATTTAAGTTTCTAATGCAAGTGGATTTGATGGATTTAGATTTCAAAACAACCGTTTAGGCCAGATTAAATTAATTTTATTCTCAAGCTTGATGCATTAAGATAAAAGAATGAAACAAAAATGAAACTTTTGCTTGTAATTAATTCTTGTACCTGAGACAGTTGCAAGTTACTGCTGGAGCAAACTTGGGTTTGGCCGTAACAGAAACATCTCACACACTCGTTGTCATTTCTTGCCTCTATATTAAACCTTGGAGGCCTGCAGATTCCAATTGTTCCTAAAAAAGAGAAAAGTGGACAGATGTCAAATTTAGGAAACGTATTAGGTGTTGCATTGAAATGTTTCTTGTCTATCATGTTGCTTTGGGAAAATTATGAAACAGGTTTAAAATAAATAGTTAAGTTAACTCTTAATGTACCAAAGCGCGGTAATCCGCCGTTTCCGTTTTTCACCAAAGAGCGGTAATGCGCAACTCGATAGAACTTTCTTTAGAGACGAAATTACAGAAAATAAAAACTCTTCAGGACATGAAAAACAATGTTTTCGACCTCCGGCAATGATGGCTGTTCACCTCGCTAGTGTTATCGCTCGATTCGTGAAGTTTTTACGTTTTTTTTCTTCAAAGATGTGATTTTGCTATACATTATTACTAAAATAATAGTACTAAACTACAGGTGAAAATAGTTTTAAACTCAAAACGGTCTTTTGCATACATAAAATAACCATTCTTATTATAAAAGATGACTATAATAATATAAATGGATTTTACGCAATTTTTTAAATTTATATAACCGGTTGATCACAATTCGGGAAATTCTTACGGTACTGAGGCGGAAGTTTTCCGAAAACCTTATGGCACATTAAGAGTTAATAATAAAACATATTTTATTTTCTTGTATTATAAAAAAATATCGTATGTGATCTTAAAATAATGGCAGTAGACCTTGATATCAATTTATGATGTGTTTAAGAAAAGAAAATAGTATAAGACAAGGAAGTTATTGTAATAAGACATGACAATATCTTGAAATTGTTTAGGATGTTTTATATTGAATAAATCAGATAGAGCACATTTCCTGTGCTGAGGTAGGAGATAATATTTTATGGCTTACTCCTGACAATGATAAGAGCATCTGGCACAGCAAAAATGCTTCCCCTGTTGTTGATAGCTTCACACGTGTAGGCACCAGCATCCTCAGGCACAGCATTGCTGATGGTCAGGTTTCCTCTGCCATTGACGCTTGTCACAGAGACCCTGCTGCCAGTCGGGATGTTGCCCCAGTTGAGACGCCATACGATGAGTGGCGTAGGGACACCTACAGCCTCACAGATGATAGTGAATGTTCCATTGACCTCTACAGTGATCTCAGGCTGGGGTGGTGTCACAATGGTGGGCTGAGCTGTGGAAGGAAACAATAGACTGGGTAATAGATCATAGGCTGAGTAGAGTAGACTGGTTAATATATCATAGGCTGAGCTGTGGAAGGAAACAGTAGACTGGGTAATAAATCATAGGCTGAGTAGAGTAGACTGGGTAATAGATCATAGGCTGAGCTGTGGAAGGAAATACAGTAGTACCTCACGATACACTGTGTTCAGGATACGAAGTGGAATATCGAAAATATTCCTGATCACGAAATGATACATCTTTCGCAATACGATCCCAATATCTCTTGCCAATTGAAATTATTTTGAAGTTGGCGCGCTACGGGCAAACCTCACGCGTCACTAAGCAAGCCTCAAAACGTCACTATTCAAGCTGTTCTGCTATTGGTCGACGTGACATCATATTATTTTGTTATAAACTTTATTCGCCATGGGTACTAAATGCGCTTCTAGTGCTGGTGGTGATAAGGGGAAAAGAAAGTCATCACTAACCAAGGAAGCGAAGTTGGATATTATAAAAAAATACGAAAGTGGCATGCACATCATGGCTATTGCTCATGAATATTTTTTATTTATTTATAAGGTTATTTTAATTTATGAATGTGGTATAAATGTTTATTGTGTGTATGTGGTACTTATATACTATTTTGTGACTAATTATTATTACGTATAGACGATTTTGGTGTTATATATGGGGCGTTGCACGAATTAATTAAAGTACATAATATTACATTGTTCTTTATACGATTTTTTCACGATGCGATCCCGGTCCAGGAATGGAATAAGATCGTTTCGAGAGGTACTACTGTAATAGACTGGGTAATAGATCATAGGCTGAGTAGAGTAGAGTGGGTAATAAATCAAAGGCTGAGCTGTGGAAGGAATTAGTAGACTGGGTAATAGATCATAGGCTGAGTAGAGTAGACTTGGTAATAGATCATAGGCTGAGTAGAGTAGACTTGGTAATAAATCATAGGCTGAGTAGAGAAGACTTGGTAATAGATCATAAGCTGAGCTGTGGAAGGAAACAGTAGACTTGGTAATAAATCAAACATCTCCTACAAATAAGATGTGTTAAAGATTTGACTTGATTCTAGTTTTACAAACTTATTCCCAGAGGGAAATAAATATTCATATATTAAATTTAACAATATAAGACATACTAATATCTATACTTTTATATGATTAAAAACTTACTGCATCCAATTTCATCGGACCTGTCCTGGCAATCAATCTCTCCATCACACTGATATGAGAATGGAATGCATTGGTCATTGTCTCGGCACTGGAACTCATCCACTTGGCAAGGTGCTCCAGGTATACGTGCAGCTAGAAATAGTTTAATACATGTAAGAGACTATATACGTGCAGCTAGAAATAGTTTAATACATGTTAGAGACTATGTCAAAGATTTTTTAAGTAAACAAATAATGCTACACAATATGTTCAGGGCTGAAATTATAGACACAACATTAAGAGGGACTTTTCAACTAGCCAGACGTATTTTTTAAAGTTAAATTATTTAAAAACTAGGGCTGTTATCGATTAATTTAAATTTAATCGTTAACTTTTGAAAAATTACCGAATAATTAATCAATAATTTTGATTACAGCTAAAAATAAGATGCATGATGTCATCAAACAGAAAATTTCAAGGGAAGTAGCAAAAATAGGCAATTTATATTTTTTTATTAAAATATAATTAAAATTTTGATATTGTTAATAAAGTAAAAACAATGTTTAATTTTTTAATATCATTTTCCTTATAAAAACCGCTTTTTTAAAGTTTACACTTTAGAAATCTTTTTTTTTCAATGGAGAAGTTTGTACATAAAAAAAGCAAACTAATATTAATTATTAATAATTAATTATTTATTAATAATCGAAAAAATTGTTTAAAACATTTTCTTTCATTTTAATTGCTATTTTATCAATTAAAATAATTTTAATCGATAAAACATTTTACCGATTAATCGAGAAATTAATCGATAATTTCCGCAGCCCTATTAAAAAACAAAGTTTTTTTGAAGGGCTTGAAGTCAATGAAGTTCAGCATTTGGCACACAAAAAAACTTATTAAAACGATTTCTTCTTATTCTTTGATATACAGACGCTTCTCCTAAGCAGAAGATAATAGCGTCCACAGACCATGACGGATGATCTGTTGGCAAGTGATGCAGCGTTCACAGGCCATGGCTATGAGGGTTCCAAGCATTACCCAGCAGCCTAACTATTGTTAGGTACCCATTCAGAGCTGGGTGACTCAGGACACCCTAGGCCCCGGGAACAAATCCTTGCCTTTGCATGGATTCGAACTCTTGACCATCAGTACGCCAGTTGAGCGCGCTGCCACTCGACCACCGATTTACCTTTTGGTAAAATATCTTTAAAGGAAATTAATATCCAGTTTATCAAAGTCATGAAATATTATTTATTTCCACAACTTTGATTTTATCACTTATTTTAAAAATAACTTTTTCTATTTAAGACTAGACAATTGTGAAATACTTCAAAGTCTCTAACTCCCACCAAAAGTAGTGCTTGTAATGTGTTAATTTCCCATCTACAAATTTTTTTGTCTAAATGAATCAGAGTAAGCACTTTGTCCTTACATCACTCCCACCCCCACCCCACCCCTGTCCCCTTTTTTAATGCCAATGAACTACATTGTTATTTTAACCATGCCTTTTGCTTCACTCTATTAAGGCATCAATTTTTTCGACATAACATAACAAATGAAAATATATTTACCCATGTGGTACTTATAAGAATATCATTTAGTAGGTCATCAGGAATTAAAGCTAGTTTTTAGTGGCATTTCTTTGACCAATCATGTTACTTAGAACAGAACTTATCAAACTTTTTAGAATTTTTCCATTGCACAAGGGACCAGTCTTCTTCTTCATTCTCAATATTGAATATTGAGTTTTGCGTGCCACGAGTTTTGCGACAATTGGCCCGTGGTCTCCTACTTCAGCCTGCTGTATTTTCTGGATTTGCTTCCATAGCCTTTGGTCAGCCATGACCATCTGCAAGGCAGCAGTTGTTTTTTTTGGCAAGTGATGCAGCGTTCACATGCCACGGCTAAGGGTTCCACGCATTACCCCGCCGCTTTTCACCCATTTAGAGCTCGGTGGAAATCAGGGACGCCCTAGGCACCGGGAATAAATCCTTGGCTTCCCATGGATTTGAACTTGTGACCAACGTAACGCCAGTGGAGCGCACTTGCCACTCAACCACCGCGGCCCCCAAGGGACCAGTAAACTATTTTTTTTTTCACTGTATAATTTATTTTATTTGTTTCATTTTATGTGCTTATTGACATATTCTATAGTCGAGAATAAATAAATTGATATGGAGGATTATAATTTTAATTATATTTTTCTGTCCTTTCTTGATAACTTCTGTGGATTGCCCAGGGACCAGCACCGGCCCGCAGACCACCATTTTGTGAACCACTGACTTAAAACAATGTGTATTTATCCATAATATCTTGATGATGCCACAATGAACATCAAAAAGTTATTAAACAAGATCAATGATAGATGAGCCATGCTACTTACTGCAGTTCAACTCATCTGACCTATCGCCACAGTCATTGTCACCATCACATCTCCAGATCTTCAGAGCACAACGCCCATTGTTACATCTGAACTCATTGGGTTCACAGGGCAGGACAACATCTGTAACAATCAATGTAACAACATAGGTAAAAAACAAAATATAGCTGGGCCAACATATTACAGCTGGGCCAACATAACACAACTAGACCAACATAACACAGCTGGGCAAACATAACACAGCTGGGCCAACATATTACAGTTGGGCCAACATAACACAACTAGACCAACATAACACAGCTGGGCCAACATAACACATCTAGACCAACATAACACAACTAGACCAACAGAACACAACTAGACCAACATAACACAGCTAGACCAACATAACACAACTAGACCAACATAACACAACTAGACCAACATAACACAACTAGACCAACAGAACACAACTAGACCAACATAACACAACTAGACCAACATAAAACAAGTAGACCTACATAAAACAAGTAGACCAACATAACACAACTAGACCAACATAACACAACTAGACCAACATAACACAGCTGGGCCAACATAACACATCTAGACCAACATAACACAACTAGACCAACATAACACAACTAGACCAACATAACACAACTAGACCAACGTAACACAACTAGACCAACATTACACAACTAGACCAACATAAAACAAGTAAACCAACAGAACACATCTAGACCAACATTACACAACTAGACCAACATAACACAACTAGACCAACATTACACAAGTAGACCAACATAACACAACTAGACCAACATAACACAACTAGACCAACATAACACAACTAGACCAACACAACTAGACCAACATAACACAACTAGACCAACATAACACAACTGGGCCAACATAACACAACTAGACCAACATAACACAACTAGACCAACATAAAACAAGTAGACCAACAGAACACAACTAGACCAACATAACACAAATAGACCAACATTACACAACTAGACCAACATAACACAACTAGACCAACAGAACACAACTAGACCAACATAACACAACTAGACCAACATAACACAACTAGACCAACATAACACAACTAGACCAACATTACACAAATAGACCAACATAACACAGCTGGGCCAACATTTTGCAGTTGAGTTAAAATATTTCAGCTTGATGAACATATTATATCTAGTAAAAAAAATCTAAAGCTGGAACAACATAATAAGTCATTCAGATGAAAGAAAAATGTATATTTGAAATCATAATAAATAATTTTAGATTTTGTAAGAATTTGTTTTTGTAAATATTTCATTAATTTTTCATTTTTATGAATAATTTTATGAGTTGAAATTCTGCTGTCACACAATTCTGTTAAATTTTCTATACTGTTGACTCACAATTCTTTTGGTTCACAATTCTCTTGATGTACATTTCTGCTACTTAAAACCTTGTTGTATTTACGGTGTTGATGAATTGAAATCAAATATTGATGTTAGAAGTCCAACAGCAAAGAAAGTGATTAGCTACTCACTGCAATTGGCCTCATCAGATTTGTCAGTGCAGTCATCCTCTCCATCACACAAGTAGTCTCTGGGAATACACTGACCATTGCTGCAGGTGGCCTCATCTCGACCACAGGGGCCAGGCTCGTTGGTCGGGCCAGGACTGGGACCCACTGAAACAAAACTCGTACTCAGTATATTCTCCAAATGATATTTACATATCTCATTGGATAAGTCATTCTAAATTAAAATGATGTCAACTGCAATAGGTAAGTTTAATTTTTTTAACCATCTGCAGAGTAAAGGTAAAAGATTTTTAATATACATTTGAATCAAAATTATAAAGGTGGACAATTTTTCCATTAAAGATATTTTAGGCTCAAAATAAAAATTTTCATCTGGGATCAGAACTTGTAAAGACAGTGGTTATGAAAATTTAATGTAACAATTGCTCCTCTAACCACAACTTGTAGTTATATGCTAATGCACTCACTTGCATAAACCAAATGAAGAATGAGATACTTTTCATTTTTTTTTATCTGGCAAAACTGATAACTTTAGTTATTTAGTCTTACCATATTCAACAGAGAGACGAGCATTTGCCTCAGCTGACCCTTCGCTGCTGACCACTTTACACAGATAGTCTCCAGAGTCTTCCAGGCGAAGGTCAGTGATGGTCAAGCGGTTATTTAAGATCTGAGCTCGTGGTGACATAGCCTGTTTAAGTTCAATTGCAAATGTCTATTTAAATATTTTTAATTAAGAATCTCAAAGCAGGAATAGTCTGACACAAGTATAAGAGCCTAATTGAAAGTTAATGTGTAGTCTACGGCACATTATAATAATTTTTTTTATGGCATTACTTCTCTGTCACCACCAAGATATAGCATGTTTTAACTAGTATTTTCTAAGCAAAGATCTGGTAAAATGTGCAGTTGTTTTCCACCTTTTTTGGGAAAATGAGCTCTGATTTAAATCTGATAAAATACCTAATGAGATTGTAATATAAAAATTGTCCCCCTTGAATATTGAATATAAAAGTGTTTAAAGAAACAGCTATCAAATGATGCACTAGACTGTGACACACAGAATATGTGCATGTTTTATCTAGATTAGTAACAGTCATTTGTTTTTAGCGACATTCAGATTGCATCTTAATACATCATCTAGAATAGGACTGCAACTACTTGAGAGTGCAGCTTGAATGATCTCACTCACCCCACCAGTACGGCGTGTCCAGGTAATTCTAGAAGGTACATTTCCAGACACCTGGCATACAAAGGAGGCACTGGTGCCAACTCTCTTCCTCATCTCTTGAGGACTGATTGAGACTGTGATTCCTATGGCTGAAGTAGAATTTAGTTAAACTGAACTAAATTATGAAAAAATCCGCATACATATTTCTTACTGTCTATACTAAAGTAAAGGATGACAAAAATGTAAATTAGCTTTCAAAAAGGTTTTATGACTCATTAACAACCTGTAAGAAAATTGAATTTTAATTCTTATAGTCGCTAAGCGTTGTAATGCGTCTCTTCCCGCTATCCCTTAAAGCGTCCCTAGATACCACTCTCGTTAGAAATGAGATCTTGGAAAGTAAAAACTATTCAATGCCTTAAAAATGATGTATTTGACTTCCGGCAATGGCAGCCGTTGCCCGCGCTAGTGTTATCGCTCGATTCACGATGTTTTTTGGTAGATTTTACTTTTTTTTTAAAGATACGATTTTGCTCTTCTTTATTTCTAAAATAATAGCACTAAACTACAGATAAATATTGTTTTAAACTCAATACTGTCTTTTGGATGCGTAAAATAACTATTCTTAGCCTAAAAAATGAAGTCAGTATGACAATAATATTATAAATGGATTTTACTCAAATATTTTAATTTCATAACCAGTTGATTGTAATATGGGAAATCCTTACGGGAATGAGGCGGAAGTTTATTGAAAACCTTATGCGACTTTAAGAGTTAATTAATGTGCACAAAATTATGCAGTTTTTACAGGAGCCACAATAATCAGGTTATTTATTATTTGCCGGAGATTTCTGAATTAAAGAAGAGTTCCTTTCAACATAAAATGCACATGTCCTGAAAAAATTGCTTCGTACTTACCACAGTTTCTTTCATCAACACCATCAGGACAGTCAAGGACACCATCACAAAGTGAAGATCTCGGAATACATTCATTGTTTGAACATCTGAATTCCCTCTCGTTACATTCTCGGACTGAAAATTTTAAACATTAAAGAGAAGGTCAAACAATCCATTTAGCAACAAACTGACCAATGCAAAATCCTTCTTTTTATTTGTAATAAGTCACCTAATGGAATGAACCAGCAGTACCAAATATCGGCCTACAATTAACTATTTCAGATTTATGGATGCCGGCAGTCCAGAATTTCTGGATTTTTAGCGCATTTTCGAGAAGTCGAATGCGCTATTGCACCCGTTTTGTCCGTCCGTCTGTCATCACCCTAGATCTCAGCATCCATAAGTCCTAGACCCATGATGTATATATGTTTTTTGTATGTCCTGACCTGCCATTTGTGCATCAACACTCAGTTACTCGATCCGTTAAAAAACCCCGTTAAAACTACCAAAAAACATTGCGAATCGAGAGATAACACTGGCGCAGGCAACGGCCGCCATTGCCGGAAGTCTTAGTATTATCAAAAGTATTAGTTTTTTTTTTGTTGACGTCATTAGAATATGTGTAAAAGTTTAGAGAGTTTTACGTCATCATTTGTGGTGACTTCAATCAAGATCTTAGCGGCCCAGGGGCAGAAATTGAAAACTTTTTCGAAACAAGCTTCAACATTCAACTACTTTCACCAAGATTGGCAACTACGATCTATCAAACAACAATTGACGGAGTATTTGGGCGATTAGCTGATTACAATTTAGAATGTTTCATTTATGAGTCCTATTTCAGTGACCACAAACCACTTGTAGTTAGATTAAAGAGAAAATAAAAAATTTTAAAATGTAAAGAAATGACTTTTAAATAAAAAAATCATGTTAAGCCTGGTCCCTATTGGAATTCAGGACGTGTTAGCGCATTTTCGTATTATGTATCAGTACTTATGTTAGATATCAGAATTATGTAGTTATCAGTAATTGTGTTTAGATTTTAGACATATTTTTATGAATTTTCTTGTGTAATGAATATACCTGACATTTTTTTTATTTAAAAGTCATTTCTTTACATTTTAAAAAAATTTATTTTCTCTTTAATCTAGCTACAAGTCACCACAAATGATGACGTAAAACTCTCTAAACTTTTACACATATTCTAATGACGTCAACTAAAAAAAAAACAACTAATTCTTTTGCACCCTTTCGCACCACTCTTCAATGCCTGACGGATTATGCAGTCGACTTCCGGCAATGGCGGCCGTTCCCTGCGCTAGTGTTACCTCTCGATTCGAAATATTTTTTGGTAGTTTTAACGGGGTTTTTTAACGGATCGAGTAACTGAGTGTTGATGCACAAATGGCAGGTCAGGACATACAAAAAACATATATACCTCATGGGTCTAGGACTTATGGATGCTGAGATCAAGGGTGATGACGGACGGACGGACGGACGGACAAAACGGGTGCAATAGCGCATTCGACTTCTCGAAAATGCGCTAAAAATTTTAAGGTATATTCATTACACAAGAAAATTCATAAAAATATGTCTAAAATCTAAACACAATTACTGATAACTACATAATGCTGATATCTAACATAAGTACTGATACATAATACGAAAATGCGCTAACACGTCCTGAGTTCCAAAAGGGACCAGGCTTAACATGATTTTTTTCATTTTATTTGATTATTCAAAGAACGTTCAAGTTACACATTTTTCTAGTTTTATTAATTTATCAAAAAGTCTTTTGATTTTCCTTCTCATAGAGAAACTTTGATAATTGTAAAATCTGCTGATCATTGGCCTGTTGGCAAGATTTCTCTATCCATGGCCAGTCTTTCCAGGCACTCATCTTGTCAATTTGCTTGATGTCTGCTTCCATATATGTGTTCCAAGTGTTTCAAATTTTCACTCATGGCTCCCGTTCAGGGCTTGTCTTCTGTAAGATTGAATTTTTTTGTAGGTTTATCCAGTCCATCCCCATCTCTGGAGGATCTTTTGTTCTATTAACTTCTGTCTTGTCCTCAGACATGGCTCTATTTTGCTGTCAGACCACTGAATCCCAAGTATCTGACTTTGGCAATTATTGATAAAGGACTGGATCCTATTCATATTCACCGCCATGCTCCTCCATGTTTTGGCTCCACATAGTTATAGTTGTTGAAGGCCCTTAATCATACATTTGATTGAATATCGACCAAGATTTTCTAATGTTGTTTGAGGCCTGCCTGCCTATGTCTTAACAACCTTTGCTCTAACATCAGCATGCATCCCACCTTGATTGTTTACAATACTACCATCAAAACACAAAACAAAGCTCTCTACTTCCTCAAGATCTTTTTTCTTGCTGCATGATGGATACAGTACTGATGATTCTGACTTTTGTGTATATTGAGACAAATGCATGCAGAGGTAGTTGCAACAGTGCTGGTTTTCTCCTGTGACTATTGTTGGGTATGAGAGAGAAGGGTAACATCTTCAGTAACAAAGCTGGTTGCACAATCTCCCAATCCTTTTAATACTGTGTGAATGTTTTCATCCCCCATTCAATGCTAAAAGGAAAAGTAGAGGCTAAAGCAAACATTCGTGCCTTATTACATCAGTCTTCACTTAGAAAGCACATCAGTCTTCAACTAGAAAGCACATCAGTCTTCACTTAGAAAGCACATCAGTCTTCACCTAGAAAGCACATCAGTCTTCACCTAGAAAGCACATCAGTCTTCACTTAGAAAGCACATCAGTCTTCACTTAGAAAGCACATCAGTCTTCAACTAGAAAGCACATCAGTCTTCACCTAAAAAGCACATCAGTCTTCACTTAGAAAGCACATCAGTCTTCACTTAGAAAGCACATCAGTCTTCACTTAGAAAGCACGTCATTCTTCACTTAGAAAGCACATCAGTCTTCACTTAGAAAGCACATCAGTCTTCACTTAGAAAGCACATCAGTCTCCACTTAGAAAGCACATCAGTCTCCACTTAGAAAGCACGTCATTCTTCACTTAGAAAGCACATCAGTCTCCACTTAGAAAGCACATCAGTCTTCACGTAGAAAGCATGTCAGTCTTCACTTAGAAAGCACATCAGTCTTCACTTAGAAAGCACGTCATTCTTCACTTAGAAAGCAGATCAGTCTTCACATTGAAAGCACATCAGTCTTCACTTAGAAAGCACACCAGTCTTCACTGAGAAAGCACATCAGTCTCCACTTAGAAAGCACATCAGTCTTCACTTAGAAAGCACATCAGTCTTCACTTAGAAAGCACATCAGTCTTCACTTAGAAAGCACATCAGTCTTCACCTAGAAAGCACATCAGTCTTCACATTGAAAGCACATCAGTCTTCACATTGAAAGCACATCAGTCTTCACATTGAAAGCACATCAGTCTTCACTTAGAAAGCACACCAGTCTTCACATTGAAAGCACATCAGTCTTCACTTAGAAAGCACACCAGTCTTCACTGAGAAAGCACACCAGTCTTCACTTAGAAAACACACCAGTCTTCACTGAGAAAGCACATCAGTCTTCACTTAGAAAACACACCAGTCTTCACTGAGAAAGCACATCAGTCTTCACATTGAAAGCACATCATGTCACATGTTCATCCTCAAACATCTTTATTAACAGTGGGGATGGGGGGGGGGCAACATTTCCACACTGGTTTCAAAACCCGCCTTCTGCTGGCATGCCATCAGGTCTTGCTGCCTTGTCATTTCCATCTTGTTTACTGGATATACGGATGTGGTCATTAGAAGTTATATTGCAGTTGATTAACAGGTCATTGTCAGATAGCTGGGTATCTGTTGGTTCCTTGGTTCTGACATGTTGAGAACCTCCTTCAAGTGCTGATTCTATCTATCTCACTGTTTTGGTATGATTCATGTCATAATAGTCCTTGACCAGTCTATCTGCCTTAATGCATTTCTCTGACAGCTTCTGGATGGTGGTGAACTATTTCTTTTATTATTTCCCTGGTAAGCTGCATTTTCTTGATGATTTCCTTTCCTTTCCTGTTTGCCTTACTCTTTTAATTTAGGGTTCGGGTTTTCTAGATATGATGTTCATATCTATTTTCTTCCTTTTCCTTGCTTCAATCATCTTTATGTTATTGCTGTCATCTGCTCTTTGTGGACACTTTCTCGTTTTCAAACACTTCCTATCATGTTGAACTGACTACATTCTTCACTCTAAACCAATTTTCATTGATTGTATTGTCTGCAAACATTTCATTCAAGTCTTGAAACTTGTTGGATAAAGTGATCTTCTTGAATTATTCCTGTTTGGCTTCAACTATCAAGGGGGGTGTGTATGTGTTTAGCACAAGCTACCGTATTTATCGGCGTATAACACGCACAGACATAGAACACACACCTTCATTTTAAGAGAGAAAATTCAGGAAAAAGATTTAAAATTATATCAGCGTATAACACGCATGCATCATTTGTCCCCTATTTTCAGGGGGGGAAAGTGCGTGTTATACGCCGATAAATACGGTATATGTTGCTTGCTCAATTTAATGTTTTCAGCTTTAGATTAAGCATTCAGAAACTCTGCTTACATATTCTGGTGTCTCAAAATATTTTGTTATCTGTATTAGAGTGACACAATGCTAAAATAATTTAAAGGTAAAATTAGAAGGCTAGAAATATAAAGACTGAACATCTCACTGTACTTGTATAATGAAATGTGTTTTCACCTGATCAAATCCACAACTCATCTGCCCAGCTGCTGGCGTGCATTATTTTTAGCTGACCAAAATAGCCTCTACTCTATTACGACTCTGCTATGTCAGGCCTGGGATTCGTTTGTTCAGATGTCATGTTACCACAACTTACCACAGTTGAACTCATCACTGCCATCAGCACACTCGGGGCTGCCATTACACCTGTACCCTGCTGGCAGGCACCTGCCGTCACTCTCACAGGTGAACTCTCCTGATCTGCATGCTGTTGTGACAGAATAGAGTGTTATTTTGTGACAGAGTTAATCTGATTCATACAAAGAACAGACTAAGAAATGTTATTTTAAATAACTCTACCCTAAGTCCACCATCATGTATGTCACTCAGTAATTTTTTATAGAAGAATTCTTTTTCTAAAGAAATTTTTTAAAATTATTTATTTTTCTTACGGCAACTTCTCTCGTCACTTCCATCTTCGCAGTCATTTCTTCTGTCACACCGGCGGGATCTGGATATGCACTGACCGTTTCCACAAGTGAACTCATTGGGTGAGCAAGTTGCTGTGGATAAATAAATGTCATCATGTTGTCAGGAGATGAAGTGGAGGATATTTTGGTATAATTACATTTAGATGGTATTTTGAGGTAAATAAATGTTGTGATAATATCATATAGAGTCAGGAGTAAATTTGTTGTTTCTGTAATTGAGTATATTGTTTTTTTTTAATTTGGATTAGATTAAATCAAAATAATTGGTACTAATTTTATTTGAAACATTTCCCAACACAGGAAGCATTTAAAACATCATAAGATTCTTTCTTGGTCATAAGGATGAAGTGTTTTGGATTTTCTTGCAGTCCAAGCTCAGAGCATTTGGTAAATTATATTGATATTAAAAGCACCATGGCGAGATTAATCCAAACCAAACTTTTGTTAACTGATAAAGATTCAATAGTACAAGGGGAAAAAAAGCTAAGATGTATATTATTAACAAGAAGGAAAAGATTAAAAGATTTTAACATAAAATGAGAAAAGTTTACATTTATAATTGATAAAATGAGACTGTTAATGCATGATATTAAGTCACAGTTGCCACAATCAGAAGAGGGATTGCTTTCAGGTGCCATCCATAAGTGATCTCAAGCTAATTTGGCAGGTTATCCAACCCTACATGACAAATGTCACCCTTAGTTTAACAATGACACATTGTGACAAATTAATCTGTGCCAAACCAAACCTTAAATGCAAGAGACAACCTATGAATGACCCACTACCCAACAGAAGGATTTTGTTACATAAGATTTTTTAATCATACAAATCACAGTTATCACAGTGACTTTTTTTAGCACAGGAATATTGGGATGAACAAAAGTAAAATTACAAAAATCGCAACATAAAAAATGCAATACCAAGGATTTAAAAGCCCAGTAATTAGGCAGTATGGAAAAAAACCCAGTGGTTATTGATATACAAATATAAGTGGAAATAATTTTAAATTTGGTCATCAAAATGACAGTAATAAAGGAATGTGTGCCTTCTTCATACAACTAGAATAACACCAGATAATACACACAAGTGCCAAAATATGATGTCCTATATTTATTTGAGTCTTGTAATTATTGAAGCAGATTGATGGAAATAAAAAAAAACAACAGAATGTACAAATATCCATTTTAAATTTTAAAAAAACATTAACAATACTTTGTTATATCAATGGCCCATGGCGTTAAGCCTAATAAGACTTTTATTATAAATTTCAGCAACATAACGCCAAAGTTTTGACCTTACTTCTCATCTGAGTTGTGTCATGACCTGATTTTCTTTGAAAGATCTCAGCTTAAAATTTGTTTTTATAAAATGTAGAGGTTTGGCCATTCAAAGGGTATGTATTCTAGCTTCTTAGTCCGGTTGAATATGGAGGAACTTTTTCCTACAAAGGTGGGGTATATCATGTGATATCTTGACAATGAGAAGTAAATCAGTGTTCTCAGAATGTTTTGAAATACTTGAAGATTAATAAAACTTGTTTGAATTTTAAAAATGTAAGTGAAATTGTAATACATCTTTTCTAAAAATAAAAAATAAAATTATTTCAATTAAAAATCATAAACTTTTTTTTTTAAAGACCATGAAGAGCTGAACCAATGTTTCCTAAAATTGAAAGAAAAGTAAGCATATCAAATTTGAAAATTAAAAAATGACAATTTTAGTGAATCAATTTTGGGTTAAATTTAATAGCTTTAAAAATTAATTAGCAAAGACTTGTTAAATTTATTCAAAGGAATAATTGTGTTAGTGTTAAAAGTGATAGCCTAATAAATTGAAAGTATATCTTATTAAAAGAAATAATTATTGCTTTTCATACTGCAAAGGAAAGACCACACTATTTATTCTTTTAAAATAATTTTAATATGTTCCTTAATTTTTTAAAACATGTTTTAAAAAAAATATCTTTCATTAAATGTTGTGTTGCTAAGTGACCATGGTAGCTACGTACACCAGTTTAAGCTTAAAATTTTATTGAATCAGAATGACACAAAAATACCTATTGAATTATAATTTTTGTAATTACAGTTGTTTTGAAGAGAAATCCTTTATTTATAAATGTGTATAAATTTATAAACTCTTTATAAATGTTATTTTCATAATAAAATAATGTTATGACAGATGCACCTAAAGGTTAGAGAAATTAAGCTTTGTAAATACAAAAGGGTACATTTAAATTATTGAAGAGGTGTGGAAACGAAAGCCAGATGTAAAAAAAATGTGACCTCAGCAGCATTGCCACAACTTACGACAATCAATTTCATCAGACTCATCTGGACAATCTTTACGGCCATTACATCGTCTCCGTATGTCCAAACAATGTCCAGTGCCACAACGGAATTGATTTTCTTGGCAAAGCCGAGCTGAAAATTATGCTAAATAGCTAAAATATCTAAACACCATATAAAGTCTGCATGTACAGACCCTACACATGGTTTTCTCGAGTCATAAAATTAGTACATCACATTGAAATAATTGTTTGCTTATTAATGATCAAAATGAAATATTGGATTATAGCTTGGAATTTACCATTTTTATCATCTTTATTTTTCTAATTCTTTGAACACAAATCAAATTTTTAGATATTCTTGCCAAGAATGTGAATGCCACATTTAAAGTACATAAAACACATTTTGTTTGGCAGAAATTAGTAACTTGTGACTATTCAAATAGAAATAGATAAAATTGTACACAAGTATTAAAGCCCAATTTGGAAATAAGTTTATAAAAGTGATTCTTGGTTTGAAATAATTGAAACGTGCAAAAAAAAAATAATAATTCATTAAAATCCAGCATATTGATTTCACAAAAAATCATTTTCTTGCATTGTTTAGAAAAACCATTACTTAATTCCCTTTTGATAATGCTAAGCAGAATATTAAATCAATAAAATACTTTCGATTCATAATTTGAAAAAAAAGAGAGACATCTTTCTCATTTATTTTAACAATGAATTAAGGTGCAAATTATCTTTTACAAAATTTACGTAACTTACATCAGCAAGATTGAATAACAGTTAGTGTCTTTAAAATAATAATTTTGAATGTGCTACTTATCTTCAACATGCAAATTATATCATTTGTATAAACGTAGTTGCTAATTGCAAAGTTTGCAAAGAGATTTAAAAGCCAAATGTTAAAAAAAAAACTTTTGAAAAAATTAATTAAATTAACACAAATGTGTTATCAATATGTGTTAGTATCAAAAATTGTAAAATTTTATAAATACTTTTATATTAATAGATTATATTGTTTAAAATATAGGCAGAATAATTCTTTTTTAAACAAAAGATGAAATGTGGAAAATATGTACAAAATATTCAAATGAAAAGAACTTAGCAAATTTAAGGGAACAGCAACAAAATGGGACAGAAATATTTTGATAAGAAAGCTGTGATATATTGATGTTACAACAGCACTGCAGAAAATAGAATAATTAATAACAAATTTAACTGACTGTGTGGAGCAGCCATCAAATGAAGAAAGCAAAGGGATGAACTTACGACAATTTGCCTCGTCTGACCTATCGGGGCAATCTACCTGCCCATCACACCTGAACCCTGCATCAAAGCACTGGCCCCCCCTCAAGCAGCGGAACTGACCAGGCATGCATTCAAAAGGTGAAGGCATGGCTGAAAGTGATGGAGATGGGGAGAGCAAACCCAAGACGGTAGATAGCCAATTACTAGGCAGGTAATTCTTAAAAATGAAGCCTCAAACTACAACTTTTCTAACCAACATTTTCCACATTGGAATCTTCTCTTTTTATTCCCATTAAACAGTTTTTTTAAATACAATTTTAAAATTGTAAAAAGTAATATTTAATAATACCACCAAAAATCAGGTAACATTTTTTTTTTAAAGTTTCAGTTGGAAATAAGTAGTTACCAGGCTCTTTGTCAATTTTTGTTATAATTTTAAATAGATGCTAACTCTAACATACAATAATTTTTAAACCATTCTTTACATATAAAAAATGAGTTACATAAAAATTTACATTAAAAAATCTCTTATAATTATTTCTTTCAACACAAGGTATTAGTCAAAAAAACATTTGCTTTTAACATTAAGTCAATTTTTTTTAGTAAAGAAACAATTAAAAATATCATTAACATTATTTCTGTTTGAGTGGTTGTAAAGTTGCTCTTTGTAATAAAATTCGACCTTATCCCAAACAGTAAAGGGTCCAGCAGAATGTTTTATTTCTTATTAGGAAAAATAAAAGTTATTAGGAACAGTTGGACATGTAAAATCACAACTGAATACTTAAGTTAAGCTATTTTTGTCATTTGATTATTTTTAAAATGATTTGTCTAATGAGGAGATTTACAACATATAGTTTATAAAAACATACAAATAGCATTTTTAATGAACAACAATTTCCCGGGTCACCAATTTGTTAAAGTATAATGCTAGCAATCTATAAATGAAAAGTCATGGCTCATAAATGAAAGAGTCTCAGAGTCTAATAACTGATGATTGCGTACACTTCTTAAAGCATTGTTGAGCAATATTTTGGTATACGATTCTCCAGCACCCCAGCTGGTCATGGGTAAAAAGAAATTCAATTTATAAAAGCAACACATATTTCTCTATTGGTCATAAGAAATTATTATTAAAAATTATTAGCAAGAAATGAAGTTGTACAAAAAAACCAAAAAACTTACGGCATCCTTGTTCATCAGAGTTATCTCGACAATCCCTCTTGTTATCACAATATCGCCTTCTGTCTATGCAGTCTCCATTGGCACATGTAAATTGATCATCTCTGCAAACTGGTCCTAAATAAGGATTATAGGTCAATAAAAAATATAGTCAATAATTAAAAAATTTTAACAAATTATTTGTTTTAAATAAAATTCTGTCATTTTTTAGCTGTTGTTTATATTTACATATTTGTGTCCTAAGTACCACAGCAAATGATTAAATGCTTTTTTATTAGTTTCAAAATTCATTATTAAAGAATTTAGTACATTCATTGATACTTTTCTGCTTACTATATTCATGATAAACTTTTAAAAAACAAATATAAGTAGTAGATAAATGACTGATCTACATACTGCAGTTGAGTTCATCTGAACCATCCACACAGTCTCTTCTCTGATCACACACAGTTGTAGATAAAACACACTGACCATTACGACAGCGGAATTCATCAAATCTGCAAGCTAGAAGCAAAAAAGACATTGTCTTAAAATTTTGTGAGTCTTCTTGTAGCTATCTTGCATCAAGAAATTTTGATTATTATTAGTATTTAATCTTTTAAGTATTTTGCTGATCTGATTTCACTGTTATGCTAACATGTTCAGAGTTTAACATACGCCTTAAATATTAACTGACATGTAGAGAGAGAATCATATGTAAAAAAAATTAATTAAAAATATAAGTTCCATACAAACCAAGAGTTTATTTTGTAAGCATAAGTTACAACTAAAATTCATGAAATGATTTGGGAACTTACTGCAGTTGAATTCATCTGAGCTATCAGGGCAGTCAGAACTTCTATCACACCTAAGTTTAGCATCGATGCAAGTGCCATCCTGGCATTCAAGTTCATTGCGACGACACCGAGCTGAGGACATTTATAGAGATGATATTTTTATCAGATAAAAAAATTATATTCACATTACTTAGAGAACGTCTCTGCTTAAGCTAAAGTTGTGCACATTTATTTAGAATTTGAACATAAAAAGTTGGAAAAACAATTTAATATCACTTGCTTTCACTTTTTACAGTCATTTATATTTTTTTATAGGTCAACATGTTAAATAAAAAATGAAAAAACCTGAAATGCTTTTAGGAAAGCATGACTCAAAGATATTAGTGAGAAGATAAGATGGAATGTTCAACTTACGGCAGTTTTGCTCGTCACTTCCATCAGTGCAGTCATTTTGTCTGTTGCAAACTCTGTACAGTGGTATACATCTTCCATTTCTACACTGAAACTCTGAGGCGCGGCAAGCTAAAGAAATATATTGCAATCTTGTAGCTGATGAAAACAAACTATACCTGTATGGTTATGAAGTGTATGTTGAAGTTTTTTTTAATTGTTTGGATCTGACAAGTGTACTTATGTATGGCTAAACTATTTATTTTAAAAAAAAAATTTTTCTCAACAACCAATAAATAGAGGTCATGAAGTATGAAAAAGAATCTAGACATAATTATACATACGGCATCCAGCCTCATCAGATCTGTCACGACAATTTGGAGTACCATCGCAGCGATATCTAGCGTCAACACAGTCTCCATTCTCACACGTAAACTCTTGAGCACTACAAGTAACAACTGGAATTTTCAAGAAGTTAAAATTAAAAAGTGATGTCCCATTGGAAAATAATTTCATCTACAGAAAGTTTCGTCACTGCTATCTAGACAACATACTACATAAAACCTCATTGCTACTATCTAGACAACATAGAACATAAAACCTCATCGCTACTATCTAGACAACATACTACATAAAACCTCATCGCTACTATCTAGACAACATACTACATAAAAACCTCATCGCTACTATCTAGACAACATACTACATAAAACCTCATCACTACTATCTAGACAAAATACTACATAAAACCTCATCACTACTATCTAGACAATATACTACATAAAACCTCATCGCTACTATCTAGACAACATACTACATAAAACCTCATCACTACTATCTAGACAACATACTACATAAAACCTCATTGCTACTATCTACTATCAACATCTAATAACAAGAATCTCTCAAGGTAAATACATTCGAATTCAGACTGGTGTTAGAATAGTTTAGCATAGTTTAAGAGCTAACTAATAGTTTAGCATAGTTTAACAGCTAACTAATAGTTAAGCATAGTTTAACAGCTCACTAATAGTTAAGCATAGTTTAACAGCTAACTATTTTAAATTTGTTTCCAGAAGTAATCCTCTTTTAATTGGCACATACTAAAATTTACAACACATTTCAAGTTACTTATCATCTAAAGAAATTTAGAGAAATTTAATTTATGGATGGTAAATAACTTTGCAATTTCTTCCTATTTTAAATAAAACTTGTTAAATGTGAATAGCAGGAAATGTAAGAGAAATGTAATCCTAAAATCCACACTGTACAAGGTTTTTATACAGCTTACTATTGACAGGTTGAAACATTTTGACTTTTATTTTTTAAATATTATTGCTCAAATTTCAGGGCCTCAATGATTACCTACATAATTTGGGTTCTTCTTGGTTTTAAAAGGGTCTGTTTAAATCTAAAACCAATACACCAATGGTTTAGAACCAAGAGAATAATTTAAAGAAATAGTAACCTGTTTGAGAAATGACCAGTGTGAAGCTTGCCGAACGTTGCCGAGATACTGAACAAGTATACAGTCCAGAGTCTGATTGCTGAGCTCGTAGAATATACAACTCAGATGTGTAATAGCCACTGTCTATCACGCGGTTATCTCTGATAAGTATCTGACTTTGACGTTCATTGCTGTAAGCGGACAGATTTGTGGTTTCATCTTTGAACCAATGAATGAAAGGAGGAATGCCAGGACCACCACTTGCATTGCAAGAAATTTTAATTCTTTCCCCAACAAACGCGTCTTCTGGCCCAGATATGATGAGCTCTGAAAAATAGTCCTAGACTTTGTAAGGCAAGTGTGACATTACATACAAGGTTTAAAAAAGCATAATGTAACATTGAGTAAATGCTCAAGTACATTGGCATAATTAATTATAATCCATTAAATTTCCTAACATTTTGTTCCTTGATGTCTCCTCTTGGGATATAAAATTTATAAAAACTCTGCTGCACACAAGTTTAATATTTTGCACACCAGTATAAAAAAACTCAGAGAGAGAACATTGCAGAGCATTCCTAATGATAAAGATTAGGTAGTTTTAATAGTTTAAGATACTCACAGCATGGAAATTTAGGCTTTCATTAAAATATAATTTATATTATTGGCAACAAAGATTTTTTTGGTTTAAATCAAGGATCTCCTCTATCAGAAATTTTTACATGTGTTCAATAACTGTCTTCAGCACTATGGTATTACTGTTACTAAATATTAAAACCTATAATCACCTACCACACTGTCTCTCATCAGAGCCATCAGTGCAGTCAATAATTCCATCACAAATGCGATTGCCAGGGATACAAACTCCATTATCACATCTAAACATGTCTGCTGATAGGCAAGGGGGAGGCCCTGAAGGCTCGTTATCTCCTGTGAAAATAGGATTAAAATGGATTTAAGATTTGCCTAGCTGTTAGTTAATACACAGATTATGGTAAGACTACTATTAACCTTACTATAAACTATGCTATAAACTACCTGTAAAGGTAAGAAATCTAAGTTATTTATATTGATCAGTATCTTTGAGATAGCTCTATCTTATCTATTACAGATGCTTCATTTATACAGAAAATTATTGTGCTTTACAATTATCCTAAGATTATGTTACGTCTGCAAGTGCCATTGATATTCTATCTTACTATAATTAATACAGTATTGTTTAAGTGGCTTCGTTAACACGGCATGTAACACAAAAAGAATGTTGAAACCTACATTTATAGCCAGCCATCCTCTCAGTTCATAACAACACACTGTTGAAGTTCACAGCAGAAATCATACTCAGACAAGTACTCGCATGCTCATACAATGTAAACACAACAACATGTCTCTTACACACAGTTCCCCTTTTAAAGGCAATTTTGACTGCAAGATTTTTTAGCTGAACAATTGTTGCCACATGAATCATTAGATTTCTGGGACCAAGGGCTACTTGTAAGACAAACATGAAATGTCCCAGAAAGGTCTTTTTCAAGATTCTATTCACAGTTGTTGTGGAAATCTAGAAATATTTAATGCCATCATATTTTTAACTGAGCGCAAGTGTTATTTTTGGTTGACAAATTATTTAAATTATTGATAGTAATCCTTCGAGGGGCCCGATAATTTTAGCGGTAGCCCGCTGTACTGTCTAATTGAGGCAAAAGAGTCACGTGCTCAAGACTCGGTGTTGGCAAGGCCCCAGGGGCACTGTGCTAGCCACACAATCCCTTGCTCGTTAGTGGTGGCTCAATGAAACTTTTTAACCCTACTTCACTTGCCCCACAGGCTATCATGGTGTGAAAAGGGGTTATTATTATTAGTAGTAGTAGTAGTAATCTTTTCAACTGGGATTTTTTTAGTTAAAATAAAAATTTTAAAAATTAATTTTAACTTTTTACTTTTTTTAAATTTAGATTTTACATCTGTAGATATCAATAGAATAAAGCTGTTTAAACTCATTAATTTTTTTAAGCATTCAAATCAGGGAGAATACTCTTGCTGGATTCTATTTACTTCAGCTTCTGATTTAAAATGCCCAGTTTCCCATCACCCATAGCAGTGGATGTAAAGAAGTTACATTATGGTCATAAAATTATTTATCATCTAATCTCTACTGAATCATGGATCGTGCCTCTATAAGTTTTCTGTGTAACTCTTCTCACTCTTCAGTTCTTGGAGATTGAAACCATCCCTATTACTTTCAATATAAATTAGTCACTTATATTTGAGTCTGTAACGCATCAGGAGTATGAATGTTATGCCATATTTCATTTTTATGGCGAAGCTTAATGTGATTAAATACAAAGACTCTCTAAAATTATATTTAGTCAAATCATTGAAATAAGCTTTTAAAGACTTAGAGGAAAATCTATCAAAAAGAAGTATTCAGATTATCAATAACATTTCACCATACAGATTTGTAAATGAATATATAACCCCCAAATAAAATGGCAGAAAAAGTATGAATTGTAAGCTATTATCTAAAGAATCATTCAGGCAGTCTTATACCCAATATGCTACATCTCTGGCAACTCCTGAAGAGCCAATGGCACCTTGTTGTATCATCTAAGATGTTCCCTTGGAATCATCATCTGCATGGAGAGAGAGGGCCTGCTGCCTGGGCAACAGCTGGCCTTCTGCCTGGGCAACAGCTGGCCATCTGCCTGGGTAACAGCTGGCCTTCTGCCTGGGTAACAGCTGGCCTTCTGCCTGGGCAACAGCTGGCCTTGTGCCTGGGCAACAGCTGGCCTTGTGCCTGGGCAACAGCTGGCCTTCTGCCAGGGCAACAGCTGGCCTTCTGCCTGGGCAACAGCTGTGGTTCTGCCTGGGCAACAGCTGGCCTTCTTCAAAGCATGGCCTCTTTTTTCCTACCATACACACACACACATCTAAGAATAAGTTACCTCAACACGCCAGGAAAACCAACACATTTCCAACAACCAAAACTCTAATATAAATGAAAGACTAGATTCATAAACCTTGAACACACATAAAGCACAATAATATTCTGTGTAGCAGGAGCATCTGCAATGTATAAAGTAAGGTAAGTCTTACTGCAAATTGCAGGATCTTCATCAGAAAAATCAGGACAGTCAGGAGATGCATCACAGATCTGGGTATTGAGAATACATGTACCATCCTGGCAAGTGAACTGATTAGCTTTACAGTCTATAGATAGAATTTTTTAAAAAAGAGGTGTCATTAAATTCTTTGGGGCAAGGTAGGACCAGAAAGAGGAACTAGCTTAGCAAGCTTTTTTTTGAGAGAACATAAACAAAGTCCCGAAGAAGGCTAAGTTGACTTTTACAATTACATGTTAAAAATCTTGAATTCACAATGAAATTCTTTTCTTCTGTTTCTTCATTATGTGAATATATATAAATCTGTATTTATCTACAGCCCTCACACTGTTGATTTCATTTATTATACTACAAGTGAATGATGGCAAGTTGTCTAATTCCCCAACTCAAAAGCCATAAAACAATGTCTCTAGCATCTACCAGGATGATATTTAACTTAAAATGAGTTTGTAACTGACTATATTAACAGAAGGAGTAAGATATGCAGGTAAAAAGACACATCTTTTCAAAATTTATTTTCAAAATTAATGAAAACAACATTTTATTTTTAATGATTAACGTGGCTGATGTATAACGCATTGTCATTTATGTGGTAAGTATGATATGGATGTTTATTTAATTAATATATGTATTGTTATCTCCATGTAAAGCGCTGTGAGCCCGGCTCCCAGCTGGGATACAGCGCTATATAAATTATCAATTTATTATCATTATTATTATTATTATTAAGAAGGCAAAAAGCAGTAACACCAACTAAATTTGTTTGCTGGCAAAGCACCTTCTGAATTTTATGACACTTTTTCGTATCTCTTAAGAACACATTAAATACATTATTCATTGCCCTTGAAGGATAATTAAAAACAAACTAACTGCACTATTCAAGTCTGGTTTAAATCACCTCTAAACAGACAATAATGAATTATATTACAGAACTGAAACAGATCCTTACTGGATAACAGTAGCTTGAACAGCCATTTAAAAATGTCAACTTATACTTCTATTGCTTTTTTTCTCAAAGAATTATGATAAGTTTAAAAGAATTTTAAGTGGGTTCTTCATTTAAAATATTTTGGAGACAGACATGGTCTTACATATACATTGTTAAGAAAATTATCGTTTTTATTGGGTGGGTGAGGGGTTAAGCTTCTATTTTCAAAATGAATTTGTCTCTAAATTTTGTATGAATTTGTTTTCTAAATATTTTTAATGGGCACCTGCTCCTGAATGATGTGTGTGCATGTACCTTGTTTGTATGATGTGTGTGCATGTACCTTGTTTGTATGATGTGTGTGCGTGTACCTTGTTTGTATGATGTGTGTGTGTGTACCTTGTTTGTATGATGTGTGTGCGTGTACCTTGTTTGTATGATGTGTGTGCATGTACCTTGTTTGTAAAATGTGTGTGCGTGTACCTTGTTTGTATGATGTGTGTGCGTGTACCTTGTTTGTATGATGTGTGTGCGTGTACCTTGTTTGTATGATGTGTGTGCGTGTACCTTGTGGGCAGTTAATTTCATCAGAGTTATCATCGCAATCCTTTGCACCATCACATTTCAAAATTAAAGGAATGCACTCTTTGGAACCACAAGTGAATTCATCTTCTGAGCATTCTACAGGAAAATAGAGTCATAAATATAATTATGTTCACTAGAAGTGTTAAACCATGGTCTTTACATAAAATCATTTCATCATGTTTCTTGAGAATGTTAGTCTTGTCAAAGAAATTGTCTCATATTAACTGATGTATACTTCTGTGATTTGTTTAAATCAGTGCTTCCCAATTATTTTCTGTCATGCTCCCCCTAGGAAGAAGAAAACATTTCGTGCCCCCCGCGACTGTAAATAGTATCATTTGTCTATAAAATTGTCATAAGTACATCTCCACAAAGGTCAAACGAGGCCCCCTTTACAGAGTCTCATGCCCCCCCAGGTGGGGGGGGGCACTATTTGAGAAACAGTGGTTTAAATGATCATCTTAAGTAAACTTTAAAAATAGTTCTCAAATTAGTAATTTTTAAAATACGTGTCTTAAAATTAGTATCAATCTCTTAGCAACAGGAGATTAGCAGTTTAAATAACCAATAAATAACTGCCAAACACACATACCATCACAACGCTCATCTGAGCCGTCTGGACAGTCAGCCTTTCCATCACACTGTAAGTTACGTTGGATACATGAGCCATCAGTGCATCTGAATCTCCCCTCAAGGCAAGGCTCCAGTGTAGATGTTGCTACAAGAAATAAGTAATAACAATTGAAATAATAATAATGCCTACTTATGTAACGCAGGCACTGAGGTTCCAAAAACGTTTTGCAAAGTTCCTTCCACGAAGTAAAAATATGTGGTTGCCAGCTTAAAGTAATAATTAAACAAAAGTGACATTCAAAATAAACTCACAACAAATTAAATGTTTTGAAATGTGTCATGAAATGTGATTAAAAAACTGAACATTTTAAGAACATTGACTCAAAGGTCATTTCCTTTTCCAAGTCAGCAAAAAAACAACAACCTAAAGTAATTAAGTAATTGATTATTGACTTTGATCATCAACAAATTTCTTACACTTAACTGCACATAAACTTATCGGCTTTTTGTAATCAATATCAGAATTTATAAACAAAAGAAGTTACCATTTAAAGTCATCATAATTTATACTGACAATAGCACATAATTTCAGCTTTTGTAATCAACATGTTGTTACAGAAAAAAATTAGCATTTGGCCTACTGCTCAGACTTTAAACACCTAATCAATTTATACTTAATACTCATAGAGCATTCAAAAGAAGATTGCATGAATGAATAGAGAAATACACAAAAAATTAGCAGTGTTTTAATAAACATACACTAAATAGATATATAATGATGTCCAATCAATTTAATTTTGAATTTAAATCCATCATATTTTAATAGAATTTTGATGGCGTTATAATAATTTTATAGCTTTTAGATTGCTTATAATTGAAAACTCATTTCAATTGGTTTAGAAAGCAATACTTTGAAAATAACATAGAAGTACTTTGTCACTAATTGACAGAGGAAAGGAAAAGCAAAATAATAACTTGAGACCAACAGTGAGATTGTTGAGAGATAAATCCAGTCATTTTAGTGAATTGTAAGTGATCACAAACATAACTCAACATTCTCAACATTTGACATGTTCCCACACCATTTCTTTATTTACAATTATCTTAATTTATAGATATATTTAACATTCAAAGCATAAAAGAATGATTGGGGGGTGAGCGGGGGTAAAAATAAAATAAATTTAAAAAAAAACCAAATTCCATTGATAATGTTCAATCTGATAAAAGAATGTTAAAAATAAATTATGCAGAATAAATCTTTCAGCTATTTGTATCTCTTGTACAAAATTATCCAGTGCAATATCTCAAGTCCATTTCCAATTATACAGAAATATCAAATTTCTTAAATTATGGGTGTTAAAGTTTTGAAAAATAAAAGTTTTGAAATAGATCTTTGGTGAAATATGTTTAAATTAAGTCTAAACAAAGTAATGTTAACTTTGGCAGAAATATAGTGATAAGGAAGAAAATACTTTTAAGTAGCCTAAAATGAATTATTGCAACTTAATAAGTTAAAATTAGTTTACACATTACTACATTTTATTTTTTCCAATATAGTAAAGATAGTTTAAGCCTAATTTTCCCATTTTAATTTTCTGGATTATGCAGGGTAAATATTCAAGCCCCACTTAAGACACAAAAATGTAATCATCAAACTGATGAAACTAATGCTAAATCCATCTACAAAATTTGAATGAATCAAAGTATGAAAATTGAGAATATTAAATCTAAACTTTTAAAGACAAAAATACTTACGGCAGTTCTGCTCATCTCTTTGATTTGGACAGTCTTCGTATCGATCACAAACCTGATCTCTGTCAATACATTGGCCATCACCACAGTCAAACTGATTAGGCTCGCAGGCGTAGATCACTGATGGAAATAGATTTTGGTTCTTTTTAAAAAAATTAATTTAATTAAGCCCTGAGCTTGATTGTCAGAATATACTTATAAAAGATTGAGTGAATAATTTGAGCCAGCCACAAAAATAAGCTAATGCATAGAGTAAATAATTTTGAAATAAAATAATAAAAATTAATTTTAAAAAGCATGAATCTCTCTTAAAAAAGGAATTTATAAAGTAGCCCTCGCAAATCCAAAAACTTTCAGTTAAGTATATTCTTATCAATAAAGAATTATAATAAAATACAGCTTCCCTGGAGACTCTTCTCAGAAATGTATTAAATTGTAAATTTATATAATAAAAATGTAAATAATTTAAAGTCTTAAACTCCAAGTTTTCACTGATTGCTTTGAAATGTTGATGTAATGTTATTTTTGACTACTTAAATGATTTAATATACCTATGCTTACACAACATCCTTAAGGGGTCAGGGGCCAAAACGTTTTTTGTTTTTGTTTTATTAGCAATATTAATGTAATTTTTAAGCATTGGCCACTGGATGAATGAATGTATCTAGATGAAGACTAGTACACAAAATCATGACAAACCTTATCAATATACTATGCTGTTCTTCTATGCTATGTTGTTTCTTTGTACTTGTGCTTAAACTTTTATTTCTTTTCTAAACTTAATTTTTCCATTGAATAATAGATAATTTATAATTTAATTTGAAAATTTTTTAAATTTATTTATGTGTATGTGATAAAGGCCTATGCCGAAATATCTAAATATGTATTTGTCAATTTATAATGCTTCACATATGATTTTTTAATCACACAAATAATTTGTGAGCCTTGTATTTTATTTTATAGACTTTTCACATCTAACTCTGTATGGGCACGGGTTCAAAACAGCGACTGTCAAAACAGCGACTTCAAAACAGCGACTGTGTCAAAACAGCGACCGTCATAATAGCGACTTCAAAACAGTGACTGTATCAAAACAGCGACTGTATCAAAACAGCAACTGTATCAAAACAGCGACTTTACCGCAAAGCTATTCTGGTCCAACCGTAAACCTAACACAGTGGTTCTAAACTTTTTTGACACATAGACCCCTTTTCATTGTCTAAACTGAGGTTCGAACACGACTGATATATGCAGTTAGTTTTCTCTCGTTAGCTAGCAGTCAGTGAAATGATGACGTGTGTATGTGGCTTGGTACTTCAGATTTAGTAAATCATCAACAGCCTGTTGTTTGCGAGCATGCATGTATACACGGTATCCTTGTCAACGTCCAGCTAAGCACACCCGATCCAATGTAATCGGACAATAAAAACGTCACGTGGTCAGATAAAGGTACGTAGATTTTGTTTACATTTCTCATAAATCTCGCCAGCAAAGGTTGACCTGTGGTCGTCGCTTAGTCTAGCCCTCGTAACATGTCCTGATGTAACAAGGGCCAGCAACGAACAGTTCCTGGTCTCGGTAGACTACAATCGATCTCTCCACCCTGATCAAAGTGGTGATGTAATAGGACAATAAAAAATGCCACGTGGTCAGATAGTCCTTTGTAAAGTTACCTAAATTCATTCTGCCTCTCATTCCATTATTTAACTTTCCCATTAACTTCGCCACAACCTTAGGTAAACATTACACTATAACATAAAGGTCAATCTTCCCTCAACTCCCAAGCCAAACATACTTAGAAAGGACCACATTTATCATTGTTTTTTTTTTAAAATATTTTTTCCAGTGATTTTACGCTTTTCATCGTAAAATCAAAACCAATTGATGAAATAAAAAAAATATTTGTTATTAAGGTGTTGACATGAATGGCGAACCTCGCAGGAACTGAAACCACCACAAACCTGAGCCCTATCATTCACTTCTCTTTCTTGTGTAGACCTACCTAGCATAAAAACTGAATTGTAATAAGATGTACAAAGTTGTCAGTATATAAAGTTAATACATTAAATAGTTACTAATACCGCATAGCGGACAATATCGTACAAGCCGCTGGGCCCGTATGACCTGACACTGTGTATGCACTCTTAAAACACCAACATTTATTTATACACACCTCCAGTTGATTGTATTTAATTTTATATTGTCCCTTTTCTACAAAAAACCTGCATTATCACAAGCAAAAGAAAAAAGTCGCTGTTTTGACACAGTCGCTATTTTGATACAGCCGCTGTTTTGATGCAGTCGCTATTTTGACGGTCGCTGTTATGACCGTCGCTGTTTTGACACAGTCGCTGTTTTGAAGTCGCTGTTTTGATGGTCGCTGTTTTGACAGTCGCTGTTTTGACAGTCGCTGTTTTGCCCGGATGCGCGCTGTATGATGCCATACTAAAATTTATTTCACATACAATTATGTCTTTCTTTAACATAAGATTACATATAGATTAATGACTCTTAAAATGACTTGGAACATAATCATTACCAAGATTAAAATATTTGGGTATTTTGAGTTTTTTTAAATGTAGTGTTCAAGATCAGGGGTCCTGACCCCCCCCCCCCACACACACACACACACTTTCATCCCTTATATTACACTATAAATCCTACTCCATCATTGAATGATATTTGATTAAAAAATATGGAATAGAATTCCATTGCATAATAGTGATCTTATTAGTGAATGATTTATTTAAGTAAATAATTTAAAGGTGTTTTGGTTGGAAATTTCTTATTAAATTTAGTTAAGTAATATTTTTTTGTTACAGGCCTAAATTTATGTTGTATTTTCCAAAAACCACTCTGAGCCTCAATGCAGTGGCCTGGGTACTTTGCAAGTATGAAATAAAAATTTTAAAAATAGCTTGGATTTGAGATTTGTTACCATAATTGATGATTAAGAATTTTGAATGAAAAAAATAAAAAAAGTTTTCCCTTTTTTTTTTTTGAGAAAGGCATGTATCTCTGTCCCACGTATCATAACACTGAAGTTATGAATACTTTTCTCTAGCCAAAACAAATAAAAACTTTCAAATACCTTCTCTCCCACCTGAGCCTGAACCTTCGTAATCCATCACAGCTCGTAGAGCGAAGGTGGCATTATTAGTTTGATAGCGAATATTTGAGAGGTCCAATGGCTGTCCGGGTCTAATCGTTTCATCAAAAACCTTTGAGGAAAAGAAATTTGTAAAATTGTTAATATAAATAAATATGAATTTCTTCAGAGAGAAGTAAGAATTTAAAAAATTTCACAAGAACTGACACTAACCTAAACTTAAAGAAATTTTCACTGCATCTAATATGACAGCCTGCCATTTCCTATTCAAATATACTTTTCAGGAAAACTGTAAATATGGTTAAATGATTTTTTTAAAAGGGACAATACTTTTCAAACATCACTGTAATGCTCTCCCCTGAATTAGGCCTGATCATCTTTACATTAGCACAATAATAATTCATGTTGATGCACTAAAATTGTTAACTAGGGGCTCTAGATAAAATTTAGTAAACCCACAAATGTATTAAAATTATTTTTAAATTATTTTTTTAAATTTATTTATTGTGTTTTACCACAAATACTTACTTTAACTTAGTATTTTGATTACAATATAACTTCTTACTTGAACATGGTAGTTTTGGTACAGCTCTTCAGATCCAACATAATCATCCTCTAACTGAGCTTGAGCAATCACATTGTTTGGAGCATTCCTTGGATAGAAGATGCCAATAAAGTCTCCTCTTTGTACTGGGATTGGGTCAGGAACAACAACCTCTCTAACACCCACGGCTGCCGCTGGCAGTGCTGTTTTACTGATCAGCACAAAGTCTGATTCCCCTTGTCTCCAAATTCCGACGTATGCAGTTCCTGTGGAAAGAGACCATGAAAAACTTTTTTTTAAAGTTGATTCAATAAAATTGAAAGAGAGAACTAAAGTGAGAAGATAAAGATAAATATTTATATAGCTTTTAAAACAAACATCCAATTAGACAAATACCCTACATCGCTAGAGTTATCTGAATGGGCTTTAACTTTTATATTATGGCATCTGTCCATCTACGAAAAGATTGATTTATCTTTATTATTTGCAGCTCTTGGTGTGGCTGATGAGACCAATCCTTGAGTGGCAGTCTCTTCTGCATGTTACACACACGAATGTAGTGGGGCAGTGTTGCCTGGCCTTTCTCCTCGCTCTTTTTCCATCTGCTTCTTCTTTAGATTGCTCCTCTGCTCTTAGTGATCCTTCTTTCCCTATAACCAGCCACGTGGTCCTATCCTCAGCCAGGTATTCCCAGTTTTGAATGTCAATGTTAGCTACTTTCATGTCTCTCCTGCATACGTCCTTGTATCTGAGACATGGCCGATCAACCGAACTTTTCCCAGTTGCCAGCTCGCTGTATAGCACTTCTTTGGGTATGCAACCATTTTGCATTCTCTTGATGTGTCCAAGCCAAGGGAGGCGTCTTTGGCTTAGTATGGCTGGAATGCTGCTCATGCTTGCTTGAGCCAGGACCTCTGTGTTGGGGACTTTCTCTTAACATTTGATGTCAAAGATGCGACTCAGGCATCTAAGGTGGAAGCTATTGAGCCTTCTTTCATGCCTGGTACAAGTGGTCCATGACTCGCATCCAATGAGGAGCGTGCTCAGTACACAGGCCTGGTATACTGCAGCTTAGTCCTTGATGTGAGTTTGGCATTGGACTAGACCCTTCTGTACAGTCTATCTATAACAGTTGCTGCGTTCCCTATCCTACTGCTTATCTCATCTTCCAGTAAGAGGGTGCTCGAGATGTTTTATCCCAGATATGTAAAACTGTCAAAAACATCCAGGTTGCAGTAGTCTATAGTGATAGATGGGAGGGAGGGAGCATCCTGTGCAATAATGTTGGTTTTCTTTATTCTAATGGTCAGGCCAAACTCTTTGCAGGCAGCGGGCGGAGAAGCTGGATACAAGGTTCTGCAGTCTGTCTGCTGTATGAGATATTAAGGCAGCATAGTCTGCAAATAAGAGCTCGCGCGGCAAATTTTTCCTTATTTTGGACGGAGGATTAAGCACTACTTGGAATTGTACGCAACAATAAACCATGTCTCAACTGCTGCCCTGGACGATGTCCTGGACGTGGCGGTCATGGAAGAGCTTGATGCTCTACTGACCATAGTTGAGCTAAGTAGAGCCATCGATTGTCTAGCCTGTGGGAAAGCCCATGGCAACGATGGAATTCCACCAGAAGCTCTCAAATGTGGAAAGGAAGTACTTTTACAGCCTCTGCACGACCTCCTCACTCTGTGCTGGGAACAGGGACAGATACCACAGGAGTTAAAAGGTGCCAACATTGTTACACTGTATAAGAATAAAGGAGAAAAGAGCGACTGAAATAACTATTGTGGAATCTCTCTTCTGAGTATAGTTGGAAAGGCCTTCGCCTGAGTTGCATTAACACGCCTTCAGACCCTAGCATCGTGTGTACTCCCAGAATCGCAGTGCTGCTTTCGAGCTGGAAGATCAACTATAGACATGATCTTCTCTCTGGGCCAGCTGCAGGAGAAATGCAGGGGATCTTCTTCTTCTTCTTTGTTCTCAATATTGAATATTGAGTTTTGCGTGCCACGAGTTTTGCGCCAATTGGCCCGTGGTCTCCGTCTTCAGCCTGCTGTATTTTCTGGATTTGCTTCCATAGCTTTGGTCAGCCAAGACCATCTGCAAGGCAGCAGTTGTTTTTTTGACACGTGATGCAGCGTCCGCATGCCATGGCTAAGGGTTCCACGCATTACCCCACCACTTTTGACCCATTTGGAGCTGGGTGGAACTCGGGGACGCCCTAGGCCCTGGGAACAAGTCCTTGGCTTCCCATGGATTTGAACTCGTGACCATCGGAATGCCAGTCGAGCGCGCTTGCCACTCAACCACCATGGCCTCCAAAATGCAGGGGATGACATATGCCTCTATACATCGCGTTCATTAACCTAACTAAAGTTTTCGATCTTGTCAGCAGAAGCGGCCTTTTCAAGATCTTAGTAAAAATAGGCTGCCCTACACATCTGCTTAACATTATCAAGCAATTCCACGATAACATGCAGGGCACAGTGTGTTATTACGGTACCACATCTGAAGCTTTCCCAGTAAGTAGTGGAGTAAAGCAAGGCTGCGTGTTGGCACCTACTATGTTTGCAATATACTTTTCCATTTTACTCCAGTATGCCTTCAAAAACAATAGCGAGCGGATATACATACACACTACAGCTGATGGGAGATTATTCTATAATGCAATGTCTTCCAGTATGGTTGTGAGGCCTGGATGCTCACCGCAGACCTCCAAAGAAGAATTAATGCGCTAGAGATGAGATGTTTTCGAAAGGTACTAAACATCTCCTACATGGCGCACATCACGAATGAAGTGGTCCGCTATAAAATAAGTGCTGTCATTGGCCCTTACAAGGACCTTCTCACCTCAATTAGAAAGAGGAAATTACGATGGTACAGACAAGATCTGGAGGTCTCTCAAAGACGATAAAGCAAGGCACAGTCCAGGGAAGAAGAAAAAGAGGCAGACCAAGGAAGAGTTGGGAGGACAATATCAAAGACTGGACCGGCCTGTCATTTAGCGATTCCCAGAAAGCAGCTCAGAACCATGACACATGGCATGAGATAGTGTGCAGCTCAAAATGGTGCCCCAATGACCCAGCGTCAGGTTGAGGGACAGTTCAGTTCAGTTCAGAGCAAAGTCCAAAATATGAAAGATTTAAGTGTATTTTGAAGAAATAATGTATGTCAGGGCTAAGTAGCATTAAATTTCCTTTTCAAACCATGCAGGCCTATGTAGCAAGTTAAACTGTGTCCACAAGTTTCTATAGCCATGGCATACCAGGTGATTGTGTGGCTAGCATGATGCTCAGCCACCTTAACTTTGCCACAACTAATCACAGTACCTATCAGAGCTTGGATGGGCCCAGAGACGCCCTTGGCCAGGGAAAAAATGCCCTGCTTTCACAGAGATTCGAACCCTTGACTTTTGATATGGCAGCTGATTATGCATGCTGCTCAGCCACCACAACCCTTTTTTAGCTATGTGGAATATAAAAATATATTTTGTGCCTGGGCACAAAACACTCTAGATACAGAAGAACTTATTCTAAGTACAGCTTAATTTGACACAAGTCATAATTTTTAAGTTTATTATCTGGCTGTCTTTATGTTTTAGAGATACCTTGAGGAATGAGACGATAGTACTCCCAACGCACAACGTTACCATCACACGGAAAAGCATTGTTGATGAGAAGATTGGCCCAGTTTGTACCGTTTCTCGGAAGTTTGTCAGGTTTTCGACCCACATAGGTAGGACAGCTAACACTAGCTGTGAATTTTGGAAAAAAAGGAATGTTACTCATTTATTTTTATGTTTAAAGACTCAAATATTTTTAAAATGTCACTTTAATAAAAACACATTAATGATAAATAAGAAAATATGAAGGAAATGTTTGTTGAACAGTTTATCTATCTACACTTGATAGTAGTCATCCATTTGTTTTTTCAAAGTTCAGCATTTTCTTTTCGATTTTAGGGGGTGGGG
>MUZC01001326.1:115703-158861 GCA_002072015.1 Radix auricularia
AAAGGAATAGAAATGCTTCTCCCGATAGTTACTTTTTTTTAATGTTGATATCTTTAGGGAAATTCAATTTGATATTTAATTTAAAAAGTTTGAATATTTAAGAAATAAATATGCTGTGTAAAAGGGGAAGGATATTCAAATAAAATAACATTATTCCCAGGGTCACAACTTATCAGCTGGTCTGGGAAAATAATTTTAAAATTTCCTTTATTGAAAGGATATTTAATTGGTGATCTGTCGGGTGGTGGGAAAGGGGCAGATATTGTAAAGTTTTTAAAAAGCGGATGCGCAAAACCAAAATGTGTGTTAAACCGGTGGGGAACTCTAATGAGGATTATTTTACAGAAAAAAGTGTGTTATTAGTTACTTGAATGCATGGTTTGTCAAATATTTGTTTTGCATTTTGCTCTAGCGGGAGGAATGGGTTTATTTACTGTTATAGTTGAGGGCCTGAAAAAAAAGTGATACTCTAATCTGGATTCTTTTTAATTGCCCCCCCCCCCCCAATTGTTTTGGGGGTTATATGTAGTATAAATTACATGTATTTCTAAAAAATTAATTGAAGAAAGCCAAATATTTTGCTTAACAGGAAGTCTTTTCCTTAATGAACAGTGTAAGCCTACGTTCTTTTTAATCAGCCTATGTCAGATCTTTAGCTATAGGCCTACTTTCATAAATTCAAATTTATAATGCGTGTCTTGGAAGTGAAGAGTTAAGTACCGTCATACAACACCATTTTTATAAATTAAAAAATTCCAGGTTCCTTAAGTTCTTGATTGACAATATTATTTTTTAAACAATAAATCTTTCCAATTATACATGTTAACTCTGCCGCATAAATTGTCAATCTTTTTAAATTTCTTGAATTTGTTTCGTGAACAGATTCCTCGGTTGACCTTTGTGTTGACCAACTTTTTGCTGACATCCCTTCAGGATTTTAGTGGTGTCATTCATGAGATCTATACATTTTACCTTCACTGTTATGACGCAATGAGAACGTGTGTATATATATAGTATGATTCACGGCAGCTAGTGAATATTCATTCTCTTTTGGGTCGAGCCTAGACCCGGTTCAATCTATCGAAGGCGAGTCTCATCAAACGGGCATCGCCGTAGAGGTTGTCCACCGCAGGTACCCAAACTCGGGGTAACTTTCTAGTACGTGGGCCACCGTCTCCTCCGGGTAGCCACACAAACGATAGGCCAGTTCCCTTCTAGTGTTAAACTTATACAGGTAGCTTCCTATTTGACAATGATCAGTCCTCATCAGTGTTATGAGTGTCTGATTACTACGTTCAACTTCCACAAGGGATCGCTTTTGCTGTTTTCCTTGACGCCCAGCCCTGAAGCTATTTCTCTCGGAAATGGTCTTTTAGTCATGATCTGACCCCCAGCTGTGTCATAGACCTCTCGGATTGGGGCTGGGCTGCACCTTCTCTCGCTAGCGTATCGACCCTTTCTGAGTGTACCTCACCACTGTTTTCAGTGATATACTGTAGGACTACCCTGCCGCCAAGTGCCAGGATTTTACCTCGTATGTCCAGAATGACACTGACCGTTTTGGACTGACCGTGGTCGGTGAAGACCACCACGGTCGGGAAAACTTTCGCGCACTTCCTTCAAACCCCTGTGGATCGCCTCCAGTTCGGCATCGTGACTACTGTTTGCGGCTCCAGTTCTATACTGTCGGGTCCAGATTGGGGGTATTGAATTAGTACGCCGTATCTACTTCTTCCGTCTCTGAAACGCAAGCCGTCTGTAAAGACTTTTACCACGCTGTCGCCATAGGCTTCGATCGTTCGCAGAGTCCCTTCTCGCAAAAGCTAGACGGGACTGGCTTTTGTCACCGCAGTATTTGCCAGTGCCAAAAGTACTTCAGGCGGGTCAAAGCTTTCATGTGGTCCTCGAGCTGGAACCAGTTGCATGCGTTCCCTGTGTTTTGGTATGGGACTGAATTTTCTATAATCCATATTATTATGCTTCATATTCGTTCGTTTTATGGTCAACATTCTATGTTAAATGTGTCCTTAAAAATTGGTTTTTGTCAGTAAATTTTGTTGAGAGTTCTTATATTTGTCAGTAAATGTTATTTTATTGAGTTGGCAACCCTGCACTTAAAGCTAATTAAATGTACCATCGTCATCTGATCACACCAACTATTCATTTCATAGTGTGCAGTTTTTTGCTTATTCTGCTGCAGTTCTTTGTTTGTACAAATTGACTAAAAGATGAACGGAATGCGAAATTATGAAATAATTATATTCATGTGCGCATGTTTGGCTTCTCTGCATAGCTGATTTACTTAAAGTTGAGCGTAGAAAAGGGGGGAGGGATTTGCGATTGTAAGAGTATATACTTATGGCCATAAAGACCTTACAAGGAACCATTTGTGGGGTTAAGGCGACCTGTATTAAGGTTTTATTTCGAAAGGAGACAATAATACCAAATATCATCTAAATTACGGAATTGAAAATTTACATCTCACAAGATTTAAATATTTGCTTTACAAGCATAAATGTATTTAAACTACACAGTTATTACTATCGGTGGTATGCAAATTTGTTTCTACTTGAACGTATTTGCTGCAGCTGGCTTCGTGCCATAGCCGTGTGTTTAGTCTGTGGCCTATCTGCACATGGCAAATTAAATTAGATCCTAAAGATGATGGCCCGGAGGTAACTGTGCTAAAGGTAAGCGAGTGTGATATCCTGGGGAATAACTTGTCCGATATTAAGTGTCGTAACCACGCACAACATCTTGACAGCCAGGGAATTCTTTTACTATTTTATCGTATTTTATACATGACATGGAAGACATGCCTTCTATGCAGAAAGTTATTGCGTCCTCATATATTCATGGTTTACGTCAATCCTTGAATTTTTTATTAGAGTTTTGAATGTTGATGGTGTGTTGATTTCCCGAATGCCAGACGGGAACAATGAGAACTTGCAATTTTTAATGATTTTTTTTTCTCTTTTTGTTGTGCATGCTGAACAAAAAATTAGGCTATTTATACACCCATGCCTCAGTATTGTATTTAATTGGGCTTGTATTTCCTGGTTACAAGCCCGTCCAAAACCTTTCCCAGTAAAACGGCATTGGAAAAACTGGTCCGAATCCAGAACCAGGCTCTGTAATTTATCTGTGGCGCCTATAGAACAACACCCACAGCTGCCGTGAAGTCATCGTAAACGTATAGCCGCTCGAAATACGTAGGGACTAGGCAATTATAACCACTGCAGAGCAGTATCGCAGGTTAGACACTAGAGAACCCTGCTACTAAATGCAGAATAACTGGGGCGGACATGGGAAGTTGAAACGGTCCTCTTTTATGCATTAAGTAACAGAACTTGATAGGACCGTCCACGAAACAGGCGGCAAACAATTAGCTTTCCAATTAAACCGCCCCATGCGGAGGCTACGCGTCCCGATATACGTTTTTCTTTGGCTGACACGGCAGTGACGAAACGTAGCCCTGAATATGTGCTGAAAGTGGCTGTTGTTGAGACAATTGGAGAGTTCGCGGGAAACCCAGTGGAAGTTTTCACGGATGGGTCTGCCAACCGGAGAGAAGGAACTGCAGGATATGGTGCGCTCATTCTATACCCAATAGGAGGGCCACCAAGAGAGGAACTTTCAGGACCCTGTGTGACTATGGCGTCGAATTACGATGCGGTGCTTGAAGCTATACACAGGGCCCTGGAAAGTGTGCACCAAACACTGCAATGGTCGGACCTATAGTAGGTTTTGACACGGTCTTGTTCTGCTACTCGAGATAAGCTCTCGAGGTCATGCTGACCAAAAAACGTTGCACCCACTTAGTCGATGTCATCTTGGAAGACGTGGGTAAGCTCAAAGACTTGGTGGTAAGGTAACAGTGCAGTGGATCCAAAGCCACGTGAATGTTGAAGGTAATGAAAAGGCAGACTCCCTGGCAAAAGCAGGAGCAGCCCAACCCCAACCTGATGTCCCAGTCACCTACCTCGGGGCAAAGACCTGGCTATTAGACCACTTTAGAAAAAAAAGTGGTACCAGGAGTGGGAGGATAATACGATGGCCCGGGGGGGTCGCTAACATTCCCAGGCCGAACCGATCAGACCAGTGGTGGGATCTAAACCGCAACAATCAGAGTTTAGTGGCCCAAATGAGCACCGAGCATTGCCCAACCAACTCTTACTTTAACCGACTAGACCGCAACAGGGACTCGAACTGCCGTTATAGCAGCCAAGCCTCTGAGACGGTAACACACCTGCTGACGTCGTGTACCGCGCTAGACATAGCCGGGGAGGTACGGGAGGCAAAAGAGTCCCACGTGAAGACAATGTTGTATGGCACTGCTCAGCAGAAGGAGCAGGTTGCCCAAGTATTAGCCAAGACCTTAAGAGTTTATATCAGGCCTCCAGAATATGTGTTTAGTTTATTAGGGCTGGTACTGATTTAAATAATTTTGTGCGATTAACCGGGAAAATTAATCGATTAATTATATTTTATATAACGCATATATAGATCTCGTTACTTCACGATTAATAATTTCGCGATATCGGTTAAGTCGGGGTATTTCTATGGTTTCAAAATTTTGTGACGTGACCAGGGGCGGATCAAGATTACATGGGGCCCTTGGCTGCAAATCCATCTCGGGCCCTTTTCAGACACCTTTATTATACAATATAATAAGTTTGGAGCCCTTAAATCACTGGGGCCCCTTGCTTTTTAGGCCAATCAGCACCCCCCTTTAATCCTCCATAGAATGTAGCACAGCAAATTCGTTATGTTATACAAGAAATAAGGAAGACAAACCTTTATGTATACGTATGCAAGTATAATTAATAATAAAACGACGGAAAGTATGTGAGTAACAAAAAATATGTAATGATTATTAAATAGGAAAAAAATATTAGAAATATTTTCTTACATTTTAATCGCCTTTTAATCGATCAAATTATTTTTAATCGATTAACATTTTAAACGATTATTTAATTAATTAATCGTTCATTTCCGCAGCCCTACTTTTTATTATTATATCCTCTAGTGTTTCTAGATTCAGTTAATTTAATTATTTGAATTACTCTTGTCAGTTGTGAATTTGGTCTAATTTCCTTGTTTTCTTAGGTAGATGGATTCCATACAGAAAATACAAGCTCTTGTAAAGCTCAAATCAATGAAGCTAGCATATAGTTTTATGTTCTTATTATACTTTATATTAGTACAAATTTTTTTTTACTAAGCCCATAGTTTGTTGCATTTAATATTATCTTTATTATATTATAAATGATTTTTTAAAAATTAAACTACTGTCCTCTATGGCAGTGCTTCTCAAACTTTTTAGTATGGCGGTCGGCAGAAAATTTTTTTTATTGCACCAGTGACCGGTTAACTGTTTTCACTGTACTGACGAGGTAGTGAAATGTTCTTTCATTTATTTCATTTTTTGATTTTATATGTTTATTAACCAAAAATTGACATTTTCCATAGGTTTATTATTAACGGTTACAAATAAAGGGATTATAATTATACAGGACCTGTATACAATGGTAAAGTTTTATTGAGCTCCCAGAAAAGTTGGTGTTGTAACGACCTGTATACGATGGTATAAGTTTTATTGAGCTCCCAGAAAGGTTGGTGATGTAAGGACCTGTATACAATGGTATTTATTGAGCTCCTAGAAAGGTTGGTGTTGTAAGGTATTGTATACGATGGTATAAGTTTTATTGAGCTCGAAGAAAGGTTGGTGATATAAGGTCCTGTATACGATGGTATAAGTTTCATTGAGCTCCCAGAAAGGTTGGTGATATAAGGTCCTGTATGCGATGGTGTAAGTTTTATTGAGCTCCTAGAAAGGTTGGTGTTGTAACGACCTGTATACGATGGTATAAGTTTTATTGAGCTCCCAGAAAGGTTGGTGATGTAAGGACCTGTATGCGATGGTGTAAGTTTTATTGAGCTCCTAGAAAGGTTGGTGATATAAGGTCCTGTATGCGATGGTGTAAGTTTTATTGAGCTCCCAGAAAGGTTGGTGATGTAAGGACCTGTATACGATGGTGTAAGTTTTATTGAGCTCCTAGAAAGGTTGGTGATATAAGGTCCTGTATGCGATGGTGTAAGTTTTATTGAGCTCCCAGAAAGGTTGGTGATGTAAGGACCTGTATGCGATGGTGTAAGTTTTATTGAGCTCACAGACTTCCCGGTGAGCCTCTTGATCAATGAGAAAGTTTTGGTGCACGCGGAGCATATCATCAGAGGTAATAATTTACTATGGATATGCTATGTTGAGCAGTATGCGAAATAGCCATGGGCATGATAGAAATCCCTGGGTCCCCGAACTTAAAAAGTTTCTGCTGGGCTGAATATTCACAAGAAAGCAATAGCCATAAGGAGTGAGATGAATCAGGCGAAGTTATTTACATGGTGCGGTGCGTGCGTTCATTGCTCAGGTCGGAAAGGTTTGCAGAGAATTCATCAAAGTCAGTATCAAATATCACATTTTACACGCGACGAGTCTGATCTGTTGAGAACAGAAGGTGCATCTTAGCATATCCTGCATTATATGCCACAATATTGATGATCAACTGTGTGAGAGCGGTAAACATTTCAAGACCAGGACACTCTAGTGAGAGCGGAAAACATTTCAAGACCAGGACACTCTAGGGAGAGCGGAAAACATTTCAAGACCAAGACACTCTAGTGAGAGCGGTAAACATTTCAAGACCAAGACACTCTAGGGAGAGCGGAAAACATTTCAAGACCAGGACACTCTAGGGAGAGCGGAAAACATTTCAAGACCAGGACACTCTAGTGAGAGCGGTAAACATTTCAAGACCAGGACACTCTAGGGAGAGCGGAAAACATTTCAAGACCAAGAGCGAATATTGAGACGGGAGAATGTCTTACCATGTAATACCAGGAGTTAGTCCAGCCCCTAGGTGATAACATTGTTAGGACAACAGAAGACAGAGTGGACGAGTGGACACGAGAAAACCGGAGACCTGGGAAAAGTAGGAATGGAAGAGAAAAACAATTCTTAGTGTTCTAACTTCAGCAAAATGTTATAGTACAATATACGATAAGAATGGACTCTAGAAACAGGAATATCATCATCCAGTTTTTGTTTGTAATAAAATATTACACGAACTCCCTATATTAACTCTATATCTTGAACTTGTACCGCTCTAACTTGATAACCCTTCGTTGTAACTGTGACGGTCTTTAGAAATTTATTTTCGGTTTTCACCATGGAAAAGGTAAAGAAAGCGAAATGATTTTTAAACGTTTCATTTTTGCAGCTGCGCGCGCTTCCAAGTCGACAGCTGCTTTTCCTGGTTTCAGCTTTTTCACTTTTTCTTTAAATGAAAACCATCAGGTAAGAGAGATAAATTTTTTATTATTTTTTTTTTAATGTTATTTATAAACATTCCACTGGAAGACAAATAAGCCAACAATATCTGCAGAAATGTAACAGACAAGAAGGAAATGAGTTTCAGATTCAGGCTGTAAGGAGATTTCTTCCCAAATGGCAAAGATCTGTAAGTGTAGTTTGATGAAAATTTTTATTTGACGCTATGAAATACGTTTCCAGCAAACTCCGGGTGCTAACCCCGGGTGCTAAAGCCCTCGTGATAGAGGGCGTTGCTTAGTTAAAAAGATATAAAATTAATACGCACTAAGCAATATTTCAACATCATGTGTGCTTCAGTATTGAAGTGTGAAACGGCATTTCGGAAGTGTAATAATCAATGGCAATGTTCCTTTTAAAGCGGCCGCGCAGCTTAGGGGGGAACATTGCTTTATATCTGAACCGATGCTGCAAAGCATTTTAAAATTATGCGCAGACAATTTTGATAAGGATAATATTATATCTGTGTTTGTATGATGTAAAATTGTGGAAATTAATGGAAGCTCTGCAAATTTACACACGTGTTTGTTATTTTGCACACGGACCAATGAACATCAGAGGGAGCATTGTTCAATGGTTCTCTATGGGCACGACCTGTAATTACCTAAGAAGCATGGACACATTAAAAGCTAATCAACATAGACTAAGAAAGCAGGTGGCAGGAAGTGTCGGATTTTTCCTAAAGAGAAGATCGGAAACCGGTTTTTAAATACTACTGTACTGCCTATCTGGTAACCACACCACGGCTAACAGGGTCGTGTTAAAAACCACTGGCGTGCAGTAGTTTGAGGACCCTTGAATTAAGAGATGTAATAATCGCAATTAGAGGTGGCAACAGTCTCCTGTACATCAGACAAAATTCAGGACCACTGTGCTACAGGATGCAAATGATAACGAGCCTTTTTAAAGTTAATAAAAAATGTTAACATAAAGTTGTAAACGTAACATATATCGAAGCTCTCAAACGAGGCTGCAGATGTTCTAACTTAGCCGGGAAAAGGTGGCAAGAAAAGAAAATCCAGCAAGATATCAAGAAGGCGATTATTGTTATATTTGAAATGCCATAGGAACAACTCATCTGAATAGAAATGGCACGTCACCTAGTGATGTTTTGCAAAAACTTCGGATAAAGCGGATGGTTGGATGGGGGGTGGGAGTGGGGATTACCCGATATGTTGAATTTTCGACAAGCTAAACTGAAACTTGTTTGTAAATTAAATTGTTCAAGCAAATTCTGCAGCCTTTTAAATGAAAGCGACCGTTATTTCGGCCGGAAATACCAGCGTTGCCGAGAATGCCAGGATGCGCATAAAAAACACCTGCTGGAAACTAGGTAACTCTTTTCATTGTGATTAATACATTTTGACAAGAGGGAAAAAACAACAACAATTTGATCGAATGTTCGCAGATGTTTGTCAAATACTATGTTATAGTTAAAGGAAAGGAAAACTTTGATCGCATGTGTTCCTATTAAGGAAATCAAAGAAAATACAGTGAACGAAAGTAGAACATGAGATTACAAACAGACGTTAAGTTGTGGGCCGAATGTAAGAGGACAGAGTTTTTTTCAGCTTGTGTTCTTTGGCTGATGTATTCAAAACAGTGTCATATTTTAGCACGATGTCATGGCCGCATTACTTGGCATACCACTAGTCACATACACATGGCTTGAAACGGGTTAACTCAAAGTTTAAGCATACTTTTTTTTTTTAAGTGTTATGTTCAGAAATTTTCCGGTTTAAGAGATTGTCATGTCTTTATACTTCAACAAGCTCAAACTTCATGTAAATAAGCGGGGCAACTATCTATTGTAAGTGACAGTTAGTTCCCCTTGGGCTTTCGTCACCTCCATAGTTAGTGTGTTAGTGTTGGGAATCAACCGAGAGCCCAATGATTGTTTGCTTCCATCTATCAACATATTAAATAACATATTTCACATGTGTCAGGGTGCTCTCAATAAGTAGTTGCTTTTGATGAGCTCGCTGCGATGTTAAATATCAACTGACGCCGCGCAGGAGCTTAGAATCGCCGGACAGGAAGTTTTGATTAGGTTAGATGTAAAATCTGTAATTGGGGGTGGACAAGTTTGCGCACATAAAAATGGATCGAGTTGGGAACGAGTTTGTTGTTCTTCATTCACACCACCACACGTTCAAGGAAACATTGCTCACTTGAAGCGAATGTCCTTTTTGACAATGTTACAGGCTCTGAGAGGACGTGAAGATTCTGTATTTATGAACCAAGCGAGCATTGTTTCCATGAAGGAAAATTAATGTCTGAAAAGTGTGCCAATTCTTGTGGCCTTTTCACCTTGTATCCAATTTTCTTTTAACACCTTTCAGACGAGTTCACTAGCCACCTTTCAGACGAGTTCACTCACCACCTTTCAGACGAGTTCACTCACCACCTTTCAGACGAGTTCACTAGCCACCTCTCAGACGAGTTCACTAGCCACCTTTCAGACGAGTTCACTCACCACCTTTCAGACGAGTTCACTTACCACTTTTTAAACAACTCCTCCGTTGGTATACTACAGTTCACGCGCGGGGGTACAGTGTGCCAAATGTATCTGCCAGAACTGCCTGTTTCCCGGGGACGTTAGATAATATAAATAAGAAAGGAGACCGTAAATCCCAGATTCTTTTTAGGACAACAGAAAATATTTAATTCTTTTCAGACCGTGCTTATCATTGCATTTGCCTCCCCACCCCCTCCCCGGCCATGGTTGCTACCACGGTAGATTCGACACCGAAGGTTGCCGACATCTCAGTTCGATTCAGTTAGGACGTGGATGACGCAAACGATCTCAGCTCAGACCCCCAAACCCCCACAGCCTTGCAGAAAAATCTCCACCAAAAGGGGTGGCCTCAAACACTTTGGGAATCACTGGTTTAAAAATCCAGCATGTATATACGTGATATCCACACCGGTTATTTACGTCATCTAAAGATCACAAGATATCGCAAATTTAAAGAAAATAAATGGCGATGTCTGACAACGATGTTTATGAGAGATGTGTTAGTGGAGGCCGTGTGTTGTTATTTGTTGTCCAGCACTTTCCTCTACTCCCCCCTACCCCCACCCACCCCGATAAAAGTATTTTTTCTACCTGGAGTTAATAACTTTATATCTGTGCATCGGCTGGCGGTGCTGCTGCCGTTGTTATTGTTATTGTTGTTGTTTTTGTTGCTGTTAGAGCCCGACCTAGAAGTCGACCTCATAGTTAACGTTTATAACATGTATGATGTAATTTAAGTAATTTAAGCCGCTACCAACTTCGGTAGAAAGGGAGAGGCGGGTAAGAGGAGGGCAAGGTGGTATGGACAGGCCATTAAGATAAGAGTCGAGTCAAGAAAATTTGAGTAATGTCCAAAATAATCAGACGGTATCACACCACCCCACCACCCATCCCCTCCCCACACACACGCACACATTCCCTCGGGAATTTTGTTGTTGTCCCGTAAGTAGCGAACACAAAAGTGCACCACTTTCCGTTTTATCAAACGTTGTTTACAACGAGATTAAACCTCACTTTGACCGAACAGGTGCCAAGAATGAAAGTGGGTTGAGGCTAAATGTGGGGGTTACCCAATTCAGATAAGTTTGAGAACCGCTGCTTTGATGCGTAACTGGAAGATGCTTCACCGTTTTATCTTTATTTGATTATTGTTTTATCAAGAAATGTTATCTCCCATAGAAGAGAGGAAAAGAAATTTCTTACGTAAAAGACTTTGTAGTTCTATGGGGGGGGGGGGGGGGTGGGGAGAAAAAGGGGGGGGGGGGGAGGGATTTTAAATTGTATTTTTTTTTAANGGGGGTTCTGGAAAAAAAGGGGGGGAGGGGAGCATATTTTAAATGTATTTTTGTTGCAAAAACAAAACCTAACTAGCATCACCAAAAGTCTAATTTAGATTTAACCTCAGTATCCTATATCAAATTTTTACATAAGTCTACTTCTTTTAATTTAAATTTTTTCCAAGGTTTAATTCAGACTATAATATACTTTTAGTAATATAAAGATGTAACACATTTTGTTTCAAATTTCAGTAGTACTTCTGGTATCACACGTTCATTTAAGTCTATAATTCAGGTTTCTAAAGTTAATTCAGATTCTAATTTAATGCCAATATTCAAAGTTTAATGCAGTCAAAAATTATACATCACATTTCTTGTTGATTTAATTCAAACTAAATTGTTGATCCTATAGACCTATTTATTACAAACTATGTTTCTTTTCAATTATCCAATTTTACAAAAACAAAGGTGGGCGGGGGGGGGGGGTGAAATCGGATAAACTAAAACGTTCAAATGAAGAATTTGGATCAAGGAAGGCGTGAAAAGAAGGAAATATTGTCTGTTGAAATGAGAAGGAAACAGAGAAAGAGAGAAAAGGTGGGGGGGAGAGACTCGGAAAATCTCTCAAAGGTTGGAGTAGCATAACAGAGCAAGAATAGTGGACAACATACTAGGGGAAGGGATAAAAGGGAAGAAATATGAAAGAGTTGGAAGAGTAGGAAAGGGAGAGTTGGTGATGTGTGCATTTATCATAGTTTTTAAAGCTTTATAATAGGTGTGTAATAAAAACACGAAATAAAACATTTTATGAATGAAACCCATATTAAACGAAAAGACTCGAAACTGAAATATGCATAAATTTAGCGAAATCATTTAAATTTAACATAAAATAAAGTTAGATTTTAGTGTGTTTTTGTTGTTGTTGTTGTTGTTTTAAAAAATAAACTTTTAAAACAACTTATTCACATAATTTTTTGTGTAACGCGATTGAAAAATTTAGATTTATTTTATTTTAAAGTGCGTCATGACGTGTCCTTTCTTTTCTACTTCATAGTTTTTAAATTACTTGTTTATAACTTTTTTTTAACAAGTGATGAAATCGTAGAATTTAAACAAAGGCGACTTTTTAAAAATTAACATCTTCAACGAAGTAGTGTTTTTTTTAAACACGACTGACAATCTATATGGCAGGGGTCGGGAAACCATGGCTCGCGAGCCTCTGACTCTCAAACAAATGCTCGATTATGCAAAAGTAGATTAAATATTTTAATATTTTTATTCAGACTGCTTTGTTCAACAAATTAATGGCTTTAAAAAAAACAACAGGTTAACAATGTTATTAAAAGGAATTCAAAGAATCCAGAGAAAAAATAATTGTTCTTTTAGTGTTGAAATTACACAAAATGCACACATTTACTTGGATTTTTAGTTTCAAATATATTGTATGGCTCTCACTGAATTACTTTTCAAAATATGTGGTGTTTATGGCTCTCTCAGACAAAATGTGTGGTGTTTATGGCTCTCTCAGACAAAATATGTGGTGTTTATGGCTCTCTCAGACAAAATATGTGGTGTTTATGGCTCTCTCAGACAAAATGTGTGGTGTTTATGGCCCTCTCAAGGGAAAAAGTTTCCCTACCCCTGCTATATGAAAAACCTTTTTTTTTTTTAAACTAAAAAAATCATCTTCATACTCTCGTCATCGAACCCCCTTGAAAATAAACTTGATTTCAATCTACCCAATCAGTTTTACTCGCATATGTGAAACCATGTTGTATGCGGAGGGGGGAATATCTTTTTTTTGGGGCGTTTACCAAATGTAATTTCATGTTTGTTTATCACACACCTCACAGTGAGCTAAGTATAATTTTAGCGTTATTTACTCAATTTTGGATATTTATAAGGAGCCATGATATAGTCAAAGTTAGATGAATTTTATGCTTCCTATATGATATTTACTAATATATAGTCTTTTTTCCGGCGGAACGCTCCGGATCGGCGTTCCGGCACCTTTTTTCGTCACATACTTTCTTTTTGTTTTTTTTTATTACTGCCTGGAATGTTTCGTCTTACTGCTTTTTCAGGCTGCGTTCCGGTAAAGTTTCTTTAAGAAAGAAAAAACTGCTGATATGGTATAACTGAGAACTGACTTGATGTATGCAGTTTGTTGACGCTGTAAAACAACAGACAATATATATGCTACTGGTGTTTGAATGATGATAAACTACTGTTATAATAATTGAATGAAATAACTACGGGGACGGTTAGCCAAAGTTGGAATGAAATAAACTCAAGAAACTTACGGGTATAACAGTTGGAACAACAGAAACTTAAGAAACGTACGGGTATAACAACCGAAACAGTTGGAACAACAGAAACTCAAGAAACTTACGGGTAGAATAGTTGGAACAACAGAAACTCAAGAAACTTACGGGTTTAACAGTTGGAACAACAGATACTCAAGAAACTTAAGGGTATAACAGTTGGAACAACAGAAACTCAAAAAACGTTCTATGATTATTGTTGGAAAACAGAAACTCAAGAAACTTACGGGTATAATAGTTGGAACAACAGAAACTCAAGAAACTTTCTATGATTATTGTCGGAATAACAGAAACTCAAGAAACTTACGGGTATAATATGATATACTTGGAACAACAGAAACTCAAGAAACTTACGGGTATAATAGGTGGAACAACAGAAACTCAATAAACTTACGGGTATAATAGAATACAGATGGAATATTTAATACGGTGACTTCCTCTTTCACTATTCTGGGCTCAACTGACGGCTCGGATGTCCCACTGCCCTCGTAACCCGTGTCCGGCGTTGAGGTTGGGTCACCTAACATCAAGTCCTCGTCATCTGACAGCTCGGCCGCCCTCTTCACCAGCTTCACCTCGCCGACAACATCTCCAAAATCAAAATCTTGAACCTGGGGAAACCAGCGAAACAAAAGATGAAGTTAGTTTCCTGCCTGGTGGATCTGTCATGTTAAAATGTGAGTCAAACTTAAAGATGCTGGTCATACGGGTGTGAGGTAAATAGATGTGTGGGAATTAGGAACATAACCATGCCGGTCATACGGGTGTGAGGTAAATAGATGTGTGGGAATTAGGAACATAACCATGCCGGTCATACGGGTGTGAGGTAAATAGACGTGTGGGAATTAGGAACATAACCATGCCGGTCATACGGGTGTGAGGTAAATAGATGTGTGGGAATTAAGTAGATGTGTGGGAATTATGAGGTAAATAGATGTGTGGGAATTAGGAAAATAACCATGCCGGTCAGACGGGTGTGAGGCAAATAGATGTGTGGGAATTATGAGGTAAATAGATGTGTGGGAATTATGAGGTAAATAGATGTGTGGGAATTAGGAACATAACCATGCCGGTCAGACGGGTGTGAGGTAAATATATGATGGTGTTGGCCATACTTGGACTGTAACACCATCGATTATGTTATTGGCCATACTTGGACTGTAACACCATCGATTATGTTATTGGCCATACTTGGACTGTAACACCATCGATGATGTTATTGGCCATACTTGGACTGTAACACCATTGATGATGTTATTGGCCATACTTGGACTGTAACACCATCGATGATGTTATTGGCCATACTTGGACTGTAACACCATCGCTGATTTCAAAGCTTTTCATTTGTTTGTCAAGCTGAGCTTTACGTTCAGTTTATGGCGCAGTTTGCGCTGAGTTTTCAAATTAATTTCTTTTAGTTATGTAAGAGACTTCTTAAATATAACTAAAATTACCTAGGTGTACAGTGTAGATCGTAATTTAGAAACATTTAAATTTTCAAAGACCACGGAACGATGCCTCTATCGTGACCTAAAGCCTAAGACATACATGTAATCAAAGCAGGAATTTCGCTGACTCTAAAGTAGAAATGATAAAGATTATCGCCACGAAACACACACCCTCCCACCAGATATCCTAAGACAACATCTAATGAGTCTACCTGCTTGATTTTTTTTTTACTTGACCACCTTCGCAGCCCCCCTCCCTCGCACCACCCTCACCTTAACACATCAAAACCACGTCCTCTGATCCCCCTTTCCCTTCCAGCCAGCCTCCCAGACAACCACCAACCAGACTTTACCCCGATACGATCCAGAAACTAAGACATTGAAATTTTAGTACCCTTGGCCGGGTCCCAAGTCAGCACGTGTTTCCTTAACCTTTTTCCAGTTCTACCAGTCTACCTTACAGTGGTTATGCAGCGGGCCCCACCATGAACTACATGAATGAGCAAGGCCTCACCCCACCGCATGTCGGGATCAACTCAGTGAACGTGTGCCATATTATGAAACACTACTGAGTACATGGCACACCACATCCAATTTAACACGATTCCAATGTGACTGTGTGTATGCTCCACAGTTAAAAACAAACCGTAACTTAGCCAAAGGACGTGATGTGACGGACCAGCTGACGTGAGGATGGGGGAATTGATCGAACATCTTTCAAATGATAAGTTTTAATAGGATCTGCGAAAACGCAAACTTGTTAAAAGTTATTTGGTGATTTATGAAAAGCTGATGTAATTATGACTACCGTTTTTACTAACAATTATATTTTACAAGGATTTTTAAAAAATTGAAAAAATGGAAGGTTTTAGGGTTTGGCTTAGGTATAGCTTTAGAATTTTCGGAAAATTGAAGGTTTTAGGGTTTGGGTTAGGTATAGCTATAGAATTTTAATTCTATAACAACAAAGAAGGCCGCCATGACCGTGACGTCACGGTCGACATACTTCGCTTTTACCTATATTTTTAATCCTCAATAAAAAATTTTTTTAATAAACCTGTAGATTTCAATTCTTTTTTTTTTAAAGATATGTTTACTGTTTGTCAGTTCAATCTTAACTTTAGTCCAGATTGCTAAACAATGTTCTCCACACTCATAAATGCGAATTTTGGTTTAACGATCGCACACATTTCTCACATGGAAAATGTTCAAATAAAGATAAAAAGATATGACAAATGCTGTTGACTGTGGCCAAGAAAAACTGAGGTCGGCGTTTCTAAAGTTTTCAACTAAGGATTCTTCTCACATTATCATGTGCCTGAAGGAACCGTAGGTGAGAAAAGAGACTAATGTAATCACAAATTATGGTGTCTCAGGTATAGAAAAATGAGAGAACCCTTCGTCCCGGGGGGGGGGGGGGAATAGTTTTCCCGAGCCGACAAGTGCGCGAGACTTGGCACTATTTATAGACACACCCTACATTTGTTACATCATACGTGGCTCACAGCATTAAGTACAGACGCCAGACGAGCGATTTCACCAGGAGAACTGGGTTTACACATGAACCGCACTGTGTGTACGTACGACGACAACTGGTTGGACGACACACAATGGACACTGGTTGGACACACAATGGACACTGGTTGGACGACACACAATGGACACTGGTTGGACACACAATGGGCACTGGTTGGACACACAATGGACACTGGTTGGACACACGATGGGCACTGGTTGGACACACGATGGGCACTGGTTGGACACACGATGGGCACTGGTTGGACACACAATGGCCACTGGTTGGACACACAATGGACACTGGTTGGACGACACACAATGGACACTGGTTGGACACACGATGGGCACTGGTTGGACACACGATGGGCACTGGTTGGACACACAATGGGCACTGGTTGGACACACAATGGGCACTAGTTGAACACAAGATTGGCACTGGTTGAACACACGATGGAAATTTACTGGAAAGGTTGGGACAATTGAATCAACGAATGGGCATTGGGGGGGAGGAGAACCATCTAGTCTTTTTCAATTGTATCACCTCAGTTCAGTTTAAAACATTTGCCTTCAAAATACTGCCCCGTTAGTACGGCCTTAAAGAATGGGCTCCCAACCCCAGAGACATTTGGACCATGCTCCCAACCCCAGAGACATTTGGACCATCTAAACACCGGAGAGAGGTGTGTGTGTGTGGGTAGATGTAACATTTAGTTTCCACGCACAGAAGCTCCTAAAACTGTTGTATGTGATGAGGCCGGTGGTGTGACAAATGGTGTGACTGATGGTGAGGCCGGTGGTATGACTGATGGTATGACTGATGGTGCAACTGATGGTATGACTGATGGTGTAGCTGATGGTGTAGCTGATGGTGTAACTGATGGTATGACTGATGGTGTAACTGATGGTATGACTGATGGTGTAACTGATGGTATGACTGATGGTATGACTGATGGTATGACTGATGGTGTAACTGATGGTATGACTGATGGTGTAACTGATGGTATGACTGATGGTGTGACTGATGGTGTAACTGATGGTATGACTGATGGTGTAACTGATGGTATGACTGATAGTGTAGCTGATGGTGTAACTGATGGTATGACTGATGGTGTAACTGATGGTATGACTGATGGTGTAACTGATGGTGTGACTGATGGTATGACTGATGGTGTAACTGATGGTGTGACTGATGGTATGACTGATGGTGTAACTGATGGTATGACTGATGGTATGACTGATGGTGTAACTGATGGTATGACTGATGGTATGACTGATGGTGTAACTGATGGTGTAGCTGATGGTGTAACTGATGGTGTGACTGATGGTATGACTGATGGTGTAACTGATGGTATGACTGATGGTATGACTGATGGTATGAATGATGGTGTAACTGATGGTATGACTGATGGTATGACTGATGGTGTAACTGATTGTATGACTGATGGTGTAACTGATGGTGTAACTGATGGTATGACTGATGGTGTAACTGATGGTGTGACTGATGGTATGACTGATGGTGTAACTGATGGTATGACTGATGGTGTAACTGATGGTGTAACTAATGGTATGACTGATGGTATGACTGATGGTGTAACTGATGGTGTGACTGATGGTGTAACTGATGGTATGACTGATGGTGTAACTGATGGTGTAACTGATGGTATGACTGATGGTGTAACTGATGGAGACTGATTGTGTGACCAATAGTGAGGCCAGTGGTGTGACTGATTGTGTGACCAAAGGTGAGGTCGGTGGTGTGACTGATGGTGTAACTGATGGTGAAGCCGGAGGTGTGACTGATGGCGTGACTGATGGTGTGACTGATTGTATGACCAATAGTGAGGCCAGTGGTGTGACTGATTGTGTGACCAATGGTGAGGCGATGGTGTGACTGATTGTGTGACCAATGGTGAGGCGGTAGTGTGACTGATGGTGTGACCAATGGTGAGGTCGGTGGTGTGACCAATGGTGAGGCCGATAGTGTTACTGATGGTGTGACCATGTGTGTGACCAATGATGAGGCGGTTGGTGTGACTGATAGTGTGACTGATTGGGTGAGTGATGGTGTGAGTGACCAATGATGTGACCAATGGTGTGACTGATGTTGTGACCAATGATGAGACCGGTGGGGTGATTGATGATGTGACCAGTGGTGTGACAAATGGTGTGACCAATGGTGAGGCCAGAGGTGTGACTGGTGGTGTGACCAATGGTATGACCAATGGTTTGACCAATGGTTTTACTGATGGTGTGACCAATGGTGTTACTGATGGTGTGATCAATGGTATGACTGATAGTGTGACCAATGGTGTGACCAATGGTGTGACTGATGGTGTGACCAATGGTGTGACTGATGGTGTGACCAATGATGAGACCGGTGGGGTGATTGATGATGTGACCAGTGGTGTGACAAATGGTGTGAATGGGGTGTTGCTGTTGCTGGTGGTGTAAGTCAGCCTCTATGTCCCGTCATCTTGGGCTCTTTGGTTGGTCCTAATGAAAGAAGATACCCGCAGAACACTTTACTCCATGATTCCCGGCGTTGTTAACTCACGGCGTTGTTAACTCACGGCGTTGTTAACTCACGGCGTTGTTAACTCACGGCGTTGTTAACTCACGGCGTTGTTAACTCGCGGCGTTGTTAACTCGCGGCGTTTTTAACTCACGGCGTTGTTAACTCATGGCGTTGTTAAATCAAGGCGTTGTTAACTCACCGCGTTGTTAACTCACCGCGTTGTTAACTCACGGCGTTGTTAACTCACCGCGTTGTTAACTCACGGCGTTGTTAACTCACGGCGTTGTTAACTCACCGCGTTGTTAACTCACCGCGTTGTTAACTCACGGCGTTGTTAACTCACGGCGTTGTTAACTCACGGCGTTGTTAACTCACGGCGTTGTTAACTCACCGCGTTGTTAACTCACCGCGTTGTTAACTCACGGCGTTTTTAACTCACGGCGTTGTTAACTCACGGCGTTGTTAACTCACCGCGTTGTTAACTCACGGCGTTGTTAACTCACGGCGTTTTTAACTCACGGCAGGGTCACACTGTGAGAAGGTAAACGAAACTTAATTAACACGGACCCAGTGTTGATGGGCGGAACGTAGGCTCGAGAAAGGGAGCGGATATTAACGGAAGTGAACGAAAGGATGTTATGTTTGTGCAGAATGCCAGCCAAGAAATATTCCATGGGGTATGTGGGGGAGGGGGATGTTAAACACTGAAACATTCATAGAAGTAATGGGCGTTATTTCCTGCTGGACGGAACTGGTCTAGTTGGTGTGTGTGTGGGGGGTGAGGGGTATTTATACCTTTACCTGATAATATAACCGTAGATATTGCATGGACGTGAGTAATAGACTGTATTAGTCTTTTCTACCCATTCTCTCTCTCTCCCTCCTTCTCTGTCTCCCTCTCTCTCTTTTCAGTCTCCTCCCTTATCCTCTATCCCTCATAGTCTTCTGATGTTTCACCGTAACAACGTATGATTTCAAAAGCATGTTAGTGTTAGACTTCATGCTTCAAAGAATTTTATGAAAAATTTCACATGGTTTTAAGAGTTTTATTAAGTTATCCATAAACTAAAGCAAGTCTTAATTTTACAAAGACAGTCACAATGTTGATCTAAAAGTCACCTTACTGTAACGTCTTTAACAAATTACTAAATTCCCATAAATGTGTTTAGATGAAGGCCTCACAATTGTTTTTATCTCCACAACCAATTATTGAGACTTGCACTAGCAATGTAAGATTATAAGTCTTCACTATAGAAAAGTTAACAACAATGTCATTCTTAAATCGAATGTGGTACTATTAATACGAACTGAACTTTTAAACGATAAACAAATGGATGGTCGTCAGTCACGAGAGAGGCGGGGGTAGGGGGGTAGGTAGATTGATGACGTAAATTAATATCACACCGGGTCCGAGAAATGAGGCAACGTTTTCTTAGGCCATGACATATTTCTCCGTGAGAATTGTCAGTTAGCTGTCACTGAAAATGAGTATAAATTATCTAAAAACTACTATCACGTCACATTAATTGTACTCGATGAATGTCTTTGTGGGTAGTCGAGGACTGTACTAATTGTAGTCAAGGTATGTCTAAGTGCTGTCAGGGAACATCTAGGTGCAGTCAAGTAATGTCTAAACACAGTCAAGTAATGTCTAAATACAGTCAAGTAATGTCTAAACATAGTCTAGTAAAGTCTAAACACAGTCAAGTAATGTCTAAACACAGTCAAGTAATGTCTAAATACAGTCAAGTAATGTCTAAATACAGTCAATTAATGTCTAAACACAGTCAAGTTATGTCTAAACACAGTCAAGTGATGCCTAAACACAGTCAAGTAATGTCTAAACACAGTCGAGTGATGTCTAAACACAGTCGAGTAATAAGTTCCAATTCGCATTTATAGTTGCTTGTTAAAATTTGACTTTGATACTTGTCCCTCGAATGTGTTCCACCAAAACTAAAACCTTGAGCCTATCCACGTAGATATTTCTCCTGCATTTGACCCACCAGAAATTTCTATTAAATCTTGGCAACGCCGGACATTCACTGAACCGTTTTGGTTTTAGCAGACGATTTATCACGAGCTCCTCACGGATCACTGCTAGAAACAGCGGTGTGAAGATTGTGTTACCCCGAGGAATGAGCGACTGACAGAACGTTGCCACATATCTATCTCGGGCGCGTTCGGGATCTAAGAATGACATAACGTTGCCACATATCGAACTTGGGTGCGTTCAGGATCTCAGGCTGACAGAACGTTGCCACATAACGAACTCGGGTACGTTCAGGATCTCAGACTGACAGAACGTTGTCACATATCTATCTCGGGCGCGTTCAGGATCTAAGAATGACAGAACGTTGCCACATAACGAACTCGGGTACGTTCAGGATCTCAGACTGACAGAACGTTGCCACATAACGAACTCGGGTGCATTCAGGATCTCAGACTGACAGAACGTTGCCAAACTCGGGTGCATTCAGGGTCTCTGACTGACAGAACGTTGCAACATATCGAACTCGGGTGCGTTCAGGATCTCAGACTGACAGAACGTTGCCACATATCGAACTCGGGTGCGTTCAGGATCTCAGACTGACAGAACGTTGCCACATATTGAACTCGGGTACGTTCAGGATCTAAGACTGAACGCGCTCTAACTTTTAATAAATAAATCTTCATCACAATGCATGGCTGTAATCAAACTCGTCATGATGTGACCCGGATATGATTATAGCGTGACTTAAAAAGAAAAGGTGGGGGTGGGGGTTATTGCGTATATTTCCCACCACCCCAAATCGCTCCCCGGACTACATTAAAGGCGCCTACACCTCAAAGTGTATTAGCTTCGACCAGTCAAATGTTATTACACCTCATAACGTCGCTCCTGCATAGCCCTAGACTCTAGACTGAGCTCGCGGGGTTAATTCAGCTCAGCAGACGACATCCGGTGTGACGTCATGTTTTACTTGATGGCACTCACGCTGGGGTGGGGGTATTGAGGCGGATCATCCTGTAAACACTTCCTGGGTTATTTTGCAATTATCGGAGTGGTTCCTTGGAGGTAATCCAACCAACAAAATCCCCGGACCACGGGCTTAGCGTCAACAAGGGGAAAAAACCCAGTGAAACGAAATGTTGAAATATTTTTTTTGTTTAAATGTGTAGTTGTCTGCCGTGGATGTGGCGTCATCGATATTGATAAAAGTTACAATAAATTTTTCTGATAGTTGACCGATTCATTAAAATTGCATGGAAAGAAAACGAAATTATAAGACTATAGGGAAGAGGTATTTTAAAAAAAAAAAAAAAAGCAAACTTAAGTTGATTTGTTTTATTTTTTATTTCGTAATGACTAAAATAAATGACTTGTGATTTTTTTTAAATAAGTGCAAATGTACTGAATTAAACACTTCATGGACGTATTAATAACGTAGTACATGTATATAGTATAATACGGTGTTATTTACTCTTTGACATACGTTTCTCATACCAAGTCTATGCATAGTCTTCTCTTTAAAAAAAAAATTAATTAATCTACGCATACATATATTCTAATAATTGATTTTAAAAAATTATTTGCAAAATATTCTTAAATCAAACAATGAATGGGACATAAATAAATTAATTTTGTAACCTAAGAACTTTGAAATGTCACAGGAAGAGCGTATGTAATTTTAAACTTTGACCCTTGAACTTGGGTACTGACAAAATCATCTTTGTTGAGACTTTCCCTAAAGCCTTCAAACACCACGTTAAGGGAGCGAAGGCTCAAACCAACTGAAGGAACTCGAAGTGTGCATTGTGGCGCCCACAGGAAGGAATACTTAGTGCGGAACGTTTCAACAGCGGCGCCGGGGGGGGTGTCTCTTTAGACAGTTTTGCCGGTCCCCTGTGAGTCGATGGCATATGGGAGTGCACTCACCACGTAATGACTTAATGAGAGCTAGGGATGGCCTCAATGAATGCCATTGTGCATGAAATTCAAGAGCTTGTAACAGTCGGGATGTAACAAACCATCTCAGCCCTACCCATCCTCTTACACGAACCCAGTCGACGCCTTGGGAAAATTGCTTGCATGGCTGATGTAAAGTTAGCTTTGTGTGTGTGACAGAACAAATGTCATTAATGATGTCTGACTAAAGGTATAGTTTGGTGTGTGTATGTCAAAAACAAATGTCATTAATGATGTCTGACTAAAGGTATAGTTTGGTGTGTGTATGTCAAAAACAAATGTCATTTATGATGTCTGACTAAAGGTATAGTTTGATGTGTGTATGACAAAAACAAATGTCATTAATGATGTCTGACTAAAGGTATGGTTTGGTGTGTGTATGACAAAAACAAATGTCATTTATGTCTGACTAAAGGTATAGTTTGGTATGTGTATGACAAAGCAAATGTCATTAATGATGTCTGGCTAAAGGTATAGTTTGGTGTGTGTATGACAAAACAGATGTCATTTATGATGTCTGGCTAAAGGTAGTTTGATGTGTGGGTGACAAAACAAATGTCATTAATGATGTCTGGCTAAAGGTAGTTCGGGTCTGATACACTGCTAGGCTAAAAAATATGAAAGAACTAAAATTGGTAAGGATCTGAGACACCATTATGCTGGTGAACTAAAGCTGGCTGGGGTCCGGCATACCAAATGCTCAGAAACTATGTCTGGCTAAAGATAGTAAAGATCTGACAAAACAAAAGGCCTTTAATTAATAAATATATCTAAAAGATGTCCGACTTAAAGCTGGTTTGATTCTGACACACCAAAGTCCAAGTAGATGTATGATTTAAGCAGGTGCCAACACACCAAATAATACATGCATTTTTTTTTTACTTCGCCACGCGGTTTCAGATCATGTAACCTTTGGATATCGAATGGCGTCGAGAGGAGCCAGGGCGGAAAGACATTACGCCTTGGAGCGACACCTAAACAATCAGAATTGTGACAGGTCATTTAATGTACAACACTGCAATATCATCTTGTGACAGGCCATTAAATGTTCAAGGTGAACCTCTTCCAGGACTGACTGTGGGTTTTAGTTCTCTGTTGAGTTTTGAAAAACAAATTTCCATTGGTCCAGACCATACCTTTGATGGGCCGGCAAGAGAAATGCGAAGCCATTTAACATCTGCCAATTTGGCTTGAGCAAAAGATGGAACTGCTAAATGTTTCATTTTCATAAAAACGGAATAAAAATGCTTAAGGCTAACAATCTTTCGCCAAAAAAACTTCCCCATACAAATTCGTCTCTGTTGTTGAAACTTGCCGGGGCTTAGACATTGTATAAAAGATGTTTGTGTGTCTTTGTATGAAGAGTCTGCATGCATAAAAGGTGAAGATTGAGATGTGAAAATAATATAGAATGTTTTAAAATCCCTTTATTATTATTTTATTCGTACACCTTATTCTAATCCAACCTTCTCCAATCCATTTTTTTCCTCCAATCCAAAACAAATTCCAAATCTTGCCGTTCTACTTACGAATCGCCATATTACCGAAATCGGTCATAGAGGAACGTTAAAGCAGCACACAGTGCACAAGTAGGCTTAGCTCGCCAAGCGATATATCGAAATATTGAGTCAGTTGGATTACTTCACGTCTATCGCACAGAAGACGCCAATGTTTATTTTGGTTAAAAAATCTCCACGTGTCAGCAAAAATCTGCCAGACAAGTGGTTCTCAAAATAAGACATCTCTATCGTTGTCCACGATCTAAACTATGTTTTAAAAAAACATTTCCTACAGTGGTAGGCCTATTTACAATATCCAAAGAGTGAACATCACGGGAAGGGTACAGCAATTTAAACATAGGAGTCCACGCAGTGTTCCCTTTAAGCTGCGCGACTTCGCGGCCGGGCAGATACCTGCTTAGCTGTTTACAATTGCCGCGCAGCAAATTAAAAATATATATATATATTGTTGAAATGAATGCTGTGCAATTTTGCAGCCGAGTTATTTTACTTTGCACGTGGACCAATGAAAGTTAAATGGAACATTGAGTCCCAGTGTACAATTTAACGGGTCTATCTGTTCTCAGGTAATAAATCAATTAGTAGTAATGAATCCACAAATATATCATAGTATTTCAATAAATATATTGCATGCTCGACGAAGATTTCAATTGGTATCGTTTCTTGGTTGACGTTTTGATTTATTTCATAACGTGTGTTTGGGTGGGGGCGTGGGACTGTTCAATTTTACAAAATACTTTAGTGTTGGCACATATTGGAAAATAGGTTTTTGGTATTGGTGTGGAGAGTGAGCAACAGGTTACATAAATACTGTACGGAGTGTTGAGCAACACAGGTCTGTAAGAAATACAGTGCTCGGTTTTTAGTGTTAGTGTCCCACAGATTTGGAAGAAATAAAATAGTCGTTTTGTAGTGTTAGTGTCAGACAGATATGAAAGAAATACAGTGGTTGTTTTGTAATGTTAATGTCCCACAGATCTGTAAGAAATACAGTGGTCGTTTTGTAATGTTAGTGTCACACAGATATGAAAGAAATACAGTGGTCGTTTTGTAATGTTAATGTCCCACAGATCTGTAAGAAATACAGTGGTCGTTTTGAAGTGTTAGTGTCAGACAGATATGAAAGAAATACAGTGGTCGTTTTGTAGTGTTAGTGTCACACAGATATGAAAGAAATACAGTGGTCGTTTTGTAGTGTTAGTGTCAGACAGATATGAAAGAAATACAGAAGAAATACAGTGGTCGTTTTGTAGTGTTAGTGTCAGACAGATATGAAAGAAATACAGTGGTCGTTTTGTAGTGTTAGTGTCAGACATATATGAAAGACATAGTTGGTCGTTTTGTAGTGTTAGAGCGTATTGCTTATTGTTACACTGGGACGGACTGTCGGAAGAGATGACTTTAAGGCCCGTACCGGCGTGGCTTTGTCGGAGCGGTGTTGAAACTCCACCTGGCTCGTACCGGGTCTGATGACAAGATGCCACCTGGACTATCATTATTGGTGGCCCACTTATGGCGGTAGTATTAGGGGAACCCGTCAAACGTTTAGTTAAGGCGTTGGGTCTTCAATGGTTCCCAAACAGCCGCAGGGTGGAACATGAATATGAGTGGTAGATTTGGGCTGCGTGGTGTGGATCACCATTAATGAATGTCCAATGTAAAAACAAATCAACACCATCTTTTTTTTAAAATCTTATCTATTACAGACACTCTTTCTATACAAAGGATTATTGCGCCTTTCGTTTATCTACGGTTTATGTCTAATCTTACATTTTTATTAGAGATTTAAGTGTTAATTTTCCTGGTATGATAAGGCAACCCATTCCACGCCCGAATTTCAGTGGTAAGAACGAGAATTCGTACGTGCTTACTCTTGCATACGGTATACAATTTTTTAAATATTTATTCTTATTTTTATATCTGAGCGTTGAATTCTATTATCTTTGTGCTTTGTTTCTATGTTAGACTTATTTCCCCCTGTTTATTTTTACTTTTTTTTTTTCCTTTATAGCTTAACTGATCTCAGTTCTTCGTTAACGAATGGGTTAATATCTTGTCATCGGAGGGTTAAAGGTCGGCAACAAAAAAATATGACGTTGGACATGGATGTATCAAAAGTAACCGTTTGATGCTAAATATCGGGATCAATTTTCTATTAGCCACCGATTTGATCAACCTTTTAATGACTTCCATAGTCAACCTTTTCATATGCCCGTAAGAGGTTGTTTGAACAACTCCTTATGTAAACTTTGGAAGGCCTCAGAATATATGAACCTCAATAGTGAATGGAATAAAAAGCATAACGTGTTCACGATTACTTTGGATCGATACCAAAAAAGATGTACCCTAGATCCAATGTCAAAAACACTGTTATCAATATCAGCACCGTGATAAATTGATCACGATACTAACAGTGGCATTAGACAATCACGATTACAATCACAATATAACAGTACCACTTTATAATTTAATCCACGTTATAAAGTTAACAATACAAATATATTAACATCAGGAATACTATCAAAATGAAAGTTTCAGGATAAGAAATTCTGATAACCCAAATACATAATTATTTATAATTTTTGACTGTTCATTTTATTTTATTACCGCATTTATTTATGTATTTAAGACGATATCTCAAAACATGTCAAAATAATCCAAACATAACAGAAATGATATCACTTTCAGGTGATGGAATTGGCGGCTTCTCATACCCCAAAACTCACACACGCACAAAATCTCACAATCTTAAAAATCAGATGAAAAGGGAAAAAGGAAGATTCGAAAACACAGTCTCATAGTATTTCAGAGGAAACTCTCAAAACAAATTTTTACAAGAAGCGAAAAGAACGTCTTAAAATAATTAATTTGCTCGTGATTTTACTTTACTTTTTCCTGTGTCAATAATCCATTGCCAGACCTGGCAAGGTAAAGACCAGTGATGTCTCAGGCACTTGAGGCACGGGGGGGGGGGGACTATCTGTAGTACAAAAACGATTGGGTAGACAAGAGATAGATTAATATAATGTGTGTTATCAACACGTTTACAATAGAGTGACGAGTATTAATTGATCATTCAACGATGGCGAAGGACCGCAGCGGAAATGAATATGTTATCTTTAAAAAAGGGAAAGACTAGATTAAGAACAATGACCAGAGCTGTACGGCCTTACAAAAAAACTTGATGAGAATCAAGACTACAGTAAGAACAATGCATACAGCGATACTTGATGAAATACTAGAGCAGGGCTGTCGAAACGTTTTCCAGGAATTGAAAATTAATATATTCCGGGGCCAGATGAAGATAGCAGACCAAAACGACCTACTTTAAGACTATATTACAAGTTCTTCTGTCATTTGACAAAACTTCACTGATTTTGCCACCTCTTGGCGTCGTAGTAGTTGTACTCAAAACGAGCTTAATTTTGTCTTTTCGAATAAATATAATATCACCATTAAAAATTGTAAAAAAAAATTCTCGAGGCTTATTAGTTATTAAGATGGGACCGCAGACCAATTAAAATGTAAACGTGGGCCGGATTCGGTCCGCCGGCCGGACTTTGGACACCCCTAAACTAGAACGAGATCAATGCACAAACGCGGCTTGGGCTGCGAGTTGTGCTGAGGGTGATAGCAGCCCTCTAGCTATCCAACATTGACGTCTGACATCGTTTAGTCGTGTTGCCCGACAGGTTTAAGACCTTAGCGCACTATTTCTAGCAAGCCAGGTTTGTCTTTTACATACAAACACGCCGTTAGATCCCCAATTCCCAAACACATCGCTCGCGACCCTTCAGTTTATATGGCGGATTATTTTCTGTATTCAATGATTTTAAAAAAAAATTTTTTAATGACTTAGACAAAATTGTTTCTCTCTCTCTCTCTCTCTCTCTCTCTCTCTCTCTCTCTCTCTCCCCACCCATTAGTTTTAGGCTATCGTCTGCTCGACTCATTGTTAATATCGCTTCACATAAATAACTTGTTTTATCTTCAGACTCATGCGGTGCCTACATTTACTTAAAGCTGACCCAGGTGAATGACACAGTACGTGTCTTGTAAGACTACTTGAATATCTAATAGATTATAATACATTAATTTTATTTATAAAACATACTGAATTTTTTTATTATAATTTTTTTTTATTATATTTTTTAAAAATTATTATTTAAGACTGTCAAACTAAGAAGGGAGGATCTGCAATGAGGAAAAATTGTTGAAATTTCTTCACAAAGGTCAAGGCTATACAGAACATGTTTGAGACATTCGTTTATCTACAATTCTGCAGGCTGTTTCGTTGCTTTGCGAATTTAACTGTATTGTGAATTATTAGCTATTTTATAATGCGTTTACATCGATGTCATTATACAAAAATAGTTTTCTTTTAAAACATAATTTTCGAAAGTGACTTTTATTTCTTAAAGTTAGAGATGACGTCAGTGTATAAGGAAACTGAAGGCGAACCTGGAAGGCAGTTACCGAGTTTACTACCGCTTTTGGGGCCGTCCTTAAAGTACGTCACGCTTCAGAGGGGGGATGGGGTGTAAGAAAGTGTGACAGTTTGTGACAGGGGGAGGGGGGTGTCCGGCCACGTGTGACGTCACGGTTTTTTATGTTAAATTTTAATTGTTTTGTTAATAAACAAATATTTTTGTAAGAAAGTTTGACGTACTTTAGGGGGTGGGGGTTCCGAGATTTGTGACAGTTTGTGACAGTCGGGAGTTAAAAATGGTCCAAAATAGCGTGACATTCTTTAAGGACGGCCCTTTTAATCTTTGAAATCGGCCGGTATTTAAACATAATTACATCATGTCATGAAAGCTACGTCACATCGTTACGGAAGGAAAACGTCAGAATTACGTCACGGCCTGAGTCAATCGTTCTGGTATGGTATCGTCAATGAGACATGTACCAAAAACCTCAGTCCTGTCATCATGAGTTATGGGCCCCTTTGATTTGGAGATTTACGTATATACGAGGTGCTAACTGATCTAATCTACATGTCACCTCATCAAAATCTAAGTTCCGAATGATCAGATCTGGGACCAAATATTTCACATTTCTATATCATAAATTCACACAACAGTCGTGAGGTTCAATGTAACGTGTAACCAGTTTAAGCCCCTGTTGCCGGTGGGGTCCGATGGGACTCGCTGTAAGTATCTGACCTTAGCCATCCATCTCCTAGATTTCCATCGAGGTGTGGCGTCCGAGGCAAAGACTTTGAGAAATTAATTTTGGTAAGAGAGCGCGAGAGAATGAAAACAAATTCGGATTATGGCTCAGTGTTGTAGACGGAGTAAAAATAGATACGACCAGTGGCATGGTTTGATTTGAAACGAATCTTTGGGCCGTGAGTACGTTTGATGTAGACCAAGGTTCTCATTTATCTGGGTGCCGACTGCAGTGTGTGTAATACAAAGGATTAAGGCGTTTTAACCAACCTTTAACCCCCAGAGAACTATTTAATAGTTTGCATGGCTTTGTTTGTTTGTGTTGTTTTTAGCTTGTATATCACTAGTTATGCTTGCTGGAGGTTGTTGCAAACAACCATCTGAACCTGCTGCAGTGTGAAACATTACATTACATATTTTAGACGGCTTTGTGGTTCCCTTACGATCTATACCCCGAGACTCTTTGTGGTTCCCTTAGGATCTATGCCCCGAGACTCTTTGTGGTTCCCTTAGGATCTATGCCCCGGGACTCTTTGTGGTTCCCTTAGGATCTATGCCCCGAGACTCTTCGTGGTTCCCTTAGGATCTATGCCCCGAGACTCTTTGTGGTTCCCTTAAGATCTATGCCCCGAGACTCTTTGTGGTTCCCTTAGGATCTATGCCCCGAGACTCTTTTATGTAAGAGCCAACATATCTTTGTGTTATGCACAAGTTTCTTCAGTTTCATCAATTGACGTGATTTCCATTTGTTGTGTTTGAATAGAATGTGATCTTCTTGTAGGTGTCCATAAGTTTTCCGAAGCCAGAGATAAGACAGAGGAAACGTATCGGATATTTTATTGTTGAAAGACGTCTCTAGAAATGATATTTATTGAATGACGTAACCAGCATCGTTCTTTTAATGACGTGCCTAGGGGACCTCTACTTTGAAATACGTAACTATGGACGCTCTATATTTGATGACGTGTCTCTGTTTGGAGAAATAGTTGTACATCGACTAGGTGATAAAATGGTGTGTCGTCACAAGGTCACAAAGATCGAGTCCCGTCCATGTGTCGTCACAGGGTCACAAAGATCAGGTCCCATCCATGTGTCGTCACAGGGTGACAAAGATCGAGTCCCATCAATGTGTCATCACAAGGTGACAAAGATCGAGTCCCAGCCATGTGTCATCACAAGGTGACAAAGATCAAGTCCCATCAATGTGTCATCACAAGGTGACAAAGATCAAGTCCCATCAATGTGTCATCACAAGGTGACAAAGATCGAGTCCCATCCATGTGTCATCACAAGGTGACAAAGATCAAGTCCCATCAATGTGTCATCACAAGGTGACAAAGATCGAGTCCCATCAATGTGTCATCACAAGGTCACAAAGATCGAGTCCCATCCATGTGTCATCACAAGGTGACAAAGATCAAGTCCCATTAATGTGTCATCACAAGGTGACAAAGATCAAGTCCCATCCATGTGTCATCACAAGGTCACAAATATCAAGTCCCATCCATGTGTCATCACAAGGTGACAAAGATCAAGTCCCATCCATGTGTCATCACAAGGTGACAAAGATCAAGTCCCATCCATGTGTTGTCACAAGGTGACTAAGATCGAGTCCAATCCATGTGTTGTCACAAGGTGACAAAGATCAAGTCCCATCCATGTGTCGTCACAAGGTCACAAAGATCAAGTCCCATCCATGTGTCATCACAAGGTGACAAAGATCAAGTCCCATCCATGTGTCATCACAAGGTCACAATGATCGAGTCCCATCCAATCAGTCTCCATAACAAAGGCGCATCTTGGGCAGCTACTTATCCATTGTTCCATAGTTTACCATTGAAAGGGTTGATGGGGGCCTCTAACTCTCAGGTTCTTGTTGTTGGTGGCAGCCGTGTGTTTATCTTACGGTGACTCACATTGACACAGTGACACTGTCGACAACTAGGGGAAAATCGGGCGGAGGGGAGGGACGGGTGTACAGTCCCAGGACTAATGACGTCAGCTGTAGCCAAGCTCAAACAGATGACCCCTTTACCACAATAAACCCCTACTACCACCATAGACTCCCTTTCCGGGTAAGAACCCCTTCCAACGCCGAGGACGTGAGACCCCCTGACCAAGTGGATGATTCCAGCCAACGCCTATGAGTTGTGTAAACATGGCTGACTGACTACCTGGTAGTCGCCACTACAATGCTTGGGTAGTATGTCAAAGGTATGTGGGGCGGGGGTTTCCTTACAGGCACGCACTAGGCAGACGGTATTGTTATCGTTTAAATTCTCCTCTTACCCCTCCCTCTCCTTACTTTTCCATTCATTTACTCATTCATTGTCAGGGTGTGCACACTACATCAAAGGTATCTTCATTGACAACAATTATTTCGCTAGACTTATTTATTATTCTCTGAAATATCTTTTAAAGTCCCTAGTTTTGCACATCCTCTAAATTTGCCACCAGCGATTGTAATTATATAATCTCAATTTTCCAACTGCCACCAGCTATTACCTCTACATCCTCTCATTTCAATTTTCCACTATTCTCCACGTAATCATAATATGCTACAAACTATTGTCTGCATTTCCTCTTAGCTCCTTTCTCTGTACATAATTCACGCTTTCCATAAATTCTTTCCTGCACACCATCTCTCTTAGCCACCAGCTACTGCAATCACACCATCTCTGATAGCCACCAGCTACTGCCATCACACCATCTCTATTAGCCACCAGCTACTGCCATCACACCATCTCAGCCACCAGCTACTGTCATCACACGATCTCTGTTAGCCACCAGCTACTGCCATCACACCATCTCTATTAGCCACCAGCTACTGTCATCACACCATCTCTATTAGCCACCAGCTACTGTCATCACACCATCTCTATTAGCCACCAGCTACTGCCATCACACCATCTCAGCCACCAGCTACTGTCATCACACCATCTCTGTTAGCGACCAGCTACTGTCATCACACCATCTCTATTAGCCACCAGCTATTGCCATCACACCATCTCTATTAGCCACCAGCTACTGCCATCACACCATCTCTATTAGCCACCAGCTACTGCCATCACACCATCTCAGCCACCAGCTACTGCCATCACACCATCTCTGTTAGCCACCAGCTACTGCCATCACACCATCTCTATTAGCCACCAGCTATTGCCATCACACCATCTCTCTTAGCCACCAGCTACTGCTATCACACCATCTCTGATAGCCACCAGCTACAGCCATCACACCATCTCTGTTAGCCACCAGCTATTGCCATCACACCATCTCAGCCACCAGCTACTGTCATCACACCATCTTTGTTAGCCACCAGCTGCTGCCATCACACCATCTCTGATAGCCACCAGCTACTGCCATCACACCATCTCTGATAGCCACCAGCTACTGTCATCACACCATCTCTGATAGCCACCAGCTGCTGCCATCACACCATCTCTGTTAGCCACCAGCTACTGCCATCACACCATCTCTGTTAGCCACCAGCTACTGCCATCACACCATCTCTATTAGCCACCAGCTACTGCCATCACACCATCTCTGTTAGCCACCAGCTACTGCCATCACACCATCTCTGTTAGCCACCAGCTATTGTCATCACACCATCTCTGTTAGCCACCAGCTACTGTCATCACACCATCTCTGTTAGCCACCAGCTACTGTCATCACACCATCTCTATTAGCCACCAGCTACTGTCATCACACCATCTCAGCCACCAGCTACTGTCATCACACCATCTCTGTTAGCCACCAGCTACTGTCATCACACCATCTCTATTAGCCACCAGCTACTGATATCACACCATCTCTATTAACCACCAGCTACTGCCATCACACCATCTCTGTTAGCCACCAGCTACTGCTATCACACCATCTCTGTTAGCCACCAGCTACTGCCATCACACCTTCTCTGTTAGCCACCAGCTACTGCCATCACACCATCTCTGTTAGCCACCAGCTACTGCCATCACACCATCTCTGTTAACCACCAGATACTGCCATCACACCATCTCTATCAGAGGCGTCACTAGGGTTGGTGTCACCCGGGGCGGTAGCTCATGGTGTCACCCGGGGGTAGCTCATGGTGTCACCCCTTCATGATTTAACCCATAGAAATCCTCCGAGTTTTCCAGTGCCAAATAAGGGGATATATAGAATTTTACGGTCTGGTGTCACCCCCCTGATGGTGTCACCCGGGGCGGCCCGCCCCCTCCGCACCCCCCTAGCGACGCCACTGATCTATTAGCCACCAGCTACTGCCATCACAGCATCTCTGTTAGCCACCAGCTTCTGCCTCCACACTATCCAGGGTCACCATCATATCTCCTCTAACCAACTGCCAACGTGGTTGCCTCATGTGACGATGTAGTAGAGTAACACAAATAAATACGCCCGACCGCCATCTTTAAGTTCACTAAGGCTTTTGTTGGCTCTCGCTATGGGAGCTAACTTCTGTTATTGTGAGAGACAGATGCCGATACCTAGTAACGTGTGAGTGAGTAGACCATAACAAAACATGAGGTTTTGGCACACGACGGCGATGATTTGTGTTCGATGCTCTCTTGAATGTATGTCAACAGAAACGGATGACTTGCGGAAAACGTGTGACACAGATGGAAACGATTCAATTTTGAAATCTTTACATGAACTCGTGGCGTCTGCTAGATTGATGCCTTGATTGTTTGCCGAAAGAACTTTCAAGCGATTTTTAACCCACTATCCCGTACGTTAGCGAGCTGAAATTTTGCAGCCAGACTCGTTTCGCCAATAAAAAAATGACCTGGCAAAATTTCAGATCGATCGAATGTACTGTTATTAATTTGATGAATTTGTATTATTGTCTCTATTAATCTCTATGTAGCATGTTAATCTTTGTGCTAGAGTCACGTTGCGTATTATACTGAACGACCTTTTTATTATTTTCCTGTCACGCGGTGCGGTGCGTTTTTTATCGACGATACTTTTTTTTTAAAACCCGCAAAAACAAAGTTTTTGACTATAAGTCATTTTATGAGACAGAACTAATAGTATTGATTACATTCAAAACAAACATTTACAGACTGAAAGTGACTTAACTCCCAAATGCTCTAAAATGGGGACGGGTCGAGGTGGGGTGTGGTCATCGATCGTTGGAGTGAACTTAGCAAACTCGTGGATGCCAACAACAGACGGCCATTATACAATTATATAGAGATAAACTAAAAGTGCCATAATTTTATTACGGTACATTCGATCGATCTGAAAGTTTGATACAATGCATTGTTTGGTGACACGAGTCTATGTGCAAAATTTCAGCTCGATAGCATCACGGGAAATGGGTCATTTTTTACTCTCTTTTTTTCCGCCGTAAGGACCAAGAGACGAAGGTGAAGTTAATATAAAGGATTTAAAAATATATTCCTGATCTGTAACTTTAAATGCTAGTAATTTCTAGTCTGTCTCGCTGTGCGCACTATGTTACACATGTTTTTATAACCTTTCTCCCGTGATGAAATCGAGCTGAAATTTAGCAAGCCAACTGTTGTATGTTTTTTTTTTTAATTGTACTTATTTTTAACCACAGAAATCGTGTGGTTACTTGCCCTTTGTTCTTTTATGAGATGAGATAGAAGGGCTTGTCGCTTTTTGTTGAAGATCTACTCAATCGTTGCCGTGAAACTAATTATCTGGGAGAATAATTGCCCCTGGGTACCCGGCACAATTTTGCTGCAATGTCCATACAAACGTTGACTTTAGGTGCGGCCCTTTTGTGTTCATATTGGGGATCCCAAAAAATTAATCAAATTAAAACTTTCTTTTGAAATATTTGCTGTGAAATGTGCTCAAAACACGAAAACGGTTAAGAAGTTATCTATGCACGGGAAACAAATTACGTTCACGACTAAATAAGAAGCACTGTAATACATTTTTTTTTCTGAACATGAAACTAAAAATGTTTAACGCAAAAAAATATTTGCTTCTGTGCATGAATCAACGACAGGAAGTTAGCTTGTCTTTGAAATTCACCGACAACGTTGAGTTTCCGGCTGAGTGGATCCCATGTTGCTATCTAAACCCACCCTTCACGCCTCACTCCACTTCTATCCCCACAATACTTTAAATAGCACCTCATCTTATAATTGTTTGTTTTTAAATATTTCAGTCGTTCTAGGATTTTCACTGAAATAACAAAAACGGTGACCCGTCAAAACATCCCCTGACAAAACGGCCCCGACAAAACGGCCCCGACAAAACGGCCCGCGACAAAACGACCCCGGTCAAAACGGCCCCGGACAAAACGGCCCCGGTCAAAATGGCCCCGGTCAAAACGGCCCCGACATAAATTTTAATTAAGGAGATTATTTTTGTGCAATTTCTGAGCATTTGGGGGCATATTTTAACAAATATTATATTTTCTAGCCTATTTGTATGTATAGACTATATACCACAAACTAAGATCGGAGATTTTTAAGAAACGGTGACCCGTAAAAACGGCCCCAGTCAAAACGGCCCCGGACAAAACGGTCTCGGTCAAAACGGCCCCCGACAAAACGGCCCCGGTCAAAACGGCCCCGGACAAAACGGCCCCGGTCAAAACGGCCCCGGACGGACGCTCTCACAAATCAATTCGCTCACAAACACATGTGCATAAGGTTAATAAGGGAAAACCCCTTATAGATACGAACGCATCACCCACATATCACCCACACATCACCCACACATCACCCACATATCACCCACACATCACCCACGCATCAGCAACACAGCACCCACACATCAATCACGAAGCACCACACACATAACCCACACATCACCCACACACCACCCACACATCACCAACACATCTCCCACACATCACCCACACACCACCCACACATCACCATCACATAACTCACACATCCACCCACACATCACTTGCACATCACAAAACACATTACTCACACATCACCCACACATCACCCACACATCACTCGCACATCACAAAACACATTACTCACACATCACCCACACATCACCCACACATCACCCGCACATCACCAACACATTACTCACACATCACCCACACACTTCATCTGTAACACATTTCGGAAATGGTCTTTAGATTTTAGGAACGAAGAAAACAAAACTATTTCCTAATGGCGAAAAGCCATTTACTCAACGGCTGGAAAGTACAAGTACAGGTAATTAGGAGAAAACCAGGAGGAAATATTTCAACCGATTCGCTTCATTTATTTTCTTGGAAAGTAATAAGCTTTTAGTGTCGGAACCAGTCAGCAGGTGAGGCTGATGTATATTAAAACTGGAGCGCCAACGTAGATAAGGGTAGTCGTACTCACTCAGTATGAGATTTACTCAACATCAATGATATTCAAGCATGCTTTGTTGTAAGTAACAATTAAATTCTAACTGATGCTCTATTTTTCCCGATCCAATCATTTTTACTGTAACTTAAACTTTGATTAATGTTTCATTGGCATCAGTCAAAGCTCCAAGTTGTGTTAACAAAATCAAAAATGTTAACACCAAGATGCTGATTAATCAACTTTAACTGTAACAACTAATAATAGCATTAACCTTAACCCTGGAATATTCTCAGTGGTGTTTAGCGCCTCGTATTTTAGTCCCGACAACCGCCTATCAGACCTGACCAAGCAAACAGGGTACAGGGCCCTGGCAGTGCTGAAGTTTCAAGTGTTTCCCCAAACAAATTGTCGACATTGTGGGTCAGATCCTTACTACAGCTCACATATCCTTAAACCTCGGGTAAAGCTCTAGTAACTTCAAATCTCTGTTACAGATCTTATATTTTCACTATTGAGGTACAGTACGCGATACAAGCTCTTGTATCTTAAAAACTTTGGTACAGCTCATATATCTTGAAATATCTGGTACAACTCTTATATCTTAAAAACTCTGGTACAGCTCATATATCTTAAAAGCTCTGGTACAACTCATATATCTCTAAAACTCTGGTACAGCTCATATATCTTAAAAGCTCTGGTACAACTCATATATCTTAAAAGCTCTGGTACAACTCATATATCTTAAAAACTTTGGTACAGCTCATATATCTCTAAAACTCTGGTACAGCTCATATATCTTAAAAGCTCTGGTACAACTTTTATATTTTCACAAATCTGGTGCATTTATTAAATCTTTAAAACCCTGAAAAAATCGTTTATTTTTATAACTCTGGTAAATGCACTTGTACCACCTGGTACTACTCTTATGCCTTCAAAACTCTGGTACACGCCCTTTTATCTTCCCATTTCTGGTATTTATATGTCTTGAGAATTCATTCAATGGATGCCATATCTCCTTATCCGGAGAAGATGTATTCTCAGATATATTTATTTTGGATTGGATAGCATTATGAATAGAAACTATGAGAGTGTATGGTGAGTCTAGTGTAGTGAGCAAGTATGGTGAGACTTAGAGTAGTGAGACAGTATCGTGAGACTAGAGTAGTGAGACAGTATGGTGAGACTAGAGTAGTGAGACAGTATGGTGAGACAAGAACATGTGTGGTGAGATAAAAACAACACTTAGACTCCATAATGAGATAAGGATACCGTGAGACCAGTATTAAGGTAAGACTGGGTATTTTAATATTTAACCAATTGTACTTAGCCACGCTAACTCGTCAGAAAAGGGTCGTAATAAATCTCAAGAGCGTCGACCTAATGTTTCACGCTACAGCCCCCCCCCCCGATATGAAGACAATGCGATGAAATCCCTTGAGGTACTAACCACCAGGCTAAACATTACAAATGTCTTCACTCACTACAAGCCACTCAGGAATGTCTGTCAGAAGGTGACATGTCACACGTCTAATGTGACCCCTCCCCCCCCGTCTCCCCACCCCCGGGTCAAGGTTTTAAATGACTAGGGACTACCCTCAAATCCTCTGATTCTACCAGCTCCGTCTAACCAAGGCGGCGGCCATTATTTAGGATCGGCGAAAAATTAGACGGTTGGTTGTTACTTGGCAACCGCGATATAAACACAAACAGCACGCGCTAAGGCAAGCAGTGCGCAAGTCTCCTACTCCTGCATCTTTCTGATGAACTTGCTTGTGTCATAACTGCAGCTGCCAAGTGATCCAGAAAAAAAGTTGATATGTTTGGCAGTTTTTTTGTTTGAAATGGATCGTTTCCATGTGAAGAAAGTATTTATAGTTTCCTTGCTATGTGACTGAACTTTAAGGGCAATGTAATTTTAAACAAATATATCAGTGCCTCTAACGTTTTATTTATTAATGTTTTTTCCATTAAAAACAATACTTTCATTTATCTATTTTAAAAGTCAGAGAAAAACAAAGTGGTAAAGAGAGAGACAGAAAGAGACAGAGAGAGAGAGAGGGGGGGAGGGAGAGGGGGAGATTTTTATAGATTCAAATAACGCGTATTGGAAATGTTATCAGCGGTAAAGGTAAAATCTAGTTCATGTAATGGGACTTCCGTCAGTTTGTTATTTGTTGTAAGAAAATCCTGAGCTCCTAAGCCTTAGCAACCATCTTAAACAATGTACCATCTTTGATGGCATGTCAGTCTCCGCCAAAGATGGCCTGACCTATTTCAACAATGTACCATCTTTGCTGGCATGTCGGTCTCCGCCAAAGATGGTCTGACCTATTTCAGCAATGTACCATCTTTGCTGGCATGTCGGTCTCCGCCAAAGATGGCCTGACCTATTTCAACAATGTACCATCTTTGCTGGCATGTCGGTCTCCGCCAAAGATGGTCTGACCTATTTCAGCAATGTACCATCTTTGCTGGCATGTCGGTCTCCGCCTAAGATGGTCTGACCTATTTCAACAATGTACCATCTTTGCTGGCATGTCGGTCTCCGCCAAAGATGGTCTGACCTATTTCAACAATGTACCATCTTTGCTGGCATGTCGGTCTCCGCCTAAGATGGTCGGACCTATTTCAACAATTTACCATCTTTGCTGACATGTCAGTCTCCGCCTAAGATGGTCTGACCTATTTCAGCAATGTACCATCTTTGCTGGCATGTCAGTCTCCACCAAAGATGGTCTGACCTATTTCAACAATGTACCATCTTTGCTGACATGTCGGTCTCCGCCAAAGATGATCTGACCTATTTCAGCTGTATAAAAGACAAGTATAACAATGCCCTATGAACCATTTTACACGTAGTGATCACGAACGGGGTTGGTTCCTCGTTGACTTGTCCATTTTACACGTTGTAATCACGAACTGGGTTGGTTCCTCGTTGACTTGTCCATTTTACACGTTGTGATCACGAACTGGGTTGGTTCCTTGTTGACTTGTCCATTTTACACGTTGTGATCACGAACTGGGCTGGTTCCTTGTTGGCTTCTCGGGGCTGAAAGCTTACACTTCCGGAGACCATATTCCCACCTTAAATTCATTGACACAAGACACTGCACGCAACCAGCAGCGGCTAAATGTCGTAGCTGTGGACAGCACAACCAAACTTGGCGCTATTATAGTAATAAATATCTCAAAGAATCGCTCTGTCCTCGGTAAACAAACTTGATCCCCCATCCTTGTCTCTACGAGACTTTCGTTACAACGAAATTGCTGATCAGCGATGAAACTACTAAATACTACTAAATACTACTAAATACTACTAAGTACTGCCCTACATTGGAAACCTCTGTACTTCTTGAAATATAAGGCATTGAGGAGAGATGCCCGAGGCAAGCGTCTTTGCCCAAGAGTGTTAAATATGAGTGTAAGGCTTTAAAAGGGGGGGAAATGATTATTCTATAAACAGCGTTTTTTGTGAGCTGTTGAAATGTGTGGGATTATTTCTACACGGTGCAATGATGTAGTTCAACGCACAGCTGCTAAAAGAAAGTAACGTTTTAATATGAGACTATTAGAAAGTAAGTTTTCTCTTCTTTCTTTTTTTAGAAACGAGCCAAAAACCCCGTTCCACAAGGACGTTCCACCGTCGTTTCGGTGGCATGTTGTAACTTCCCTCCCACCGCCGTCTAGACCGGCCATACATGTGTATCACGCCAAAAATACTATTCATTATAGTTATAATAAATAACCCGTAGAAAACAAAGTTTTTGACTATAAATCCCAACGCATACCGCTCAAAATGCAGTCTTGGGAAAAAAGGTGTGCACCAAAAATAACTCGTTTTGAACGTCTGTGTAAACATGTTCAATATGTAAATGAGATTTAATATTTCTGATTGGTTGTGGTAGTCTTTAGGAGTTTGAAGGACCAATCGCTACCAAAGAAAGGACACAAAATTGCCTTTTATTAAAAAGAATTCACTGCAGTTTGGATTGAGGTGTATGGGGACCTGACCTTTGATAACTTTTCGTTACATTGACCTACTTCTGTCACCCGTCCTGCATTCTGTAACTGTATGACCTGACCTGTTTATGCCCCAAATTATTATTTTAATAAAACTAAGACCTTAACCAGTTATACAACCTGACCTACTCCTGTGACCTGGCAAGAAACTTTGACCTGACCTAGTCGGGTGACCAACACCGCAATCCGTTACACTCACATACCAAGCACACCACTCTTCACAAAAAAACCTCAGTGCTAAGCTACTCATACGCCGATAACGGGAAAAATATCAAGACAAGTAGCACTTTAAAAAAGTCATAGCACCCCGACATAACCTCAACCCAAACATTTTTACAAAGGCATAGCACCCCGACATAACTTCAATCCAAACATTTTTACAAAGGCATAGCACCCAGACTTAACCTCAAACCAAACATTTTTACAAAGGCATAGCACCCCGACATAACCTCAAACCAACACATCTCTCCATATTATTTTAATAATAACACACCGACTTTGTTAAAACCATTCCCAAACTAACCACTCCTCATATCTACTTGCTCGGCGCCCCCTGTATGCACGGCACCCCTTGTTTACTAGGCACCCCCTGTATGCCCAACACACCTTGTTTACCAAGCACCCCATGTTTACCAGGCGCCCCCTGTATGCCCGACACCCCCTGTTTACCAGACACATATGTATACCCGGCACCCCCCGTTTGTCCGGCACCCCCTGTTTGCTCGGCACCTCCTGTTTGCCCGGTACCCCCTGTTTACCAGACACATATATATGCCCGGCACCCCTGTTTATCAGACACATATGTATGCCCGGAACCGCCTGTTTGCCCGGCACCCCCTGTTTATCAGACACATATGTATGCCCGGCACCGCCTGTTTGCCCGGCACCCCCTGTTTGCCCGGCACCTCCTGTTTGCCCGGCATCCCCTGTTTACCAGACACATATGTATGCCCGGCACCCCCTGTTTACCAGACACATATGTATGCCCGGCACCCCCTGTATGCCCGGCACCCCATGTATGCCCGGCGCCCTCTGTCCTCTTCATGTCCAACACCCCGCCATCCCTTGACGCACACGTAAAAATTACTTAGAAACGTTACAAGAATCTCAGTGTGCGGGTATGGGCAAGTCCAAAGATGTTAAACACATGTGTAAGGTCTGAATCAGCATTACCTCCCTTACTCGCCCCTCCCGCGCCCCGGTTACCTCCCTTACACATGACCCCTTACGTGAGCGCAGCATCTGTCTTGAAAATAGCTTCTTATAACACAGACAGACGACTCAGGACATTCTGAAAGCCAATGGAATTGGACAAGGCAGGCATCGACTTCAATAAAAACCAGACTTCATAAGCACACTTCAAACATTACTCTTCTTTTTACTTTCTTTTAAACACAAAGATGGCGGAACAAGTCCAGGAGGGGGGAGGTAAACCGGCGGGGGCTGGGGAAGGGGGTGTGGCGATACACACGTGAAATATTTAAATGGTAGGCGTTTGTTTTAATCAGGTTATGGCCCCTTAGATTAAGACAATTTCTTGTGACTTATCAGGGTGGGTGGGGTCTCTCATCAGCTTCACCAACAATCGGAGTTTTCTTCCAGGTTCTCGATTCCTTCAAGAATATTTTTACTGTTGTCCTTTCAACAACCCGTGTAACGGTTGAAAACTTGGAGTCAATTTTTGTATTGATGTGTTGTGCTTTATTCAAAGAAACCTTCGATATCACTTATTAGAATATCGATATAATAGATCTTATTTGTTGAAGTGCTACTCTCGTGAATCGGTGATAAAATAAAATCATATCAGGGTGTCATTGGTAAAGAAGTTTAACTGATATTCGAAGAGAGCCATTGTCGCTTTGCGTCCACAAGAAATTATAGTCTAATGATTTAAGTCACAAAGGTCTGAAGAGGTCTGAACAAAGTCTGATGAAGGTCTGAACAAAGTCTGATGAAGGTCTGAACAAAGTCTGATGAAGGGCTGAACAAAGTCTGATGATGGTCTGAACAAAGTCTGATGAAGGTCTGAACAAAGTCTGATGAAGGTCTGAAGAAAGTCTGATGAAGGTCTGAAGAAAGTCTGATGAAGGTCTGAAGAAAGTCTGATGAAGGTCTGAACAAAGTCTGATGAAGGTCTGAACAAAGTCTATTTTTACAAAGGCATAGCACCCCGACATAACCTCAAACCAACACATCTCTCCATATTATTTTAATAATAA
>MUZC01001326.1:159726-171552 GCA_002072015.1 Radix auricularia
CAAGCTAAACTAGAGGAGAAACATGCATGTAATGTTTCAGAAGTCTGATGAAGGTCTGAACAAAGTCTGATGAAGGTCTGAACAAAGTCTGATGAAGGTCTGAACAAAGTCTGATGAAGGCCTGAACAAAGTCTGATGAAGTGCCGACCTAACTCTGATGAAGGCCTGACCTAACTCTGATGAAGGCCTGACATAACTCTGATGAAGGTCTGCTTGTCGTATGTCAATAATCATGTCTGAGGTTGTCATCAAGGCCATTGAATATTTTAAGGTGTTTTTTTTTTAAAATATTATTTATTTTATTTTTTGTGTCGCGATTTCTTTACATCTCTGGATGAACAAAATACAAATATGACAACTTGAACATAAATTCATCGACTTTCCCCAATTAGCAGCAGACTAACTCGGACCGCACGGATCACCGTAGGGGCCACATGTTGCCCGCGGATCAAAATTCGCACCCCTGTGTTAACACGACGAGTCTCAAGAACCCTTACACCGCTACTCGCCGTGTTAGGGTCGCAGTGTTAGGGTCGCAGTGTTAGGGTCGTGTACTCCTTGGATCGTAAGTAATCCGCACGGTAATAAAACCGTTCTTCTGCCATGAGGTTTGATTTAACGGCTGCCATGAATCGGTGGAAGCTGTGTGATAACAAACCCCAGTTACCCAAGACGTGATGATAAACGATTCTTTAAAACGTCATTGGGTTTTCCCGTTGTGCAAGTTTCGCTTTTTTATTTTGCATATTACATGTACGGCGCCTCAAACTTATTTTTAATGATTTTAAAAAATGAAAACATGTGTAGATCTATCCAATACAAATGCCGAGATGGTGTAGGCGTGTTGCATGAAGTAGACTGGCTTAAAATTGATTTTTAAAATAATATACTGCTGTACTGTGGAGATTTTAAGAGCAGATTCGTGTAAGATTAAAGCTGAGCAGCCAATGATTTATCATACAAATGGTTAAGTAATGAACATGACACTTCTGTCTTTGACAAAGGATGAGTGAATAATATGAGTTTAAAACACCATGTAGATTCTAAGTGTGAAAGTCAAAATAAATTTAGATAATACTATACTCTTAAGTCATGTTTACGTTTGGTGAATGTTATTGTTCCAACCAGATCAAAACTATGACGTAACATAGACCAATCAGATCGCTGAGATGAACACTATAGCAGGGATGTTCAAAGTCCGGTCCGCGGGCTGAATACGGTCCGCGATAAAAAGAAATATATACAATTTAAAAAAATAGTTGCCCAGATCTTAAATAATTAAATGACTTGTGGGTTTTTTTCTGTAACGATGAAATTATGTAATTTATAAGAAAACATTGAAATTACGAGCTGTTTTTTTTTACAAAAACTCGATGATGTTAAATAATTTAAAAGATCGATGATAGTTATTGTTTGCAAATAGTCAATTACATTAAGTTCAGTTAAAAGTGTTTTAAAAAAACAACTACATAACGACATATGGCAAAATTCAATGACTTTGGCGATCTTATTTTTCCCAAATTGGAAGGGGAATGAGCGAGGCGTCGTTGTTTTTTAAATTGTAAGAAAGTTTTTAAATCACAATTTTTGACACAATATTTTCGACTCTGGTTGTGTTTCAACACATTTTATTTACTTTAAAGTAAGTAGTGTGAAATCAAAACCTTCATTCTCAAACTTGGCGATCATGTCTCACATGTAAGTAATATCCGCTGATAAAATTATTAGATAATAAAAAAAATATATCGAATATCGCAATATTATTGTTGGCCCCCACCACCCCAACAAGTTCACAAAAATTACTTTAAAAAATGACCAAAAAAAACAAACATTCATGTAATTGAAAAGCATGTTATTCAGTCTAAATCAGTCTAAATGTATTTATATTATATATATATATATATATATTAGGGCTGTTAACGATTAATTAAAATTTAATAGTTAACTTTTGAAAAATTAACGTTTAATTAAACGTTAATTTCGGTTCAAGCCAAAAATTAAAATATTGATGTAATAAATATCACTTATTTAACGTCCTTGTTGATAATCTAAATAACACTGAAATGTCTCCTTTATTTGTCTTCTTTTAATCAACTAGGCAAAGAGACAAGTGTGTTGACATTATTTGGTTCGAGTCATGAGCGGGTCTAATTGACAATATAAACAGCCGAGCTGAACTATCATTCACATGACGTAACTGGTATGCACAAAACGATCTTGGCAAGGAAAGACATTATCGGATATCGGTGTTCATTGAGTTTCCACCATTGTAGAGGGTTAATGTATTCAGGAACTTTCATCTCCATTTTGTAACTCGGTCATTCATCAGAAGAGCTTTTGTCATTTTGTGTCTCTGAGTCAGACTAGATTACAGCAATTGGCTTAATACGCTTTTTTTTTTTTTGTTGATAAGTAGGCGAAGTGTTAGAACCATGGTAGGCAAACTTTATCAACATTTTGAACATTCCTGTCAGTCGGGCTGGGATCCCGTATGCCATTTTTTAACATAAGTTATATAAAAGGTAATTTAAAAAGTGTGTACTGAGTAAATGGATAAATTATTAACCAAATGTGAAGTTTTAAAAATAATAAAATTTCCAATGGGGTAATGAACTTCTAACGTCAGTTCCAAGACGGCTTAGATAATGTATTTAGTATACCCATCATGATCTAGATTGAACTGAAAGTTTGTTTTGAATTAGTGTTTACTGGTTCTAAACGCAAACTGATATCTTAAATTACCGCTGCAACGCGTGGGTAGTTAGCTAATATATATATATATTAGGGCTGTTATCCATTAATTTAAATTTAATCGTTAACTTTTGAAAAATTACCGAATAATTAATTGATAATTTTGATTAAGCTAGAGATAAGTTGTATGACGTAATTAAACTGAAAATTTCAAGGGAAGTAACAAAAACAAGCAATTGGCATTTTTTTTAGATTTAATATAAGAGCTTATTTTAAAGTTTACACTTAACAAATGGTATTTTTAAATGGAGAAGTTTGTACGTAAAAAAGGAAACTATTATTAATTATTAATAATCAATCATTTATTAATAAATCCGAAAAATTATTTAAAACAACCTCTCCAATTTAATCGCTATTTTATCGATTAAAATAATTTTAATCAATAAACTTTTTTTACCGATTAATCGAGAAATTAATCATTAATTTCCGCAGCTCTAATATATATATCTATTAATTAGGACCTCACATATTTTCACTTCATGAAATAGGGCTTTCTGTGAAGAGTTTGGAACACCCCGCAATACTGTCGGGCCCTTGGGAGACAACGTTTACCACAGTGCAGAATTCAGACTTAACTTTGGGTCTGTAACTTATCATTTCTGAAACTAGAGACGAGGGTGTTTGATGCACATAGGAGAAGGTGCTTGTCGGAACTGGTACAATGTCGTGAAGAGACCAGTGGAATGTCATAAAGAGACCAGTAGAATGTCATGAAGAGACCGGTAGAATGTCATATTCTCGCTATATTTCGGTAAAGTTTTGTGGTGCAACCAACCAATGTGAGTGCCAACAATTTTTGTGACATTCCTCTGTAAAATGAAACCCGACAACAACGATAAATCTCAGACAGTGGTCCTCGAAATGTTTCTTGGGGTTACCCTGTTTTAACACAGGTCGTAGACAAAGGGTCGGACGTTTTTTAATATTTTTTTATAGTATTATTTTTTCTTTTTGTTTAACCCCCAGGGCGAACTGTGGACAACAGACAGCGGGCTAGAATGCCTGGAAGAAGACATTATCTGGACAGGGACTACTCTATGAGCTGTGTCTGAGGTGTGATACGAGGGAAAATAATAGTCTGGCGGAAAGGGGCGGATGGAATGGGTAGTAGTGGGCGTGGCTTTGTTGTCATTTAGGAGAGCTTTATGAGCATGTTTTGGACTTATTAATATGATTATTCATTCAGTATTTGTGTCTTAGTAAGCCTCAAACAGTTTTGTAGAGGTAAGTATGCTTGAAAACAGGCATATACGAGTGAAAGCAAACCCATGGGTATGGGAAATAATGTAAGCACTTGAAATAATTTAACGCATGGCACACATGAGGAAAAGTAATATCATTGTGAACAAAGGGCATGAGGTAGTCAAGACGTGGGAAAGTTAAACACATGAGGAAATTAAACACATCCACACGAACACTTGGAATAGTTGACGTTATAGCATTAAGAAAACGAGTAGAAGGCGCTTGAAAATATGTAGACCTTGCTTTAGTTGTTTAACAAGCTAAACTAGAGGAGAAACATGCATGTAATGTTTCAGATACCTTGAGCTGTGTACTAGATGTGGACAGTTGATAGCCCGTCGAGGCGAGTCCAGAACCCCGACAGGACAAAAAGGGGACGACGGGTCAGTGGTAAAGTGAACCCCTCAACAAAAGCCATTGTACTAGCCTTGAGGACTGTGGACGGGGTGGGAGGGGGTGGTCGATAGACTACGGGTTACCAGGTGTGGAACCGGTACACCACCAGGTAGACTGTAAGGTTTGTCAGAGTGGCTACAGGAGATGTTGTGTGGACATGGTCATTAAATCAGCTACGTTCACCACCAACCCAACCCCTCTTTCTCTCTCTGTCGCGCTCTGTCACTCTTAGTGTGATTTTCAGTATTTCTTTTTAATTGGTTATATAGTGGTTTGTTTGTTTGTTTTAGTGTCCCCAATGCACAGGATCCCAAATATGTGAATATGTTATTCAGCGTTATATGTATTGAATTATTTAATGTCCCTCATTCATATGTAATAATATATGCATTATATTTGTAAAAATATTACATTGGTTATGTATGTATCGCACTCGTACATGTATTACATCGGTAAACCACTCATAAATGTCATTTTTTAATGCATGTAAAATATGTATTATTCATCAGATCAGGTATTATAAATGTATATCTGTTATTCAATAATTCTAATAGTTTTACATTAACTTAGATTATTGTGTTAACATTGTTATAACAGTATTAGGCATTACTTCGTTTTGAAGTTGCACCTAAATAATTTAATTAGTAGTAAAATAAACATAACAATTTTAATTGAATTTTAAAATTAGGAAACAATATTTTAGATTAAAATAAAATTATTAAAACGTTGTTGTTGTTACTCTCAAATCATATTTGTGCTGATTAAAACAATATATCATACAGAAAGAGACTGCATAAAGTTTTTTTAATAAAAAACAAATTACACACACTATTTGTGTAAGAAAACAATAAATTGAAGCTTTATTTATTATCTAATTAGTTAATAAATAAAGCTTCAATTTATTGTTTTCTTACACAAAAAGTTTGTGTAATTTGTTTTTATCAAAACAAATAGATGATCCAACATTCAAATACTGGACTCGGTTTAATATTAACATGTTAAGTAGGTGTCATCGGAAGGCTGAAAGCCAGCCAGAGGCGTCACTAGGGTTGGTGTCACCCAGTGCGACTGACCCCATAGACAGACCCCCACCGAGTCTGCCAGTGCAAATAACAGGAACATACAGAATTGTACGTCTGGGGTGTCACCCCTTGTGATGGTGTCACCCCTGGTGATGGTGTCACCACTTGTGATGGTGTCACCCCTGGTGATGGTGTCACCCCTTGTGATCGTGTCACCCCTGGTGATGGTGTCACCCCTGGTGATAGTGTCACCCCTTGTGATGGTGTCACCCCTTGTGATCGTGTCACCCCTTGTGATGGTGTCACCCCTGGTGATGGTGTCACCCCTTGTGATCGTGTCACCCCTTGTGATGGTGTCACCCCTTGTGTTGGTGTCTCCCCTGGTGATGGTGTCACCCTATGCTATGGTGTTACCCCTTGTGATGGTGTCACCCCTGGTGATCGTGTCACCCCTTGTGATGGTGTCACCCCTTGTGATGGTGTCACCCCTTGTGATGGTGTCTTCCGTGTGATGGTGTCACCCCTTGTGATGATGTCACCCCTTGTGATGGTGTCACCCGATGAGGTCCGCATCACCCTAGTGACGCCCCTGAAGCCAGTTTTTCAATTGATATACTAGTGGCTAGTTGTGTGTGTCAAATGCATTTTAAATTTTGAGTTAGAGGGTGTCGCGGAGCCGGATGCAATATTTTCAAGTTGTAAATAATCATAGAACAAGTGACATTTAAAAAAAAAACAAAAAAACTTTTCGATAGAACAATTATTCCTACGCGATCACTTAAAAAGTACAGTCTCCATGACAACACAGCATGGACATGCAGGGGCGGGGACAACAAAGGTAGGTTCTTACCTCATGCTCGGCACCTAGAATAGCTCCAGACAAGCACAAAGTCGCTATACAACACAGCAACAGCCTGGTGTTAGTCCGTCTAGCCATAACGCTAAGATGTTCGGAGCCCATTTAGAAAAGGGCCCTACCAGCAGAAAGCGTGCCTCTGTGAGGTGTGAGCGCCCTAAGCTTGTTACTCAATCACTCCAGGGTGTGCACACACCGGCACTTCGAGGCTTGAGGAAGAAAGACTTCACAAGTGCTGCATGGGCGGGGGGCGCTCTCTCTCTCTCTCTGCTCTCCTGCCAGTCTTTACAACGACACTCAAGACTATGACGAGACCTGTTGAAATATCTCACAAAAAACCGAAGCCACCGGCAGTTTGAATCCCCCCTAACCTATAGAACTTAGGAAATAAGGAAATTCGTACAACGAATAAGAAAAAAAAAAGTAATTCCTTTCTACCGTCCCTAGCATTCAGTGGGCACACAGAACGGTGACTACAAGAGATAGACGGGCTCGTCTGCTAGGCCTAACAGGGGCAGACAAATGCGGGTAAGTTTAAGAGGTCAGAGGTCACAGCTGAATTCAGTTATCCCACGCCTCCTGCCTGTTGAATACACAATCGGCTCGTCTTTAAATGAATTTACCATCTAATTATAAAGTGTCTATTCCTGTACTACCATCCGACAAACAACTTCTCTACTGTTTTAAGTCGGTATTTCAAGTGGCTAACACTATTTCGAACCCCGCGAACCCTTGACTTTTATTTTTGGCAACATCAGTGGGAATGTGCGCCGAAAGACGGAACAGCTATGGCCTCCCTACCTCCCACCCCCCTCCCGCCTTCTTCCTCCCACCTACGTTTACTCACCTTGGGTTTGAAAAGAAAAGATGCTGTGTGTGCGTCTTGGTGAGCAGCTATACGAACGAACGCAGGCCTAGTTTATATCCCATACATCCGTAGGCCCGGCCCAACCCAAGTATGCTTTCCCACATGCAGAGTGCAGGACAAGCCTTATGCTGTTGGAATGGTTCAACTATTACAGTCTCATCCCCCATACAGATACAACTATAGCTGAGCTTTCTATGTGCCCATTGTAATCTTGTATGATCCACTGACCGTCCTCAACACTAAACCTCTCAACACCTTAAGTCTCAAGTTCTACTCCCAGAAATCTCAGCCAAGTGTCTCTCGTCACACTTGATTTAGTTCGGACAGTATAATCTAATGCTATGATAAAATGATGTCACAAATCACCAATAAGTAGGACACAATAATTATCTGTAATAGATGATTCTACCGTAATATAAAAGATGAGATTATTGAGATGGCTTGGCCCCAGCTTGGCGTTAACAGCCTCGATGTCAGGTATTTTATCTGTCTCGTCAACAGTATTTAAAAGTCCCCCCCCCCACGGTCCCACCCCTGTGCCTGTATCAATAAATGAACGGGTCCCGCCCACCCTGCCTATCTATGAGACATTACATAACCGGGTGCCATCACCCTGTACAGTAGACGCTGAATATAAACAACACGTAGTACAGGGGCGGGAGGGGAGGGTGGTGGCCGATCTCTTCATTCAAAATATGACTCACTAACTTGACATTTAAATCACCCTCTTATCTCTTTACAAGAATTATAGGCGAATTAAAGGTTGTGATGAAGGGGAAAGAATTCACCAAATGTAAATGTCATGGCAACTGCGTTGTTTCCCTTTACAAATTTATTTTCAAGTTTAACCGAAAGATAATTGTTTTTCCGATGACTTTTGAAGAATATGAAAAATCATTTATGCTGCCACTCATGGGCGTACGCAAGGGGGGCATTTGGCCCCTCTTCCCCCAAATTTTGTTAAATAAAACTGAACTAAATTCCCTGCAAGTGTATTACATTGAAGACAGTGTACACATATCAAACATAAAAACGGTAATTATATCTGCACGTTAACTGATCACGTTATTGATTGTTCTAAGTAAACTTTGTATCAGATTTTCAGCAAAAATAGGCAAGCTTTTATATTTATTTTTCTATCTAGTTTCACGTAGCAAAGGACAATTTTGTCTTAGTTTTCTTCGCTGATTACTTGTTCGCAAAAACACTATAATTTTTTTTTTTTTATGTTTTGTTTCGTATACCATTCACATTATTTAAATCGTTAACGACAAGATTTAGTTTATGTAAAATGCAATGTACAAATGCTGCTTTTTGGTATTATTTTTCGAATTATTGCTTGGACTCCTTATTTACCTACAACTGTAGAACATCCGCCGTATCTTTGACCAACAAGCTTTGTCATATCTAATCCAAATTTTAATTAATTTTAATGATGATGTTGGCTAAACCTTCAGATGTTCTACCGACAATTATAATATATCCCAGGAATTCTTCTGTGACCATTATTTTCCCATTTTGTTCTTTGACAAATCTAACACCAAATGACATCTGCTCAATGCCTGAAGTGTCGTTTGTCTCGTTGGCAAGTATAGAAAAAGCAATTGAATTATTTCCTTCACGAACAATGTCTTCACGCTAGAGAGACCCACTAATTTGGGCTATAGTGTTTTGAGTAGTTGCCGAGATATAATTGGTACTAAAAGAACCAATTGATAAATGAATACCAAGAACTTCATCTCCAGATTCAACACGAAACAGTCATAAAAATTACCAATTTGATTCTTTTCCACAAAGTGCTGAATCATGCATGTCGCAAAAAAAAAAAAAAAAAAAAAAAAAAAAAAGGGGGGGGGGTATTGTAGAAATGATGGGACCCAGTTTGTTGCGATTTTATTGAATTTGTCTTCTAAATGATGAGTCCAACTGCTCATCTATAGAAACTGCTTTGCCTTTCATTGACTCTTTGGATTTCATGGCAGCTACGTTTTTATTTTTTTATATTTGTTTTATTTGTGTATTGTATGTCCGTTGAAAAGGGCTCTTTGCCGAAACGTTCGCTGCTTTGTTACGTCCTGTCAAGCTAACCTTTACCCTGTTTACGTCTTTCCCATTGCAGTCTCACCCCTCATTTTTTTACTACTTTTTTATATTATTTTTTTTTCCTTTCAACAATGCTACAAAATTGATTGAGTCTTCATGAGAGCCTTTGTGTCATGTGCTTTACAGGCGGCTAGGTTGATTTTCGTTGAAATCTTTATATTTTGTTCATTGTTTGATGAGAAATGCCAAATGAACTCCTCGAATTAATTTTTGCGGAAACAACACGCAATATTTTCAAAAGGCACTTATTAACATTTGCGAGTATAAAAGCCACGGTGAATAGTTTGATAACCGTGCACATCTAAAAACTAAAAACTATGTTCCCCTCAATGCTCTAAACTCATAATTTTTATCAGGGGTCCAACAATCATGAATAAGCTGCAATTTCAACTCTTTTGAAAGGTCGTGTGTCCTGACATACCTCCCAATATCAAATTTAGGAAAAGAATACGTGTCAGCGACAATCAGAAACAGTTTGCCTCAGTTGTGTCTGGCTGTTGACTTGTACTGTTGTCCTCAATGCCAATGATAAGTCAGATGATGCAGACGCCCCAAAATCTGCTAATAACGGCATTTTGGAATCTCGTTATTGCTCTACTTTTCATCGTTTTTTGTTTGTTTGTGTCTCGTTGTTGGTTTTTTTTTTTTTTTTTAAGCCTGTCAAAAATGTCTGATATCCCTGCGGGAATATACCTTAGTAGCCAGAAAATCCTCATAAACTAAAACATTACAAGGGAAACAAAGAAGACTCTTTATAAAACGGTCATTAGACCAGCTGTAACATGCTAATGAAACTTGGACCTTAACAAAAACTGCGTTGTGACAATGTTGTGATGTCATATCGTTGTGATGTTATATCGTTGTGATGTCATATCGTTGTAATGTCATATCGTTGTGACAATGTTGTGATGTCATATCGTTGTGATGTTATATCGTTGTGATGTCATATCGTTGTGATGTCATGTCTTTGTGACAGTTTTGTGATGTCATATCGTTGTGATGGTGTTGTGATGTCATATCCTTGTGACAGTGTTGTGATGTCATATTTTTGTGACAGTGTTGTGATGTCATATCCTTGTGACAGTATTGTGATTTCATATCATTGTAACAGTGTTGTGATGTCATATCGTTGTGATAGTGTTGTGATGTCATATTTGTGAGGCATTTTAGACTTTATGTCTTGGATGCAAGGCGGCCGTTTCAGAAGTGACCGCTCCGGGGGCGGGGGTCCTCAGCTGTTAAGTCCCATTGGGGAGGGGATGGGATAGCTGCTGATATTGTCTATGTGTTCGTTGTGGAAGGCATTTTACCGAAACGTTCGTTGTTCTGTGACGTCTTGTCAGGCCCATACATTTGTTGTTCTGTGACGTCTTGTCAGGCCCATACATTCGTTGTTCTGTGACGTCTTGTCAGGCCCATACATTCGTTGTTCTGTGACGTCTTTTCAGGCCCATACATACGGCATGTAACACACCATGTTAGCATAACATATTACTATTGGTATTAATTGTCATGATTTAAAGGCTTGATCTACCACCGACCAAACCTTTTATTTCCCCTGTTTTGAGGATATTGTCATAAACGGGGAACATTATTTCCTGGGCAAAAGACTGCAGCTAAGTTGTTTTTTTTTAAATTTCATACTGTAATTAGTTTTTAGTAGGGCCCAACCTGTAGTTGGGAACCATTTTAAAAATATAAATAAATTGTTGAGAGCTGCATTGAAGCACTTGGGGAAATCAAACAAGTCAATGAAGTTATTAAAAAATCAAACAAAACCTTAGGCTTTATAAAAAGAAACTTTTGCAAATGTAATAAAGATATAAAAATAAAATGTTACCTCACCCTGGTGAGACCTATTATGAAACTTTATGGGACCCATCCACCAAAGAAAACATTGATCAACTAAAACAAATTCAAAAAAGAGCTGCCAGATTCATTACCGGAGAATATTCAAAACTCACAAGAGTAACACCATTAGTTAAATCATTAAACCTTGAAACACTAGAGGATAGAAGAACCAATAGTAAAGTAGTAATTATACATAAAGCAATTCATTCTAATTTAGAAATACAACACAAAGATAAATTAATACAACCCTCAGATAGACATACGGATAAAATCACCTATCTTATTCCGAATGCAAGATAAAACACCTTCAAGTTTTATTTCTTCCCGTCCGGAATTCGGGCTTGGAATGGGTTGCCTGAAGAAACCATGAAAGCCAACACTTTATCATCATTTAAAACTCTAATAAGAATGCATGACTAAATACAAACCATAGATAAACGTAGGATGCAATCATCTTCTGTATAGACGCAGCGTCTATAACAGATAAGATAAACCGGTCTTGAAAATCTTTCAGTAGTCCTAGTGACATAATTATATTTCACATGTTGTTCCCGAGACGCTATGTGAACACAGAAGAGCCGCATGCGTGCCGCGCAGTGGCGGATTTAGCTATAGGGCAGGGGGGGCGGGTCGCCCCCCCCCCGCGTTCCAGTTGGGTCTAAAATGGCGCCCCCCCTGAGACGCCCTCATGAACACTAAAAAGGTGTAATCAGAGCAAAAAAAAAAAAAAAAAAAAA
>MUZC01001326.1:174447-201412 GCA_002072015.1 Radix auricularia
AAAAAAAAGTTCGCAGACTCCTGCCGCGAGTGAACTAAACGAGAAACGTCGGTTACATCACAAAAGCTTTGATGTCAACATCAAACGACGCAGGGTTACAATTTCGTATGTTCTCTTGTGAATTCTCAAACTTAAGAATTATAATTATATTTAATTTTCGTGTCTTGTTAACTTACGCCAACCGGCGTCTGATAGCCTATCGACCGGCACTTTGAGAAGCATTGAATAAAAAAAATAGTCTTAAATAAATTTTAAGTGACAAAATATTTCAGTGAAAGTTTTATTTAAAGTTACCCTTTCGATGTGACGTCACATTTCTTCAACCCCCTCCCTCCCCCACGTCACGCATCGTCACAAAAGTGTGACCCCCCTCCCCCCCTTGGTGCGTGACGTCATTTATGGACGGCCCCTGAACCAATTAATGACAACACGCTTGTCTTTTTGCGTAGTTGGTGAAAAGTAGATATATAAAGGAGACATTCTAGTGTTATTTAGATTTTCAACAAGAACGTGAAATGAGTGTTACTTATGACATCATAAATTAAAATTTTTGTCTTTAATCGAAATAAACGATTAATTAATCGTTAATTTTTCAAAAGTTAACAATTAAATTTAAATTAATCGTTAACAGCCCTAGTATTTACCCAATGCTCTGATATTTGTAAAATTTTGCGGCGCCCCCTAAAATTCTCCTGGCCCCCCCCCCACGCAGACAAAGCTAAATCCGCCACTGGTGCCGCGAGCCTCGATTTGGACACCTTTCATTTAAAATGAGATTTAGGTAGTATGTGTCTTGTCCACAGTGAGATATTATTACTGCATGTCCATGTCTTTAGGAACCTCTGAGTGGATGGATGTTAGGGTTTAAGCTGGCAAATTTGTGACTGTATCTTACGTACAGTTCTTACATTGAACAGTGTTGATCTTTCAGTGATTAATGCAATGCTCTTCTGTCAGGTGCGCCAAAACAATGCGTTGAAAAACTGCAGAAAGTTCAAAATTCAGCTGCCAGATTAGTTCTATATTCAAGAAATACATGGTAATGTTACTCTGCTACTTTACTCACTTCATTGGCTACCCATTCAAGCCCGAATTTATTACAAGCTGACCGTTCTCTGTCACTAATTCTTTTCTGACTCATGCCCTTCCTATTTTACTGAACTTCTGTTGGTCTACAGTCTACACACAAAGTCGTCAGCTACGCTCTTCTGCAGACACACGCATTCTCTATGTTGCTAAGACACGAACTAAAATAGTTAGCGAAAGGTCATTCTCTTTTTGTGCAACCAAACAATGGAATTCTCTACCATTACACATCCGTAGTATTTCAACTACTAAGTCCTTCAAGACTGCACTTAAGACGCATCTCTTCAAAATTTATTTTGAAAATTAATGAAACAACATTTCTTTTTAATTATTAACGTATCTGATGTATATAACGTATTGTCATTTATTTGGGTATTATGATATGAATGTTTATTTAATTAATATATGCATGTTATTATCTCCATGTAAAGCGCTGTGAGCCCGGCTCCTTGCTGATATTATTATTATTATTGCTGATTTATCTCTATTATTTATTCATTTATTTCGTTATCTCTGTAAAATCTGTATAACAGTGTTCCGTTCTGTAGTTTTTAATCAGATGAACAACAAAAACCTAGTTTAATCTTTAAAAATAAATAACTTCAATACATTCTTCAGCTGTCGACATAACTACATTGTGTATGTATGTTTTTGTATGTGTGGGTGGGTGTGTGGGTGTGTGTGTGTATGTATGTATGGGTGTGAAACAGGTCTTGTTCATACATTTTCAAACACACTATTTTATTCAACACAATATTCACCCTCCCCCCCCCCCCCCCAGAAATCCTCTAAATGGACTTAGAAGAAGCCTAACTAAAGGAATGTACACATTTAACCTTATTGATGGTATGGACCAGTTAGTGACCCTAGTCCAAAGTCCAATGTTCCCTTTAAGCTGCGCGGCTGCCAGAAATATGACTGACGCCAGGCAACAGTATAGAATTACCACACAGGAAATTTTGTAAAAATTGAACAAAAATTAAACAAATTTTCATACAAGTTTTTTTTTTTTAACTTGGCACACAGACCCTAACAACACAGACAATCGAATCATAGAGGGGACATTGACCCTAACCCTAACAACACCGACCATCGAATCTTAGAGGGGACAATGACCCTAACCCTAACAACACCGACAATCGAATCATAGAGGGGGCATTGACCCTAGCCCTAACAACACCGACCATCGAATCTTAGAGGGGACATTGACCCTAACCCTAACAACACAGACCATCGAATCATAGAGGGGACATTGACCCTAACCCTAACAACACCGACCATCGAATCTTAGAGGGGACATTGACCCTAACCCTAACAACACAGACCATCGAATCTTAGAGGGGACATTGACCCTAACCCTAACAGTTGTCCATACCACTCTGCAATTTTTCTTTATTTGGTGTAGATGTTGTATAGCGTAATGGGAAGGGGGGGAGCGCTGTGAGTCAGGTCTGAGTCGGCTCCTTGCTAGGATGCAGCGCTATAAAAAAAAATATAATTTTTTTTATTATTATTAAAGAAGATAACTATTGCATGATTTGCTTATCATATTATTTTTTACTGTTTTTAAAAGTATTAATTTAACTAATTTATTTTTTTAAAACTAGGAACGGTGGGGGGGGGGGGTAAAGAGGTGAAATACTTTCGGATTATTCTTATGTCCATAATCATTCTGATGCCACAGAAAAAAAAACATGGTGAAAAACGTCAGGCTATATAAATACTGATTTATTTCACAGGTCTTTAAGTTTTGGCTACAGATAAAAATATTGAACACAGCATAACACTCTACACACAAGACAGACATAAAATAAGACTTGAGAAAATTCAAGAAATCTGATACTGATATGCTGGAGTCCTTGACTGTCATGCAGGCCAACATACATCCTTCATATGACTTTAATTTTTGTATTTTAATTGTTATATTTATCAATCTTTAATAGTAGCCTTAAAAATAATTAACAAAAATATATGTATTGATTTCATAGAAAAAAATAAATGTAAAAATGTTATTATTTTCTTAATTATAGTTGAGAATACTTGAATGGAAAGATTTAAACATGAGACTGTTTCAAAGAGAAAATATTCTGAAAATACTGTCTGTGACATCATTATTTTATGGGAGTGTATGTGTTTTAAAGATAGATGATGTTGGAAGCCACAGAGGAAATCTGCACCAGAAAAAAGCACATCATAATTTTAATAAAGTAGAAGAATTTTGATTTGCTGGACATTAAATAAATGCACGAGTCTAAACTTTAATATTTCAGACTAGATTATAATATAGACTATTAATTCTCTTTTAACATAATAAAAATAAATGATTCATATGGAATACTAATGACACCAATGGACAGCTGTTCCAATATATCTGGTTATAAATGGGGAAGACTGATTACCCACAATGCCTTATTAATAACATAAACATTTGTCAGAGTACGTCGCATTATTCCTTTGCACACAAACTACAGCCATTAAGTTAATTAATAGAGTAATGTAAGCCTGTATTATTAGCTCATTGTAAGGGGAAGGAAGTCTCATTAAATTAAAGAGCGACAAAGTAAAATAACTCCTAATGATTTAAAAGCTTCTATCTTTAAATAAACATTATTAACAGAATATGTTTTGTAATATAATACTATAAAAGAAAAAACTTCAAATTTCAAGAACATTCCTACATTATTTTGTTCTGTGACATCTAGTCAGGTCTACACAAACCTTTTTCAATAACACAATATATTTTAAAAAGCATTCCTCGCCTTGCGAAAATTGACACTCCCCATAATTCCTAAATTTACAAACCTGATTCCAAAATTCATGTACATGTACATTTATATTAATGTTCAAAATAGATTAATAAATAAATTTCTCTATTTGGTATCTTTATCTCGTATATTGTTCAAAGGATGGACTAAGGGAGTTAACAAAAAACGTGATACTTCACTTTAAGCATACTGTAAATTACATGTTAAGCCCCTTTATAAACAAAAAGATAGGTAACAAGTACCTCACTTACACATAAGGACGTATCTTGTGTCATAGAGCACACAGCTCACGTTTCTATAGTTTTCAAGTACTTCCATGTAGATTACAGCTTTGAGGCACCATAACTAAACTGTGTATCTCCAAATTACTCATGAATATGTCCTGCATATTCAATGCATTTCTTTCCCATTGCTAAACATTGGTAGATACAATGACGATTTATTATTTTTTAATTTTTTTTTCTAATTTTTATGTTATAGAGATAAAACTTATATTCTTTTCTAATAAGTTTGTCTAATTTTTATGTTATAGAAATAAAACTTATATTCTAATAAGTTTTTCTAATTTTTATGTTATAGAGAGAAAACTTATATTTTAATATTGTAATGTTACTGTCATCTTCTAGCTGTCTTGAGAAAACGAGTTACTGGCAATATCCCATGAGAGGATTCGCCTTCAGTTACAGCAAGAGAAAGTCACAATCTTAGTAGTACAGAGATGCAGATGCTAGAATTAACACATGGCCACTGAAAGAAAGTCTGGGCTGTTGGAAACACCTGGCTGCCACGCGGCTGTTGTTCAGTGATGACCATTGACATGGGCCGGCACCTCCAAGCTGAACCTAGGGGTGGCCTCCACCATGTACAGTTTTTGTTTGCTCTCCGGCAGCGGCGTGGTCTCCTTCTTCTCGCTCCAGTGGTGGACGATCTCCTGGTCGGAGGGGCACGTCTTCCTGAAGGTGTCGTTCTTGTAGGCGTTGGCCAGGTAGCCCCACAGGTAGGTCATGGAGCGGGGAATCTCAAAGTCCTTGAAAGCCTTGGAGGCCACCCGGATGTGTTGGAGTTTGGGGAGGACGTTGCAGTCCAGGTTGGTCAGCTCGTCGCCGCACATGAACTTGTTGCCCGTTCTGTCCATGAAGCTGTCCAGATAGGACAACTCTTTCAGCAGGTGGTCGGACGTGTGGGAGACGTTTTTGATGAAGAAGGAGAACTTGGAGAAGACGTCCAGACACGCCGTGTGTGCGTCTCTGTTTGTGTAGCGCAGGTCTGGCTTGGGAAAGTTTACGTCCAGGTATTGTTGAATTTCTTCTGTGTCCATAATGACCTGGATTTACAAAGATAAAAACATTCAATTCATGATTCAAATCAAACGCTCAGGAATGGGAAAAATAAAAGTTAGAGTTATCCAAAGAAACAGGTTATTTTCAACTTTGATATGTATCAATGTATGTGGTAGCTAACTCCCCTTTCCTTTAATATTTAACATAGGACAAGGCTTAACATAGGACATGGCCAAATAACCTCGTGATTTGAGACGTGCCTAATATCAATAGGATTGATTGTAACTTTCTCAGACTGGTAAGTAGAGTCACTAACAAACATTTGAAATCACTCTGCATGGCGTGTGAGGTCAAAGGTTATAGAGGGGAAGCTACTCACCTCATCGTCGTGTTTTAACACAGGCAACCGGTTGGCAAACTTCCTGAACTCTGGAGGTGGCCTCGCCGTGTTCACAGATATAATGTCGTAGGTCAGCGCGCCGCCCTTGGCCTTCAGGTCCAGAACCATGTAGAACCGCTGACAGAACGGACAGGCCCCATAACCGGTGCCGTCCCACCCCGCTCTGACGTAGAGGATCACGTGATTGCTGGGCTTCTTGGAACTCATTGCCAGAAGACCTTGACCTCTTTATGTTTTAAATGTTATTCTGAATCGAAGTCTTTCAGAACTGGGTAATCTCTTGACGTCACAAGTTTGACTGTAATAAAATAACAAACATTTCAATTTAAATTAGGTTATAATGTAGGTTAAAGTAGTAACCCTTAAAGTAAGCAGCTTTACCTCTGAAAATAAAGAGATTAAAGCCCAGGCATCACTTACTCTATACCCAAAGTTTAAGCCTAAAGCAAACTAGCTTCTAAAAATACTCTCAGACCGCCGCTCTCCGATCTGAAAGCTATTTAACAAGTCAATTCTGATCAACTCGGCCTCCACATCCTCCAATGTTTACCGGATGATGACGTAGATAGGTAACCTAGGAACGGGGAGAAATTTTACTGCCAGGACTACGCGGGCCGGGCGCGCCTGCCTTCAAACAAATTGGTTGAAACTTTTAAATATAAACAGTAATTTTTTAAAATATAAAAAAATTTTCAAAGGTTATTTCCCCCAGTGGGCCCGCTCTTAAGCCACTGCAACATATGCGGCCGTGGTGGGCCCCGCGCAATCCGTTTCGCATACTAAGCCGTATAGGGCCCCGCAATCGCTTAGACCGACCATATCCCTAAGTGAAACAGGAAAATAATTGAGTTGGTCTAGCGTAGAATCTTGTTATCAGCGTGATTGTTCCCAGTCGTCACGGGTCAAGTTTCTTACGGTCCTTGTTGATACACCCCCCTCCCCGCCCATATCTGACCTAAAGCAATCATGAAATAATACTAAACATCAGACCACACTTAAAACCTGAGACCTGTTTACAAGAGGAGACAAACTGACCACCTTCCACTATTTCACACAATATTCGTCCGGGTGCGATCGCCCCTCGCCATCACTTTATACGTTGGTGTTTTAAGTCGGCATTTCCCCACATTCATACTTGAAAGTTTTATGAGATCTGTGATGGATAGCCGTTATTGAAGCTATAAATAGAAGCCGTTTTGTAGCCGTTTTCTGGTGACTTTTTAAAATTTTTCAAATTTAATGCTGTCAAATGTGCTGCTATTTAACAGTAATTTTCTTTTTTTCTGTTCCACAAATTTGGTCAAATTATTTTGAACTTTATATTTGCACACTTGAAACTTTATTGAAATTATTTATTTTTTTGTTGATTTTCAAATTATTGATGGGTTGTTGGTGGAACTTTTGAAAATATAAATTAACAGGGGGGGGGGGGCGCAGGTAATACTCTACTCATTATGGACTTACTTGTTAGGCCTATATGTCTGATTTATAAAACACGGAGCAGGCGTGTTGACTTGCGTGTAATTTGCAATGTAGGGTTCATATTTTATGGCAATGAAATCAAATTTTTATATTTTTTAACTTATTTTTTTTCTGCCGCAATATTATCTAAGTATTCAGTAATTGAAGCGAAATCGCATTTTGAAAATTCCTCTTCTTAGACGCGCCCTAAGTTTGTATAAATAATTTATGATAAGGAAACAACTTCATGTGAAACAAACACGCTTGTCATTACGTTTAAGTATATATGGGGTATTTTAAAGTTATACTTTTTCAAAGATTTCCTATCCTGAAATTCTAATAATTCATATGATATCATTACCAGCAGGCACATCAGAAATCCGACAGATAAAATAAAAATCACAGAATAAAATCTACACCGTATCAGGCACGCACCTATCAATTCATGAGTGCTACGGCAAGCCAAGCAGCGGCTATATATAGATTCACACTTTACGTTTATCGTATCGCGGCTGATTGAGTTATGTCAGCATCTGCGACCGTTGTTGGATGGTCATGTCAACAACCCGGGTGACTAACGACCTTATCACGTCAGACCTGAGTACACGGTCACCAATAGTCCCAGCAGATATTTAAACCGATGCTGCATTCCTGACTCATACATCCTGGTGACGGCTAACCTCACCCCACCCAGAAACCAGAGTTTACCCTCAAAAAGGAGGTTTGGGGGAGGAGGGTTGAGTATCCCCGCTTGCACACCAGAGATTTCACCACCACCGACACCAATCTGTTTTATACCATTACATAATGTCCATTTTATTTGGGGATCAATATCAATTCTACTATAATTACAGTTGCATTTTAAAAAATCAAATGTTAAGTACAACGCAGCAAATATGTGTTTATTTTCTTTCTTTAATTTTCAAATCCCACAACCGATGGTCGTAAAAGTAAAGGGGGGGGTGGGGGAGGACTATTTCCCATTAGAACTTACTAGGAGCTCGGTAGGCCTGATGGGTGCCCCCGTCTCCCTTCCAGGTCAGTGGAGGACTTTATAAGCGTTAGTCATTCATTATTTTTATTGTGTTTTTTTTTTACGTGGGCTCGCTCCCACGCCCCTCAGCTTGTGAGGCGAGCGCACCATCCAGCCGCCAAAGTATGTTTACATTTTATAAAAATTAAATTTGCACATATCATTTTCAAATACAGTATTGATGATCGCTTTCGCAGTTTGAAAGTTAGGTGTAAAAATGAATCAATGAATTTTTATTTATTTCTCAAAATAAATGAAATATTAATATAGCATTCGATTTCTATATTTTTTTAAGATAAAGAAAGAAAATAGAAGAAACCCGCACATTGGAGCTGTTCTCGCTTCGCTTTGTTTCGTTATTTTAAAAAAAATTAATTATTATTTTTTAAAATATTTTCTTTCCTGCATAAATTCAGAGTTGAGCAACTTTCAGAAACGGGAACGGGCAGTGGGTGCACTGCCCATCTGGAGATTGCCTGAAGGACCTTGTCCCTCTTGTAGCAACCACCGTGACAAGACGATGTCCTAGAGAATGCCTAGTCCGTCTCTAATACCCATCTTTAGTTGTGTACTTACACGTCAAAAGGCCAATGTAGCTCTTGTGTCATGTAATGTGGAACTTCTAATATGACGTAGCCGTGTTGGTGGCGAGTGTGCAATGAATAGCTTCTAATTTAACTATAATTGTCAGTTACACTACTAAGACACACACAACCAGAATACTTCCTGCCATGTTATACCTTGAGGCAGTGGCGTCGCTAGGGGGATGCGGAGGGGGCGGGCCGCCCCGGGTGACACCATCAGGGGGGTGACACCAGACAGTAAAATTCTTTATATTCCCGTTATTTGGCACTGGAAAACTCAGAGGATTTCTATGGGTTAAATCATGAGGGGGTGACACCATGAGCTACCGCCCCGGGTGACACCAACCCTAGTGACGCCTCTGCCTTGAGGACTCATTCTCATATAAAATATGTTGACAGGAAAAATCGCGACGTGCACTCTTAACTGTCGGCAAGTTTCAAGAAATTCTCTTCACGATAATAAATACAAGTACAGTAGAAGTCCATTAGTCCGGCATCCAACAGTCCGGAATACCCGATAGTCCGGCATCGCTTCCGAAAATTAAAATTTTTAATTTTCTCCAAAAGTGTGTCTTTAAAAAGCAAATAAAAACGCCCGAGAGCTATTCGGAAGTTTTCGGGATCATCCGGAAGCGCTCGGTATTGTTCGGAGACAACTAGCGGTCGGCTAGTCTCAGCTGTCACATTAAATAGTGACCATGTTTTCAAAACATGAGCCTTCGAGTTGAACAGAAGAGAAACAAAAACATGTAGCACTGACTCTCAATCAGAAACTAGAAATCATCAAACGGCTAGAAAAAGTTGAGAATCAAAATGTTTGAATGATGAGTTTAATATTGGCTCATCAACTATTTATGACATTAAAAGAAACATAGTTCATTTGTTTTACGGCAAAGCCTACACTAAAAAACGGGGCACCGCCCGATAGACCGGAATTTTCGATAGTCCGGTCCCGAGCGTGCCGGATTATCGGACTTCTAGTGTATTGACAACCACGGTTTAGGACAAACAAAAAGATAATAAAGTTGTTATTAAATGAAAGAGCTTGTTAAGTTTATACACATACAATAATGTTACATGTGCAAAAAAAAATAAATAATAATAATTATAATAATTTTAAAAAATTTATAATAACTGAGACTGAGGGGCCGTTCCAAAATAACGCCACACACCTAGAGGGGACACACATTGTGACTTGTGACTATGTGTGGCGATGGGGAGGGGGTTGTTTAAGAACTGTGACATCACATCAAAAGGCGCAACTTTAAATAAAAGATCCACTGAAATATTTGATTACTTACAATTTATTTTGTGACGTTTCACTCGGCTTGGCTTCGCGCATTTTACGATGGTAGAGTGCACCCTTACCCTAATTCAGGGGTCTGCGAAAACGGGTAAATTACCCCATTTGGGGTAACAAGGGAACTCTATGAGGTCATGCAGACTCATTTGGAGCCTATGTAATCCAATAAAATCTGCGCCTTTGGGGTAATGACTACATACAACTTCATAATTTTGGGGTAACGGGCAAATAAGTTCGCCAACCCCTGCCCTAAATACATACTAAAAAAAAAAGAAGAAGTGATTCGAAACAAGCTCATTTTCAAATAGAAAATATCGCTCTAAAGTCTAATGGGCCCTTTCGGGCAAAGCTTTGTGACATCATATAGCAGGGGGGGGGGTCACACTTCTTGTGACAAAGTGGGAAGGGTAGGGGGGACAATCGGCCCCAATCGCGTGACGTCATTTATGGACGGTCCCTAACCACAAGCATTCAACACACCTCAGATCAGACAGGCTTAAATTAAAGAAGAAGGTAAGGCCTACAAGTCAGCTCCCCTTCAGTAGCGCCCCCTCCAACCACTACGTATAAATAGCATCTCCGGTATGTCAATCGTGACGTAGTGTATATCACGTGACCCTGCGAAGGACTTGTTTACAATTAAAGTGATAACATGTTATTTGTGGTATGTCGGTGTTTGATATTTTTGCATACAGTTTTTACGGTCTCAGTAAATAAAACATCAGATTGGGTGGCAGCCCTTACGGTAATGGAAAAAACTATCTGCACTTTAATATAGAAAAAACTCATTATGTTTCATTTCCTTAATATCATGGAACACAGTGGCGTCACTAAGGGGTGCGGTGGGGGTGGGCCATCCCGGGTGACACCATCAGGGGGGTGACACCAAATTTTAAAATGTCAAAAAAGAGAGGACAAATTTTTTTTCACATAGAAAAAATAATAATTACGAAATACAATGAAATACTTGGAACGTGAAAAATTATTCATAAAAAAATATCAGTTAACATTTAATAATAAAACAGTCTCAAGAAACTACAATAAAACAAGTTAGAGGGGGGGGGGAGAGAAAATAAAGAGCCGCTCCGGACAGAGATTACATGAAATAAAACCAACTGGGCTTTGACATAACGACAACATGGTGAGACGAACCCCACCTCCCTACACCACAGTCGGGTGGGGGTGGGATAAGATTTTTCTCCACAAAAAATGAAAGATAGGTTTTCGTTGCTGTTTTTAGATGGAAATTGTGTATTAAATGTCTTTGAATTGATATTTTACTTTATTTATACTTATTAAAGGTGTGCAAGTATGCATATCTATGTTAATATAATTTACTCTAAGCAGTGGCATCACTATGGGGGTTCAAGGGGTGCGGACCAGTGGCGTCACTAGGGGGTGCGGTGAAGGCAGGCCGCCCCGGGTGACACCGTCACAATGGGTGACATAAAATGTAAAATTCCTTATGTTCCCGTTATTTGGCACCGGAAGACTCGGAGAAGTTCAACGGGGGTAAGTAGTGAGGGGGTGACACCACGAGCTACCGCCCCGGGTGACACCAACCCTAGTGACGCCTCTGATGGAACCAACAGGGATAAAACAAGTATTAAAATATTCTTTACAAATCTTGAACCATCCAATGGGGTAGCGAAATCTCCCGGTGCAAAATGTTGCGATTATTTTGTTGTTTGGTGGTTGTGGTTTGTGAGGTGGTTGGTGTGATGGTTGATGTTTGGGGTGGTTGTGGTGGTGGTTGTCTTTGGGGTGGAGTTCGGGGAGAAGCTGTTGATTTGTGCGATGGTTGGTGTTTGGGGTGATTGTAGTTTGGGGTTGTGGTGACAGGGATGATTCAACATCCCTGGCTATTACACTGCAGGTTGTATGTAGACTTTTGATACTTCTTTTTCTTATATCCAGTGTCATTTTTTTTTAAATTTCTTTTTTTTTTATCTTGACGTAATATTTTTCCATGATATAGAATGTCTTATGTATTATAAATTATAAATATAATTATTATACGTGTGTAATGTATTTTGTTTTTTACTGAGGGTTTTGCCTAAATGTCTACATTTTTATTAGTCAAAGCTATGATTTATTGTTTTGATTAAAAAAAAATCTGTGTATCTGTTATCTTCTTTAAAAGCTTTGCCGCAGTTATGTTGTGTATGGCATTAGACATAACAGCGTGGCTAAAAAACAATTGTATGATTTTTAAAAAGTTGTTTTCATTTATATTGTGTAAATATTTTCTAAAAATTCTATGTACATCCGAGATTGTCATTTCGTGCAATTCAATTTCCGAGGGTATACCGTATATACTATACTAATATAGTAATTGTAAAAAAAAAAGTATGATCAAATCTAATGACTAGTGGACGAGTACAAGACTTAATATCAACCAAACTTAAAACCAATTAGATGCTACAGCATAAACCATACCTACACCATGGGGTGGGATGGCGGGGGTGGGGTTATACACCAGGCGCACCAAGCTCGGTTTGCCTAGGGGCCAAACAATGTGTTCATTAAATCTGTCATTCGGTTTGACTTACCCCGCCCCCCCCCCCCCCCCCCCAGCCTTTGCCATGACAAACATTTTATCTGAAATTCAATCAAACGACAGGGATTGGGCAGGTGGGTGGGGAGGGGGCGGGCCCTAAAGCAATTATTACTATGTGCCATGGCTGAATGCAGAGGCAAATAACAGGAAAATAAAGAATTTATATTTTGGTGTCACTTCCCCCCCCCCTGATGTTGTCACCAGTGGCGGCCCGCCCCCGCCGCACCCCCTAGTGACGCCACTGGCCGTATGTCAGATGATCTTAGGTATAATGACCGAGTGATTTTAGGCAAGCAACAAAGTATAGCTGATTACAAGGGGAACTGACGAGATAAGAGTCAGATACAATAATATACGGTCATATTATTTGATGGGGGGGGGGCGGCGTTAATTCTTGACCATTTCTAAACTATAAGATCCTCGCCAAGGCCAGCACCGATTTATTACTTTGCGGTACATATTAATATTAACGTGTAATTGGCAGAATAACCACGAAATCGGGAATTTTTTTCCACATGTATTCATCGGTACAGTACCGTACAGTGACAGTCCCTTCGAATTTGTTTGTATGACTAACCGGAAGTGAGGTGAGCAGACGGTAGCTTTATGTGGAAAGTTTTTATGTCAACGACAGGTAATGTACACCGTTACTGAATGGACTGTACATGTTACAGTGCTGTCAATTAATAACTATGCAAACAATTAAACAACTAAACTTAACCCATACTCCATCACAATCTGGTCTCCCTTATACCCAAACGCTGTATTTAGGAGTAATGAACTGAGCACGTGGGGAAACTGAATGATGACCGGGGGAAAATCTAAACAATCAACAAACACCGTTGGCAGGTTGTACAAACCGTCAAGCTTGAAAGGCAAGTAGAAAGACGGTAGTAGTTACGTGTGTCCTTGTGCCATCACATTCCATTGAAATGAGTCATGACCCTTCGCTGACATAAACACAACCATGACGTCGACATGGATGATCACAATGGGCCGGCACTCCAGGTGTTACAGCAGGTGTGAGCTAATCAACTAATCGAGATTGGTAACACCTGAGTGTGTCCAGGTAAGTGTCACGGTCCAACGTAATGTGTTGTCATCACCAAGCGGAGGGCGGGGTGTGGGTGAGGGTGGGGTGTGGGTGACGGTGGGGTGTGGGTGAGGATGGGGTGTGGGTGAGGATGGGGTGTGGACAACCTTATCTCGGTAAGTGGGTGAGGGTGGGATGTGGGTGAGGTGTGGGTGGGGTGTGGGTGAGAGTGGGGTGGGGTGAGGGTGAGGTGTGGGGTGAGGGTGTGGAAAACCTTATCTTGGTAAGTGGGCGTTTATTTCCAAAAATGATCACCAATAACTGAACCTTTGAGTACATGATGATGTAAACCATCCTAACACGGGGCTGGGCGTGTAATTCAAGAAATGAGCCACCTTAAAAGTCTCTGCTGTATGCATAATATTAATAGTTTGTTTGTTTTAAAAAAAAACCTAAAAACTCAGAGATGTAAAAAAAAAAGTTACACAAGGCTCAAATATGTCAGACTTAATTAAAGGTTCAGGAAAGAGAATTCGTTTGAGTACAACACACATCACTCATACTCATAATTTTGTATTAACTGTTATTAATGGATTTAAATTTGAAAATGTTCCCAAGACCAGAGCTTAACTTTCAGAACACTTATTTCTTGACTTTAATACTGCTATATTCACGGTAAAAAAAAGTCAATGTTTTGACAAGTTAAGTCTAAGTAAATATTATTATATGAATAAGTCAGAGCCACAATAATGATGTCGTTGTTTGATATTAAGAATGCGTTGTTGTAAAGAGCATATTTTCAGCACCACCACAATTACACAGAAATGTAATGTAATAAATAACACGTTTGTCCTTTAAATAAGTAAACTTATCATCACTTACCTAAATGTTAACGTCAATTAACGGAACACAAGTATCACCATTAAATTAGACCGGCACATGCCTGAGAGGTTCTATCAACTAACTGGCAACAGTAAGGGAACACAATCACACCAACACCGAGAGGTTGAGCCCTCTATTACTATTATCGGCCGCGATATCGGCATTCGATTCTGCCGTTGGTAACAGCTGTCTGGGCGTTCACGCCAGTCGGCTGGCGTTACAACCAGACCCTCCCACTATCAGGTCCAGTCAACATGTATACCAGCAACTGTCCGCTGTTGGTCGCATTACATTAATGAGCAACAAGTCCAGACAACAACCCGAAGTTATTCTTTTTTGATTTAGCAACAACGAAAGTCAAGATCACAGGTAAAATGTATAATAAATCAGCACTCAAGCGAATGTCCGCACAAACACGCTGTGTTTTACCTACTGTATGTGTGCTGGAGAGTTTCGAACCCCTTTGAGTTTCGTTCTCTGTCCGTTCAAACAAGCAGCCGGTACGCACAGTAGAGTTAACTCACTAATTTACCTTGACTGTAGATGCGGATGTTAGTGACGCACACATCCAGCTCTGCCTACACGCCGGTGAGTGATATCACGTGTGTGACGGCTAGGGGTTACCTTGAGCGTGCACTTCACAGGGGAGATGGTCCTACATTTTCTCACTAACCCGAGCCTTTATACCTACAGGAAGGGCGGGGTTTTGTTTTGTGTTGTTGTTTTTTTTTTGGCAGAAAAATTATTTTATTTAAAAAAAGATTTCTAAATTAAGGTCCCTACCAACTTAACTATAAATAGCAAGGCTGGACACATTTGACGTCACCGAGATGACGTTCTTCAATGACCTAATGTTTAGGTTGACCCCATGTTGTAGCCTCTCGTCAAGCTAACATAGTTATTAAATTAGATATTCCCACATATGAGAGACTTTTATAGGTGTGTATTATATGTTGCAGGTAGAGTGTTTTTTGCAGCTTTTCACATATCTATAATAGTACATATACAGGTTTTCATACAACTATAACAGTACATGTACAAAAAATACAATAATAGGATTGCTAAAAACCGTAGCGGTTCTTTCAACCGATACAAGGCTAACAACCAGACAGAGGCATGCCAGGATATTTGGCGACCGGAGACCAACTATAAAATTGCTCCCTCTCCCTTTAAATTAATATCTTACCCATGTTCCATTATTATATTGTTGCGATGTACGCCTTATTTTGGCGCACGTGTACCTGGGCGCCCGGGGACATGTACCGGCTGCCCCATCTCACTAAGCATCTGCCTATGCAGTCAATTCATGGGGGTGCTTTCGACCATGCAATTGGACTGAAATAGGGGGGGGTGTATAGCAAGAAGCATGTGAATCGCGATTTCCAGATAAATTTAGGGGAATCAATCTAGAGTTCTCTCCCATTCAGGGGCGTCACCAAGGCTGGTGTCACCCAGTGAGGTAGCCGACGTTCCCTCTAAGGTTCGTTGGTCTATGTGAAAAGAGAGAAGAGCGGCGGGCCAAATATCGCAGCATCCATTTTTTGGGCAATATTTTTAAAAAAAAAACTGCTACGCTGTAATTCTAAACTGCTGAGGGGTGTCAGTCAGATGTCTGCGCATTTACAGTGGTACCTTGAGATATGAAATCAATCTGTTACGGGTTGGCTTTCGTATCTTGGATTTTTCGTTTCTCGAACTAAGTTTAACATGTAAAATACTTAATCCATTCCAAGCAACTCAGAAACAACATTAAAAATTGAAAATATCGTGGAAAGCTCTAGAAAAGCAAAGTAGTATTCTTCAATACTTATAGTTCACATTATAAATCAAATAAATAATAATAAAACAATGAAAACAGAATAATATAAATGAATAAAAAAAAATAATAACTAATATGCCATGTATACAAATCTGAAACCTTATCTTTCGAGTGCGGCGATGTGGCGAAGTGTTGGAGAAGGCGGTTGGGGGGGGGGGAGAGAACGGATGGCAGAAAACATGACGCATAAGTACAAGTACAAGACACTTAACGCTATGATAATAATACGTTACAAACTTTGCATTAAATAATTTATAAATAAACAATTAGTCTACATTTAGTACAACTTTACACACAAAAATACGTATCATATCACTTATGCACAATTTTTTAATTTGCTTTGACATTTTTATTATTATTGTTTTTTTTTATTTTTTGCTTTGCGCTTTCTTTATTGGTTAAACGTCCTTATTTGATTGAATATACGTCACACAAGTCCCAGTTAAGGACAGTTGAAAAAAAATACCGAAAGCGCCATCCTTTTGTAAGAAGTAGGGCAACCAACCGATTGAGGTGGGTTCGATTTAGATTCCAGAACAATTTTTTTAACTACAGCAAGGATAAAACAACCAGTGCTTCTGCTTTAAAAAAATAAAATAAATGTACATGTAGAATCTATTTATTTCTTGTTCAAAGTGTTCCCAGATTTACATTAACATTGAGACCCTGACCAATTTATTATTTTTGTTGTTGTTACCTTTCTAACTATACATAAATTAATATCAGCTTATTTACAGCTAGGTTCTTTTCAAATTTCATTATTTTCATGGCCTAAAAGAGTCCAGATTTACATGTTTTTCCTCGTACCCATGGCGAAATATATTCTTTACAAACTCAGCATTTCTTCTGAATAATTCTTTAAGACAAAAAGACGTAGCTTTAATTTTAGGCACATGTCTTTCAACAACTGGGTCGCAACACAATCTTGTTTTCTCTTACATTCGACGTGGGCCATACATACAAAAAATAACATTATCACCGCTTTTTCAAGTTGTGCAACATTCAGCCCGCGGTACATCACATTTGTGTTCCCGCCTTATCCCCACTGGGTTGTGCCCATGAGTAATCCCATTCTGCTGTGAGCCCAACTCTCACTGCTTGCCGCCAGACGATCGGAAGATCTTGGCACATTTCTGGCCGACATGTGCACATGACTTGAGGGGGGACGTGACAAACATTGGCGCGAAAATCAAGCCAGGCCTTTCCTTTCAATGACATGAACATAAGTAGGTCCACTTGATGATTAATGCAACACTGTGGGACAAGTAAGAGCGTTCTGCATTGGGGCCGTCCATAAAGTACGTCACGCTATTTTTGACAATTTGTAACCCCCCTCCCCCTGTCACAAACTGTCACAATTTTTGGGGACCCCCCCCTAAAGTACGTTACCCTTTCGTACAAAAATATATTTTAGGGCTGTTATCTATTAATTTAAATTTAATCGTTAACTTTTGAAAAATTACCGAATAATTAATCGATAATTTTGATTGGGCTAAAATAAGAAGGATGACGTCATTAAACTAAAGATTTCAAGGGAAGTAACAAAACAGGCAATTAACATTTTTTAAAATTTAAATATAAGAGCTTATTTTAAAGTTTACACTTACAAAATCCTATTTTTAAAATGGAGAAATTTGTACGTAAAAAAGCAAACTATTATTAATTAATCATTTATTAATGAATCGGAAAAATTATTTAAAACAACCTCTTCAATTTAATCGCTATTTTATCGATTGAAATAATTTTAATCGATAAAATTTTTACCGATTAATCGAGAAATTAATCGTTAATTTCCGCAGCCCTAATATTTTTTATTTTCAAAATAATTAAAATTTAACATAAAACACCGTGACGTCCCACATGGCCAGACACCCTCCCCACCCCGGTCACAAACTGTCACACTTTCTTACGCCCCCTCCCCCCCTGGAGCGTGAATTACTTTATGGACGGCCCATTACGAATCATAATATGTTCCATTGAAGTACCAATCACCGAGGCAAGAGTCTACAAATTGTTGTTTTCATTGTAATTGTACCAACCTGTTGCAGTTTCAGGGTGGGGGACAAGGGAAATGTGTACATGACGCAGGGAAATGCATATGAATTTTTACAAATACAAAAATCAATAATCAATATAATTTACTTTAGTGAAATTAAACGCTCATTTCCTTGAAAACAACTAAATTGATTTTTTATGAAAAGAGGTGAATTTTTTGTTTCGAAGATTCGCCAAGGGGCACAACGGCATCACACTTAACGCAATAATAGTCAAAATTAAAAAAAAAAAATTTAAAAAAAATATTAAAAAATAATAATAATAATTAAACGAAATACGTTTCGACTTTAAATTATTTCTGATCACATAGAGTTCAATTTTAAATAACGAAATCCAGTTACTGTTCATGTGCCACACAATTTAGTACTAATAAATATTGAAAAGTTCGAGCCATGAATTAAATGAATATTTATGTTGTTCAGTGAAAGTAGAATTTACTGTAGAGATGTTTGTAAAATATTTTTTTTTCTAAGTTCCTCTGGCATTTTCGAGTTCTCTACTAGGAAAGATGACTTTATTGTTTATTGTTTGACAAGGACATGTTTATTGACAAGGACATGTTTACAATACGGTACTAACGAGTGCTGACAAATCCATAAAACAACAGGCGAAATAACCCTTCCACAAAACTGTGTCAAGTGTGACCAGGCGATGTGATGAGTGTTTACTTACCGTCAAAAATGGAACTCTTCTCTAAACGTTGTTACCTCCCATCCCGTGATCGAGGTCAGAGTAAGGGCTAACGGCTAGTAATTTGGTTAGAGTTAGAGCATAAATTTTATTGTTTCCTAAAACATGTATCCTGTTCAACAGAGCGGCTGTAACAGTTTCTGATAAACATATAAAGTCACTCCCACGGCTGCATACTAATATTGACACATTCACTCCCACAGCTAGTGATGAACATAGACACACTCACTCCCACAGCTAGTGATGAACATAGACACATTCACTCCCACAGCTAGTGATGAACATAGACACATTCACTCCCACAGCTAGTGATGAACATTGACACATTCACTCCCACACCTAGTGATGAACATAGACACATTCACTCCCACAGCTAGTGATGAACATAGACACATTCACTCCCACAGCTAGTGATGAACATAGACACATTCACTCCCATGACAGCTAGTGATGAACATAGACACATTCACTCCCATGACAGCTAGTGATGAACATAGACACATTCACTCCCATGACAGCTAGTGAGAACATAGACACATTCACTCCCATGACAGCTAGTGATGAACATAGACACATTCACTCTCACAGCTAGTGATGAACATAGACACATTCACTCCCACAGCTAGTGATGAACATAGACACATTCACTCCCATGACAGCTAGTGATGAACATAGACACATTCACTCCCACAGCTAGTGATGAACATAGACACATTCACTCCCATGACAGCTAGTGATGAACATAGACACATTCACTCCCACAGCTAGTGATGAACATAGACACATTCACTCCAATGACAGCTAGTGATGAACATAGACACATTCACTCCCATGACAGCTAGTGATGAACATAGACACATTCACTTCCATGACAGCTAGTGATGAACATAGACACATTCACTCCCATGACAGCTAGTGATGAACATAGACACATTCACTCCCACAGCTAGTGATCAACATAGACACACTCACTGCCACAGCTAGTGATGAACATAGACACATTCACTCCCACAGCTAGTGATGAACATAGACACATTCACTCCCACAGCTATTGATGAACATAGACACATTCACTCCCACAGCTAGTGATGAACATAGACACATTCACTGCCACAGCTAGTGATGAACATAGACACATTCACTCCCACACCTAGTGATGAACATAGACACATTCACTCCCACAGCTATTGATGAACATAGACACATTACCTCCCACAGCTAGTGATGAACATAGACACATTCACTCCCACAGCTAGTGATGAACATAGACACACTCACTGCCACAGCTAGTGATGAACATAGACACATTCACTCCCACAGCTATTGATGAACATAGACACACTCACTGCCACAGCTAGTGATGAACATAGACACATTCACTCCCACACCTAGTGATGAACATAGACACATTCACTGCCACAGCTAGTGATGAACATAGACACACTCACTGCCACAGCTAGTGATCAACATAGACACACTCACAGCCACAGCTAGTGATCAACATAGACACACTCACGGCCACACCTAGTGATAAACATAGACACATTCACTCCCACACCTAGTGATGAACATAGACACATTCACTCACACAGCTAGTGATCAACATAGACACACTCACTGCCACAGCTAGTGATGAACATAGACACACTCACTGCCACAGCTAGTGATCAACATAGACACACTCACAGCCACAGCTAGTGATGAACATAGACACATTCACTCCCACAGCTATTGATCAACATAGACACACTAACTCCCACAGCTAGTGATCAACATAGACACATTCACTCACACAGCTAGTGATGAACATAGACACATTCACTCACACAGCTAGTGATCAACATAGACACACTCACTGCCACAGCTAGTGATCAACGTAGACACACTAACTCCCACAGCTAGTGATCAACATAGACACATTCACTCACACAGCTAGTGATGAACATAGACACACTCACTGCCACAGCTAGTGATCAACATAGACACACTCACTCACACAGCTAGTGATCAACATAGACACACTCACTCCCACAGCTAGTGATGAACATAGACACACTCACTCCCACAGCTAGTGATGAACATAGACACATTCACTCCCACAGCTAGTGATGAACATAGACACATTCACTCCCACAACTAGTGATGAACATAGACTCATTCACTCCCACAGCTAGTGATGAACATAGACACATTCACTCCCACAGCTAGTGATGAACATAGACACATTTACTCCCACAGCTATTGATGAACATAGACACACTTACTCCCACACCTAGTGATGAACATAGACACACTCACTCACACAGTAAGTCATCAACATAGACACACTCACTCCCACACCTAGTGATAAACATAGACACAGTGACTCCCCCCAGCTAGAGATGAAATTGACTTTGAATGTGAAAACCTCACATTTTTCCCACACCCCCTCAAACCACATATTGGCGTAGCCTAGTCACAATGGGCCCACCCATTTGTTATTCTGTACTAATGGAAAGATTGCTCCAACAATTCTAATTTTAGCTGTACCAAAAATAGGAAGTAACTCGTCTGACTTTGTTCTGATTGGTGCTAAAAATAAAGTAACTGGATTCCACGGTGAGTATTAAAATAATCGTTTAAACAAATCTTCATTAAAATTTTTGATATTGAAGTTTTTAAAATTTAATGGAAAGCGCTCGAGTCACAGCGAGTTGTACATTAATTTTAGGACTATTGGGAAATTTGTTTACAACTGAGGTCGCTGAAGTTATAGTAATTATAAATGAAAGTAACACATGTTAAATTTGTCATTTTTTAAATCCACCTCTTTCAAACTTAAGAATGCTAAAGATTTTATAACCGATTCGGACAGGAACTTATCATTTAATCACAAACAAACAAAAAAATTTTTGATGGTCGGGAGATGATTCATGGGGCATCCTGATAAGGCCATAGTGCCCATAGCCAAGCTTTGACAGACGTTTTATAAAAAAATGCAAGTTAGAGCTTATGTGCATGTCCGGTCAGTGCCAAATATAATGTAATTTGACATTGAAGTGAAAACTATTATTAACCAAAGAAAACACTGATAAACAATTTCAAAAATGAGCTGCCAGGTTCATTACTGGAGAATATTCAAAACTATCAAAAATAACACTATTAGTTAAATCATTAAAACTGAAAACACTAGAAGATAGAAGAACTAAGAGTAAAGTAGTAACTATACATAAAGAAATTAATTCTAATTTAGAAATTAGAACACAAAGAAAACTTAATACAACCCTCAGATAGACAGAAGGATAAAATCACCTTTCTTATTCGGTATGGAAAAAAACAAACACATACGAATTCTTGTTTTTCCCATCTGAATTTCGGGCGTGGAGTGGGTTGCCTGAAGAAACCAGGAAAACAACTCTTTATCAATATTTAAAACTCTAATAAGAATGCAGGACTGGACACCAACCAAAGATAAGCGCAGGACGCAATAATCTTTTGAATAGAAGTGGTGTCAGTAACTGTAACAGATAAGATATATATATATATAACAAGATCTAGACCTCTATTATCAAGTGTGTGTTTTTTTAACTTGTATATTTTGCGGTCTATGTTATGTATAGGGACTTGTAATTTACTAGTAAGTAGCTTCATTTCTTTTCAATTCATGTATATAATATAAAAATATACACAGAAATATCCACAGTTAGTTACTTCACGAATTCGTCGCCCTGACAGATATTTACTGCCCGAATAAACCATATATGTCGAGATGTCTATATTATAGAACCTTCTTACCCTGGGTTGTCTTATTCAATCTCAGATCTTGCAAGCACGCAAGTCAGCGTGTCGTGCTAAAACAATAAACACCCATGGAAATACTAAATAAGTGTTTTATTTGCCTGGTATAAATGTAACCCGATAATAAATATTATTTCTCGGACGGTTCCCCAAAATAAGTTAGCCACGGTTCCCCAAAATAAGTTAGCCACGGTTCCCCAAAATAAGTTAATAAATGTGTTGGAAGATGAGGATGGATGTCTAGTTTTGTTTATTTACTGCATTTCTCATAGCTTATATTATTTTAAAAATCAAACAATGAATTGAATCAATGAACAATCAAAACAATAGTCAAGGTTATACTTACTAAAAAAAATTTAAAGCAGGAAAAACAACTGGTAGTCAACAGGGCTCTAGTATCCCATGGAATGTGAGACGAAAGGCTGGCTAAGACCAAGGGACTTAACCAACAACTGTCACATTGCTCGGTAACACAAGGCGTGAACGAGGGTGGGGGAGGGGGAATAAGTCAACATGCCAATTGGCTATGCTACCTTCATTTTTCTTTTTATACAAACCGGAGGTGTTGTTGTTGTTTTCGGGGAGGGGGGAGAGAGAGAGAATTTAGTAAGAAGTGAAGATGTCTTGTTGGGAATGAGACTGGTGGCAGAGGCGCAGTTAGCATGTTTGGTACCAGGAGACAAGATTTGGCATGGGGGTGGGTATATACCGTGTATTATGGACATTATGGCTTTAAACTGGCCTATTACATGGGTCTAATTTTGTATACGTCCTCTTTAGAATGGACTAAGGACGTATAACGAGGTATCACTGAATGTATTTATAAAAAACTGTCTAAGAAGGATTCTCAGAATTCACTCGCCGGACAAAATTAGCAACCGGGAACTGTGGCAGCGGACACAACAGAAGCCAATTGAGGAAGAGATTCTTCGGAAGAGGTGGAGGTGGATCGGTCATACACTAAAAAAAAAACCTGCTTCCAATAAAACAAGGCAAGCCCTGACATGAAACCTCCAGGGTAAGCGAAAAGAGGCCGTCCAAGAAACACTCGGCGCCGGGAACTGGAGGCAGACATGAAGTATCATGAAGAGTTTTGGCCATGAATGGAAGATCCTGGAGAAGCTGGCCCAGGATAGAGATGCCTGTAGGTCTCTTGTAGGTGGCGTATGCCGTTGGAAGGATCGCAGACGCTGACGACGATCGGTGGATGCCCATCAAGGACGAGAAGGCTGAACAACAACTGAATATATTTAGTGTAAGGCTGAATTCTTATATCGTAACACGCCTGAAGCTATGTAAAACGTCATTAAATAAATTGTTAGAAATAAAATATTTAAGTGGAACTTTCATTTAAATTTGCGTATTTTGATTGACATCACATTTTCTTAACACCCCCCCCCCTTGTCACACATCATCTCCTAGGTGCATGACGTCATTTATTAACGGCCCCAATCTAATTCGACAGTTCTTGTTAAATAACGCATATGTGAATCTATGTAAATGAAATCTCATCAGCACACGCATAGCAAGCAGGTGAGATGAGTCAAGAAACTTGCGTGACTTGATTCTTCACACGTTTAACGGTTCTAAGTTCAATGTAGCCCCTCTCCTCCCCACTAACAGCCTAGCTTTATGGCGTATACTGGTTGAGTCTGGCAGATTCGAGCTAGGTGTCGGGAGATTCGGAGAATTGACTTTGTTCTTAATTAAAGTAAGGCAGATTATTACTTGATATGGTATAGTATGAAAGGTTAGTTCATTCAATGAAATGGTAGATCAGTCAATGAAATTGTAGTTCATTCAATAAAATGGTAGTTCATTCAATGAAATGGTAGTTCATTCAATGAAATGCATGTAGTAATTTTTCACTTGAACACTCTAAACTCGAGCCACAGATTAAAAATTTAAAAAGATTTAGACTAATCTTGAACTTGGAAATACAAAATAGTCGGCATCCTCCCAACTCGCGAGACGATGGTGCATCACACGTTGGATTGGGTTGCATTTCCTCGTGTGGCTGAGAATTCATATCCTTGAGTGGCAGTCTCTTCCACAGCTTTTGCACAAGAGTTCCGTGCTTACCAATATTGTGGCATTTCTATATAATGTAAAATGAATGTCTCGTTATAATTGGGAGCACTAACATGATGCAGGAAACACGTCACTCCATCACAACCATTTACAATAAATAATACGAGCATTCAATAATGGTACGTATCGGTATTTGGTAAAGACAAATAACGCACCACAAAGAGATTCATCGGGAAGTATTCAGAATAGGAAGCGCTTTTTGGAAGGCTGCGCCTTCACTAAAAAAAACGTTCACAAAAACTCTGCTCCACGCCCTCACAAAATTAATACCATGTGTATTTATAGAAATAAATGCAATAAATGCAAAAGGTAAAGCCTTTATCTATTGTATAATATGGGGTGAATTGTGTAAGAGACTTATTAGGACGAGAAAGGACTTACGTGGCTCATGACGTAAAATGGATGTTTACTCACAGAAGGACTAATTAAAACGGATCAGAGTCATCAATAATAACTACCAATCTCACATGCTCATATTAAGTGCTTATGCAAATTTATATACACGAAATTCTATAAGGTGACACCACAAAAGAAATGGCACATTTGTCCAAACTACTCTATACCCGTTGTTATCACTGTCGACTGCGTGCATTCGTATGATAGAGTTTTTATGGTTGAGATGGGCACAAAGAACTCAAAAGTTTAAGATCCCTTCGTTGTACTTTAACTTTAAGAACAGTAACCTCTCTATGGTGTCATCTCCTTGGTGATTTTAACAATCGCTTCAGGCAAAATGGCGTGTATGCTCTGTGGCTATTTTTTACCACGTTTTTCTTAGTTTGCTTTCTTGTCTGGATGTCTTTCCGGGGCAAAAATTGAATTCCTTTTTTGAACCACTTCTGATCATCCAATTTTGATGAAATTTTGCATGCATACTTGATTCACATGACAATTTAATATTTCATTAATTATAGTACTCAATTCTACTTAATTATAGTAGAATTAAATTCTATTTTTCCTTATATGGAATAACTAATCAAATGTCAATGATTTCTTGTGTTTTCCGGAAAATGTTTCGTTAAGTTTGGTAATTTTCTCAAAATTTCTTGAAATTTGAAAAATGTATGACCGTTAATTTCAAACATGAACAAATAAATAATATATATATAAAAAAGCTTTTTAAAACACCACGTTTTTCATTTGAACTAAAAAGTATAAAATAAAAATATTTTTAAAAAAGTTTTTAAGATACCACGTTTTGTGAACTAAAAAGAAGAAAATAAATTTTTTCTTGGGCTATGTTGGAACTTCCCTTCCCCTGGGCTGAGCCAGAACTGTTTTGTTGGATGCACATTGTGGACATTTTGTACATACACACTCTTACACACCAAAATATTTTCGAACTAAAAACGTCGGGCGCATTCGGCTGAAATTTGGTCTATTAATGCTATTACATTAAACTTTTCAGTTTCAAATTCCTCCACAGTCTATATATGATACTTCATTTAATTTCAGCCGAATGCGCCCGACGTTTTTAGTTCGAAAATATTTTGGTGTGTAAGAGTGTGTATGTACAAAATGTCCACAATGTGCATCCAACAAAACAGTTCTGGCTCAGCCCAGGGGAAGGGAAGTTCCAACATAGCCCAAGAAAAAATTTATTTTCTTCTTTTTAGTTCACAAAACGTGGTATCTTAAAAACTTTTTTTAAAATATTTTTTTTAGAAAGGCGTCATGAACAGGTGCGCATGGTAGCGTCGGTCAGTGTTTACCTAAATGAACTACATTGAAAACTACTAAAAATATTCAGTAAAATTAATTCAAAACCAGTGATTCGAAATCCAGCCCTTAATTCCCAACCTCATGAGAAGGTCGATTGTTGGAATGTTTTAAACTCATTATTGTAGTTGGATTTTATTCACAAGTACACAAATAATATACAAGCAATGTTGAGAATGCGAAAAGTAAATACCCTGCTCGCTTTGTATGTTAGATCCTAGAGTTTAAAAAATAGGCTTTGTTTTCAAAACTGTTTTCCATTAATTTATGATAGCGATAGGCCTAATCGCTGATGCTACCCTTTGGCATATGTTCAAAAGTCACAATGCCCTTTGTTTTTTTTTTCAGCGAAACGGTTCAGTTACGAAATCCCTCAACCAGGGCCGCCGCTAGAAATTTTGGGGCCCCTGAATAGTGGGTACGTGTG
>MUZC01001326.1:201423-239428 GCA_002072015.1 Radix auricularia
CCCCCCCCCCCCCATGGTAAAAAATCCGACAAAAACACGGACTGGTTTGATACACATTGGGACGATATATAACCTGTCACTGAAGCCAACAGGAAGGCTCTTAAGACTTAAAAGAAAAAGCCTACACCAAAGAGGCCGCATGCCTTAAAAGCAGCCAAGTCACATGCCTAAAACGTCGCACGTCAATGCGACAATACCTACTGGTTTAACCTCTGCTACAACATACAGTCAGCTGCAGACACGGGGAATGCTAAGGCCATGTACGAAAATATCAAAAAAGCAACCGCGCATTAGCTTCCAAAGTTGCCCCCTAAAGTCCAAGAAAGTGTCCAAGACAAAACAGCGCATCTAAAAAGGTGGGTTGAGCATTATCTGGAACTTATGCAACAGTTACCACAGTCTCCAGCACCACTCTAGATGACATCCCCGCTATGCCACCCTTGGAATAACTTGATGATGTGCTCACACAGGAAGAGCTTAGCAAAGCAATTGACTGCCTAGCTTGTGGAAAAACCCCTGGGAATGTAGGCCTACCACCAGAAGCTTTAAAGAGTGGCAAGACAGCTTTACTACAAACTTTCCACGAGCTTATGAACCTCTGCTGGGAACAGGGCTACATTCCCCAGGACCTAACGCATGCAAATATAGTGACATTTTATAAGAACAAGGGCGATAGAAGTGACTACATCTCACTCCTGCACATTGTAAGAGATGGGCCTTTGCCCGTGTCATACTAACGCGATTACAGAGTTTAGCCTCCCAAGTTTATCCAGAATCTCAGTACGGTTTCAGCGCTGGTCGGTCAACTATATAGACATGGTGTTCTTTATACGGCAACTCCAGGAAAATACCGAAAGCAGAAGATGCCACTATGCCAAAGGGACATGAAGGCAGCCAGAATACGCACATGCGACCGGGGATGTAATGCAGAAGACTGATCTACATGTCGTACAGTTGTAAAGGAAGGCGTCACGGTAGCCTAGGATCGAAGGGTGGAGGAGGCCACAGACAGATAGGACAAAGGCCAAAACATTAGGAATCACAGAATTTTTGTTCAAAAGCTGTGGTAAAGACTGTCACTCAATGCTAGGACTGCACATTCACACGAGGAAATGCACCTCAGACCAACTGTGCCACGGAATGATGCCAACAAAATGAATCTGGTTCATGGCGCCTCGTATTACGCCTGTTACTGACCACTCACCCCAAGCGTTATTAAAGTATTAAGTTTCTAAAACCGTAATGACAATACCCTGTTTACCAAGAATGCTCAAAAGTACATGATCATAACACAACATAATACTTCGTACATTTCTTTATACCTTAATATTACCAATTCAATTATCAATATATCATTATATAACTAATATGTGGGGCACGCTGCCACATAACATCGTAGGTACTTTGACAGCTAAATTTTAAAACTTTTTTTGTTACATGTCACTTGAATAATCGTCCGAACATATATCAACGCACAAAGCATCAGCATTAAATTTAAAAAAAAACAAAAAACAAGCGTGGCCGTTGGGGCCCCTGAATAAATTCGTGGATTCATCCCCTGGCGGCGGCCTTGCCCCAACATTTATATATTTGTTTTCCTGTTTACTTCTAAATGTTTGTGAAGCATTCATTACTTCCAGAGGGGTCACTAGGGTTGGTGTCACCCGGGGCGGTAGCTCATGGTGTCACCCGGGGCGGTAGCTCCTGGTGTCACCCCGAGTTTTCCAATGCCAAATAACGGGAATATATAGAATTTTAATGTCTGGTGTCACCCCCCTGATGGTGTCACCCAGGGCGGCCCGCCCCCACCGCACCCCCTAGCGACGCCACTGATTACTTCCTACAAGCTCATTCTCATTATCCACATCATGTAAAAGTTGATGTTGGCTTTCGAAATGTAGAGATGTTAATAATGATGCTCAGTTTTCAGAACAATTTTATCACTTATTGTTACAGACACCACTTTATAGTATAGGGAATTAACAATTTTAGTATTTGTTGCAGTGGCGTAGCTAGGGGAGGGGTAGGGGGTCCAGATTAAAAAATCCCCCGAGCCCCCACTTGAGGGAGTGTGAAAATGAGTGTCTGAAAAGATTTTTTTACATTAAATATTATATATTACGCCATCTGTCAAAAAGATGGGGCCCCCAAAGAGGCCAAGCCCCCCCCCCGGGCCTCATTAATGTTCATGAATGGATTATTTATCAGATGCGGTAGTTGAATTAGAATTACATCAGTTTGTACACAATTTTGTAGCAAGTAATGATTATGATATTATTATGTAGTACTAGTACTTTGTCCTGGAATATTAAAATTATCACTTTTGATATTTTAATTATTTAATAGCCTAAACTTTTAAAAACTAAATCGTAATAACTTTTTAAAATTTTAAAAAATCTTATCTCAGTTTTATCTGTTAAAGACGCTCCTTCTATACAGAAGATTATTGCATCCAATGTGTATCCATGGTTCATGTCTAGTGGTGCGTTTTTATTAGAGTTTTAAATTTTGATAGGATGTTGGCTTTCATTGTTTCTCAATGAACTTCCACGTCCGAGTTCCAGGCGGAAGAGTGAGAATATGTATGTGATTGCTCTTGCATACGGAATAAGGAATGTGTTTTTATACCTGTAACTATGTCTTTGTTATCTGAGGGTTGTATTAAGTTAGCTTTGTAGTATTGTATTTCCAAGTTAGAATTAATTGCCTTATCTGACTTATCTATTATAACAGTTACTTTGCCCTTTGCTAGTGTTTCAAGTTTTAATGATTTATGTAATGGTGTTACTCTTGACAGTTTTGAATATTCTCTAATAGGGCTGCGGAAATTAACGATTAATTTCACGATTAATCGGTAAAAATGTATCGATTAAAAATTTTTTAATCGATAAAGTTGCTATAAAATTAAAGAATATATTTTAAACATTTTTTTTCGATTTATTAATAAATAATTAATTATTAATAACAGTTTGTTGTTTTTTTGTTTTTTTTTTACCTACAAACTTATTCATTTAAAAAAAAATATTTTAAAGTTTAAAATTTAAAATGAGCTGTTTTTATTAGGAAAATGATATTAAAAAACAACATTGATTGAGGTCTCAGAAAAAAAATCATAATTTTTGAACCACTTGGCCTTGGCATAAATAGATGATCTTTATGTTTTTGTTAATCGTTAATTTCTATACAGCTGTATTACTTTTATATTTTGAAAACTAATTTCAAATTTCCATCTAAGTGCCTTAAGTTTAATGTGTTATTTTTATTGATAATTATGATTTAAAAATTTATAATTTATACTGATTTTTAAAAAAATAAATTAAGTTACATATATTAATTATTAAGTTAAACTAAAACTTGTATATCTTATTTTTAGCTTTAATCAAAACTATCGATTAATTATTATGTATTTTTCAAAAGTTAACGATTAAATTTAAATTAATCGATACCAGCCCTATTCTCCAATAATTAACGATCAGATCTTGTTTTATTTTCTCTATTTTATCAATGTTTTCTTTGGTGCAAGGGTCCCTTCAGAAGATGCGTATTCTTTTTTTAAAAAGTATACATAGTCTGCTAAAGACACTAAAGTTTTAGAGTAATTCCCCCTTTTTAAAAAATGGCGACCTCCTTTGAAAATTTCTTTGATTTCCCAATAAAATTTGACTTGAGGTAGGCCTACTGTATTTACTTCTTCCCCCCCCCCCCCTTTCAAAAACATGCTTCTAATAATTTTAAGGCAAAATCTTTGGTTTAAATTTAAGGATGTTGCTAGTGTTACAATTAGTCATTAACCAGTATCATTAAGTTAGCTTTCATTGACTTTTTGGCTTTTACAATTTACGTGTTTGTGTTTTGGACTTTACGGCTGCTAAGTGCTAAGTTTTTTATTTTTCATTCCTTTTTATTTATTTTATTCCTTTTATTTGTGTATTGTTTGTTCGTTGATGAAAGCTATTTGCCGTAACGTTTGCTGATTTGTTACATTTACATCCTGTCAGGCTAACTCATACCCTGTTTACGTGTTTTCCATTTTTAAGTTAGTAAGCCATTACTAATGCCATTACTATTACTATTACTATTACTGTTAAATAAATTACTATAACTATTAATATTGTTACTCCGACTAGTCATACCTCAGTAACAAGTTACTTGAAGTTCAGAATCAGAAATGCTTGGCAAGTGACTGTCACAAGATAGTAGATAAGACCAAAATAGGATTAAAGGAATACTAATTTGACTAATTAATACGGAATAATTCATGAATACTAATGTGGATGTTTCTAGCATTACGACATATCATAGCACTAGCCTGAAAACTGCTGCTATGACTGTTGTTACGACTGTCGTAGCAGCAGACGATTCAATGGGATGTTGCTGGCGCTTTGACATGTCGTAACGCTCGTCAGGAAATTTCTGCTACTAGTCTTAGCAGTTGACACTTGGAAAAGAACTAAGTCGATATACGATAATGTCTTAACATACTCTTATTATTATTATTTGGGCTTATTAATGTGTGTATTAATTCTAAAATCTAAATTTATTTAAATAGATTTCATAGGGGTCCACCGATAATATTGGCTGATTTTGCTATATTTGAAATACTGTGTAAGTGATGCCGATGCCAAGTTATTCTGAAGTATACTGTAAATGCTCTAGACTCTAGATAGCAAAGATGAGCGCAGAATCGCAGTAATCTAAAACAATTTGCTTGCAACCATTTATCCTGCAACCTCATTTTCACACCATTATTATTGCTTTGTTCTCATTGTTTCATTCATAAAAGTAGGCCATGTGCAAAATTTATTTAACTCTTTTTTTAAATTAATAACTACAAGTCTAAGTAGAAGGTTTAAAAGAAGTTCCTAATGTTTTTTGATTGTCATCATCATTGCCTGTGGTCCCATCTGGGGCATAGGCCACGAACAAAGGCTCTCCAGGCATCCTGGTCCTGTGCCAATCTCTCTAGCTGTCCCCAGCTGTGCCCACTCTTTTTGGAGTCTGTCTCCAGTTCTCTTCTCCAGGTCATTTTGGGTCGACCGGGTTTCCAATTTTTTTCTTCGCTCGTGTTTTTTTAGCAAGGCTCTTTTTACGGGAAGGGTTGCTAGCCCTTCGCACAACCCTCCTCCTCTCTCACCCGGGCTTGGGACCGGCTACGGCGGATTTTTTTTATTGTACTTTTTTTAAAAAGGAGAGGTTGTTTTGATCTGGAACTTGTAAACATATCAGAATCAGAAGCTTCGTTTTGGCAAAAAAAATATTGTTAATATCATAAAAAATATTTTTTGTTAGACCCCTAAGATTTAATCAACGTATCCGCGTTTAAAATAAGAAGCACAAAAGTTACAATTACCAGCACACTCATTGTGTTTTTTTTTAATTAAAAAAAAGGAAAAAAATTTATTAAAAAAATTAATAGATGGATGCCAGATTCGATCTCACTAGAGGTTTTACCGCCAGGTTCATGCAACTATCACTTCCTCTAGCGAAGCTCATGTCACAATTCAATTTTTCAAAATTATGACTGATTGTCATTAAATGTACACCAATCAAGTTTTTTTAACCTTTCATTAACTCTTAATGTGCTATAAGGTTTTCGGAAAACTTCTGCCGCAGTTCCGTAAGAATTTCCTGAATTGCGATCCACCGGTTATGAAATTAAAAAAATTGCGTAAAATCCATTTATATTATTATTGTCATACTGATGTCATCTTTTAGGATAAGAATGGTTATTTTATGTATCTGAAAGACCGTTTTGAGTTTAAAACTATTTTTACCTGTAGTTTTGTACTATTACTTTAGTAATAAAGTATAGCGAAATCGCGTCTTTGAAAAAAAACAAAAAAAAACTTGCAAATAACTTTGCGAATCGAGCAATAACACTGGCAAGGGAAACAGCCGCCATTGCCGGAAGTCGAAAACATCGTATTTCACGCACTGAAGAGTTTTTATTTTCTGTTATTTCGTTTCTAAAGAGAGTTCTATCGATTCGCGCATTATCGCGCTTTGGTAAAAAATGGTAAACCGCGGATTATTGCGCTTTGGCACATTAAGAGTTAATCAGATTACATAGTAATCATGAAATATGATTATGAGAACTATTGTTTAGTATTAAAGTTTTAAAGTAGGGCTGTTATCGATTAATTTAAATTTAATCGTTAACTTTTGAAAAATTACCGAATAATTAATCGATAATTTTGATTAAAGCTAAAAAAAGATTATGACGTCATTGAACTGAAAATTTCAAGCGAAGTAACAAAAACAGGCAATTAGCATTTTTTAAAACTTAAATTTAAGTAGTTCAATATAATTTCAATGAATCTAAATCTTGCTATTGTTTATTAAGTAAAAGCAATGTTTAATTTTTTATATCATTTTCCTTATAAAAAGACCTTATTTTAAAGTTTACACTTAAAATCTTTTTTTAAAATGGAGAAGTTTATACGTAAAAAAGGAAACAATAAATAATAATTAACTATTTATTAATAAATCGATAAAAATATACAAAATATGCCCCGCTGTTTTAATCACTTTATTATCGATTAAAATAATTTTAATCGATAAAAAATGTTACCGATTAATCGACAAATTAATCGGTAATTTCCGCAGCCCTATTTTAAAGTGTTAGCATAATTAAAATACAGCATAAATTTCACGACCAGTCGTAGCAGCAGGCAACTCAACAGGATGTTACTAGTGTTACGACATGTCGTAGCACTAGTTAAGTCTTGTCGAGTAGTCTGCAGTTACTTTGTCGTAGCAGCAGACACTTCATACTAATGTTACGACTACTTCACGAATTTACTAAAATCCAACAGATAAATTCATGTTGCACACTCAAACTAGTCGTTACATTAAAATAGCTGACTATTGTTACTCAACTGTTACTGTTAGGTCTAGTCCTTAGCCTGCCCTTAAGTTATCACACAGCTGTGGGCTGTGGGAATAATTACTTTATTCACTCCTAATAATTTATTTAGTGTAGAAATAAGTATAAGGTAGGTACTATCACTAGGTACTTAGACACAGTAGGAAAATTGAATACTGCTATGACTAGTCGTAGCAATAAAATTATTTTGTATTATGAGCTCAGCTCATCTGTCTGTCATTTTGTTAATTTTAAACCATCTTTAATTTGTAGCAATAGATAAATGATACAGGAGCATAAACATGATGGTTGCCAATGTCATACAATTTACAGACAGTTCATAAGTTCGACCAAAATTTTAACTGTAAACTAAAAAAGAAAAAAAAGGGATTAGCATCAAAACAGAATTTTACATTAAACCTTAGAATGGAACAAAATTAATTGCAGTATTTCTTATTTATTCCCTCCTGCAGAAAAGTTGAAATGGGGCTAAATAAACAATAATTTAAATTGACAGTATCTAAGGAACTTTGACCTTGAAGGAAAGTGCCTGTTAAAATTAACATGTTATTTCCAACTAAATAAGTCAATTGAAAATAAAATCTATATCAGGCATCATATGTTTAAATTAGAAGAGCTATGTTGCTGTCATGAGTCTGCAATGATATCTGATAAAATTATGTAATTTATATAAAAAAAAATATGATGATATTTTTGGATAGAAGTTTATAAAATTTTGCCGAAACACATCTTTTATGTGCATCAAAAAGAACGATGAAAATGAATTTTCTTATTAAGATAAATAAAAATTCCCAAATAGTTCTTTAAATGTAGCACATGGACTTTTTACCAGTATCAATAATCTCTGTCACAAAACTTATACTTACTCTTTCTTCTATAATAGCTCTGTGCCTAATCCAGAAACCAAAATTTGTGTTGTATCTATATTTGGTAAAGGCCGCCTCAACCCTTTTTGCAGCAAGGCAACTTCTTTAAATTCCATTTTAAACAAGGATGTGTTTCAGGTATAGTTGTTGCATTTTATTCCTAATCAATAATACTCATCAACTATTTGGCTACTGAAAGTAAAACATATGGCTTATAAGTATATTTTTAAGTATATTCACAATAGGAAGCCAGAATCTGATTAGTGTTTTAGATTGTAAGTTATGAATTCATGACACAAATATGGACAAGTAAAATGGCTGTGCTAAGTAGGATGACCTGCCCATTGAGAGTTTAAAAATTGCCCAAAGAATACATTATAAGCCAAACAGAAAGTTTTTTTTACTCACTATGGCTTTTACTCTATTCAAGGCTTGAAAACCTTGTTGTAATATGGTAATTAGGACACACTGTAGACATTAAAGTGATGGATGATTCATTTCAAGTTATTTTTATTAACATTTTTCAAATAATTTTTCTTGCTTGTTAAGATGGGCTAATTGCTTAAAATCATTATTACTTTTCACCTAATCAGTTCACTGTTTCCCATTGTGCAAATGAAACCATTTTACCATTCCAGAAATCAGGGTTGAATGAGAAAAGAGGAGTAAAAGCCATTGAAAGTCAGAATTCACATTTCTTAGCATCTAATTGAAATTTTTTTACTGTAAATTTTAGTTCTAATGCCTGGAAAAAATTTTGTTTGAAATAGTGGTTTTTATTTTAAAGGGAACAGAGGGATTCTTTAAACACCAAATTCAAGAGGTAAGTATTCTTTAAAACATTCTATGTTCACAAAACAATGTAGCTTTGATTTTTAGAATATTATTTTAATTCATTTATTTTAATGTTGTTCATATTTTATCTACAAACTGAAATCTGAATTAAAAATTGACACTTCATGCTCATATGTTATGTTAACAAGGCATATGTTCAATATATCTATTTGAAAAATACTTTTTTTTTTTACTTCTACTTACAGGGCAATATTGAATGCTTCTATGATTCTGATAGTCGTGTTATGTTCCTGCATCTTCTATCATTTTATGACACCAACCTCCTGGCAAAAAAATGCCAAGAACTGGCTGACAATGTCAATGCACAAGTAATAAATCATTGACATTTATTCATTCAACTTGCACTAGGGTCTTTTTATTTTGAATTTAAGAATATTTTAGTGATAAAATACATTTTGGTAAAATTAAAATTAAGAACTAAGTAATGAATGAATAACAATAAAGTCCTCTGATGTTATTTTTTTAAACACTACATTTAAATTATTTGTATTTATTTTGCTCAGGAATTGTATAAGCTTTGCCATGATGATGACCTAAGGCATGCAAAGACATTACTGCTGCTTTTTAACCTGTCCCACATCATATTGGTGAGCGAATTTTACTTGTAAATATATCACCACTTCTTTGAATCAATATTCAGTAAAATAATTGCTCCTTTTTAAAAAAATAAATGCATGCATTATTTTACCTGTGCTCAAATGATCTGCTTAATAAACAATGCAGCCAACAAAAGAAAAACCCATTCGTCTTTCATGTGTTATTGTAAATAAGTGTGAAGAATTACCAGGTAATATTTATAATAAATAAAGTTGTATAAATTATGAAAATGTAATTCTGTGTGCTCAGTACAACACATCCCACTGGGAAAAATTTTAATTATTTGAATTCATTGTAATATGCTACTTATTTATCAGATAATTAAATAATAAACAAGTATTTTTTATTCCAGTAATTTGGTCTAGTAATATGGCAGTGGTTTAATTGTCAGTGGTAGAGTTTGTTGTTGCTCTTCATCCAGCTTTGACAGGCAACATGTAATTATAGGGGCTATAACTGTCTGCCCATCTCCAGATGTACCATTCTAAATGTATGGCATGTAATAAATAATGTGATGGCAGGGTTTTTTTTTTAGCAGAACATAGAACAACATTTTATATTAGCTTGTCAAATTATAAACAAAAATAGTGTGCCTTGAGAATGATTACCATATATACTCAAGTATAAGTAACGTTTTTTTCCTCCAAATTTAAAGGCAAAAATCAGGGGTACACATTCATGTGTAACTTATTTTATTAACTCCATGAGTTTACCATAGCGATCATTGAAGAAATGTAAAATTCCACTTTTCAGGTGACAAATCAGTGGGTCAACTTGTGCTCAAGATCGACTTACATTAGAGTACCTCTCTTCAAAAATATTTTATAGTGATTAACAATTCTAAATTTAAAAAAAATTCTTGTAATAATTTTATCAACAGCTAAATCACCCTGGGAGCACATTTGACTTGTCCTACCTCAAACTTTTCCACATACTGGACAATATAAGGTGCAATAAATTATTTATACTGATAATATTTATCTATGTTTTTTATATTTATTTCATTCATTTCCATATCAAATAATCAAACCAGTGTTGGATTTTAACACATGATTTCATTGTTAAATATCATTGTTCTCAAATAGACAACATGGGCAACCTTTTGTTTCACTTCATACATTTATTTTATTAAAAATTTTACTTAAAAATTATTTTAGGCAAAAGATGCAGCCAGACTTCATTGACATCTTAGCTACTATTAATGGTGTGTCAAAGGACTGGGCTAATTTTGGACGAGTCTGTACACCACGTATGCTATTTATGTTTGAGACTCCAGCCATTGATGTACAACCAGATGATACCGATAATGGATCTTCCAAAATGTCTAAAGTAAAAAAAATTATATTTGTCAGTACATTAAAAGATTTAGATAGAATTTCATTTATTAAGTAGAATTTCTCTAAATGTCATAGAAAATTTCAATCAATTACTTATAAAATATTTTTTAAGATTTACATTTATTTATTTTGCTACCTCAAACTTATTGTCTTTATCACTCCACATTATGTAATTTCACTGATGTTCGGTTTCTTTAATCAACTATATTAGTGTCCATTTTATGGTAAATTTTTTTATCAGAAATATCCACCAATGAAGAAGTTACAAATGTGCATAGAGGACATGATTTTTAGGATTCTTAGAAAGACAAGGGCCATAACTAATATCTCGTAAGTCAATACTAAAACTTGAGCTTGTCACTAACAGTTGTAGTATTACTACAGAAAATTAATTTTTAAAATTCTTAATTAAACATTTATTTTGATTAATGTTGCAATGGACAGAACTATTGTATTTTTTTATTCAGTACCAGATAATGAATTATAGTACTTGCATACTGTACCATATAAGATATATTTGATGTTATTTCTCAGCAACAACTCACTGTTTTCTGTGCCCATCAACCAGCCATATGTTTATCTGTGTACCAAGCGAAATGAGGTTTCTGATCCCGTGGATTTTTTGCTGTCCCAAATGAGACAAAATTGTTTTCCACATCATGAAGGTTGTTATATTTAGTGAAGCATGTATTGGCTTTCCTTACTCATAAATACTTTATTTATGTAAGATTTTACAAATCCGGTCATAACTGAAGCTTAAAATGAAACATTAAAAAATCTTTAAATGCTATATTTTATCTTTGAGACTCTTATGTAGACATTTTTTTTAAATTTTGGAAAATAAATATTAAAAAAAATTGTTTTTCAGTAGAAGCACAGCCTTCCACACAGAAACCCAAGCCTTACAGCTGTTGCCGCAGGAAGTTGAACGCCCCAGTTCCTGATTTGCTGCCATTGTCAGCTCCGTCTATCATGTCCACGACATTGTCATCCGCTGCCAGGTTTCCTTTAACCTCATCCGGTCCAAGTAGATGCCAGGATCAGAGTTTTAAGGAATTCCTATGGCAGCATGTGGACATGGTCTTCTCTAAGACAGTCAATGATAATGTGGGAAGACATGGCATAGAGCCAATATTTGAGGTTAGTTTTTTTCTCTTTTACAAAAACTCTTCTAAATACTTTCATCTTCAAGAGACCGTGGAGGTGCTTAAGACACCATTTTATACAGCTCACGAAGCAAATCCTTGACTCCTAAGTTTTGACTGCCCTTCTTGCTAAAAGAAGTACATGCATCAGGTTCAATCTGGCAATCGATAACATTCTTTTATTGTTAACAAAACTTGCTATGCACATCATCAATCTGATTGTTTGCCAGACAAAAACTATGCTTAGCTATAAACTTCCTCCCATTCATTGATTTATAATCTTGCTTCCTTCATATTCCTTTTCTAATTACATTGCAACAGAGTCTTTTAATTGTGGAATTCCTCCATAATTCTAACTTGGGCCTGTCAGGGAGGTTTCTTCTTGCTCATTGTGAAGAACATGCTACACTCTAAGGCACTTTGTCCTACCATTATTTTCACAAAAAGAAACACATTTATTGATTCTTAATAAACTCACAAATCACCGTAGTTAATATTTTCTAATTTTAATTTTTTCTATAGATGCAAACATCCAATTTCTCTCTTTTTTACTGTTTTTTCTGAAGCATTAATTAAAAACAGAATTATGATTTTAAAAAAAGGAGATTATATAACATCAACTTTACAATTATCATGTTTCTCCCTCCAACACCTGACAAGGTAAAAAAAATTACACCTACTAGTGGAATTTCTTGAGAATTCAATGTTAACTTAATGGGACATTTTACTATATACTCAATAATTTAATTTAATTTGCCAAATTTATTGACATGGCAAATTGATATTCATGTCATAATTTTTTTTCCAATTATTTCCAATGTTTTAATTGAATGTAATTGTACTGACTGTTGTAGCTCCCAAATCTGGGAACATGGTTACATGTGGCTAACAGCATGCATAAATACTTCCTAAGTGAAGCTAATGATTCAGCACCTGCCCACCCACTTGCAACCTTAAAAAATCTGTTGGACATCAGTATGAGGTTTTCAGAGAAGTAAGTTTTCATCACACATAAAAAATAATTATGTATATATGAATTTCATGTGGACTGCCAGCTTGGAACAATTGAAATACTTTATGTTTCCTAATAACTTTATTAGCATTGAGAAAAAAAAAACTGTTCAAAATGAAAAAGATAATAATTTATATTTTTGGCCTTTTATTTTCTAAATGGAAAAACAAAATTGCTGTGATGCGGTTTTTATGGGTCTAATATTTGTTTATTTATTCAACCAGTCGATGTAACAAAGTACTTCCTCTGGCTGAAAGTGCTTATCAGCAAGATTTGCCTCCCTTTTATATCACATCATATCATCTCAATAGGGTAATTTGACTTTGACATATTCATATAGCATAATGATAAAATACTATTGAATCAATTATTAAATAGAATACTTATTATACATAATCTAATCTTCATGTCATCACAGATGTCTAAATATTTTAGTGAAATAAGCGATGTAAGAAATTACTCCATTGAGGCGAAGCTAATGCCATAAATTTCTTATTCACTCTCAAAACAAGAGTAAGAGAAAAACAGATGCTTAGTCTTAACAGCTATAAAAAATCGACAAAGATTTCAAAACTATTCTTTTGGTACAATAATTGTAAACAGGTAAACAAAGCCAAAAGAGTATTTGCTCAATATGCCAGGGGTCCAGCCTATGACAGATATATGACAGAACTTGAAGCTTCTTGTGAGCGATTTTGGAAGGCAGGTCGACAACAATGTGAAGCATTGTCCTTGACAGGAAACTTATGTACAAACAAGGTCAGTGATACATTAAGATTTCTCTATGATTTTGGTATTTATTTAAATTTGGTATTTATTGGTATTAAACCAAGGGTGTCCCTGCGGGCTAAACACTGCCTGCACTTCAGTTATAACTGACCCGCGGCCTTATCTTAAAAAATTTATTAACTGATGTATTATTTGTGTAACAACATTATATTTATAAGAAAAGTTGAATTATTGTCCAGTTTTGAGAACATCGAAAGATGGCAAACATTGAGACATTTTATTGTTTGGCAATTAGTTGAGCTTTCAGAGTCTTAACACCAAATAAGGGGATCATATTTATTTGCTTCCATTTGTTCTGCTGTCAATAACATTAAATTAACATGGAAAAAGTATATGTTATTATCACTAATGGTGCTCCTGCTAGGACCCAAAGCACACTGGACTAACAACACTTGTCTGTAACCAATTCAGGCTTTTAACTTATAACGTCCTACTACGCGCCTCGCCTCTATCCCTGACACGCGTTAGAGCGCGCCTCGAGAGCGCTCTCTTTAGTACTGAAATTATACAAGGTAAAAAATCTTTGTGGTGTCACAAAAGATTCAGTGGACTTCTGGAAAAGTCTATGTTTACTTTCCGCTAGTCATTTTGCTCGTTTCGCTAAATTTTGTGGTAGTTTTTATTATTTATTTTTTTTAAGATGTCATTTTGCTAAACTTATCGTCCAAAAAATAGTGCTAAACTCAACAAAGTCTTTTGTCTTGGAAAATAACCATTCTATAAGCTTATCCTAAAAAATGAAGTCAGTATAATAAGAAATACAATTTCAGCAATTTTAAAAAATTTATACCCAATTCATAGCAATATATAATTGAAATCTTTATGTGCCTGAGGGATAAGTTTTTATAAAACCTCATACGACATTATAAGTTAAATTCACTGTATCGTTCAACAACATGTTCTTTGTGCCAAACATCTTAGATGTGATCGTGTCCTTTAAGCCAATGATAAAAGCTGTAAAAACTATTCACTCTAAAGCCCTGTTTCAGTCCCTTTTTTTAATCAGTTTCCTCTCAACATTCAAAGAGAATATGAAGTTGATTTGTATCACAATCATGTCAGATGGCTCATTTGGGGATCAGGACTTCAGCGCTACTACAAACCTAAAAATGAATTTGAGAAAAATAAGGAAAAACCTTTTCCAGAACTATGTGATACTGCTTGGGTGGCATAGTTTGCATTTTAGTTGATGTGACAAGAAATCTAAACCTTCTTAACACAAGTCTTCAAAAGTAGTAAGCCAGTTATATTCACATTCAATGCTTTTGAGAACCAGCTGCAACTTTGTCAAAGGCAACTATATCAAAAGCAGCCTAATACCATACATTTCCCCTCACTACATGAAATTATGACAAGTTTTCCAAAAAGAAACTTTGATGAGCAAAGACAGAGGTATGTTGCAGATATCAGATTCATGGGTGATGAATTTCAAATTTGATTTCAGAACTTTGGAACTATTAAAAAGGAAATCATGTTTTGTTTCTTCACCCTTCTCTGTGGACTCTGATGAAGCTCCAGGCCATCTGGAAGTCATTGACTTGCAAAGTGATGCTGAATGTTGCAGCAGGAAAAAAACAGTTTCTCACATTGACTTTTACCTTAATTAAGCTGGATAAAGACGAGTTCCTAGAGATCAGAACATTTGCTAAAAAAATATTCAGCTTGTTTGGCTCTACATACTTGTGTGAGCAGAAAATCTCACCTGTTTGATATCATACATATCATGACCAGCATGATTTACTGCAGTCATAATTAAGCTTGTTAACGGTTAACCGGTTAACCGGTCCTCAGATCAGGATCGGTCCTCTTTATTGAGGACCGTAGGACCGCGTAACCAAATAGAAAAAAAAAACCAAACAAATAAACTAGCGGTAACGTAGTAAAAAAAAAACAACACAAGCGGTAACGCGCCTCGTGCCTCTCCCTCTCGCTTAGTCACAGTGAGTAAAAGCGATACCACGATCCAGCTGACATTACTGACAAGTAGGTTGGCATTCAAGCCTTCAGTCTCCTAGCTGTAAGCGTGCGTACATGACGCGTTATAGCCTGGCTTCACTGAAGTTCACAACTAATAGTACTAGCGGGATTCAGCTGTAGACTGGTGCGTATGCGATGAGCGCAAGCACCTTAGTAATAAAAAAAATACATGGTACTAATACGATAGAGACTCAACTCACCCCCTCCCCCATAATAATTTCAGAATTAAGCTAAGAAAAAAAAAACAAAAAAAAAACCTAACGTAGTAAAAAAAAGCTAGTGAAAAAAACAACACGCGGTAACGCGCCTCTCCCTCTCGCTTTGTCGCGGTGAGTAAAAGCGATACCAAGATCCAGCTGATTAGCTGTCAAGCGACTGTGACTGTACGAGATGCAACACAGTGGCGTTTGATTTCAACAACGGTCAAGGCCGAAACTGTTTCTATTTTTATTAATTATAGTCTGTTTCTTATAAAAACAAAGAAAGCTATAAAAGCATATGACCCCGTGACCTATCCGCATTTTCTGATCACCGGTTTATAGTCTGTTTCAGTTCAGACATTCAAAAACTTATCGGCGCACGACGCTTAGTGAAGTACATGTCTCTATATTACGAGAGGTATTTGAAAGACGTAGCAAAGATACCGGGCGATTAATCGGCCCACAAATTCGAGTTCGGTCTTTTAGTGACAGTTTTCCTGCTAGTCAAAGGCATTTGATTACCACATTAATAGTACGCCGAGTGTAACTCAAACCCTATTTGAACAGAAAAAACGGGGAGGGGGAATGTGTGCGTCGCAAAATTCAATTATTCTGGCGAGTTGACGATTAATAAATAATGTTTTTTAAATAAATTCCATTTTATCATCGTTTACTCCGTAGCTTTATAATTTTATTATATTATTAATTTTAATACGCGAGTTGACCGGCATCACACACAAGAGAGGTAAACATGACGTCAAAACGGACGGGGCGAGGCGTTGGTTTTTGAAACTAATGAAAAATACCTCGCTAACTTTAACGAACGATTGAACCAGTCCTCTTATTTAGACCCACAACGGACGGGGCGAGGCGTTGGTTTTTGAAACTTATGAAAAATACTTCGCTAATTTTAACGAACGATTGAACCTGTCCTCTTTCTTATTTAGACCTGTGAACTATGAGTCCTCAAAATAATATATAAAAAAAAGACAATTAACCATCTCTGTTTAGTTAATTTTTTGGAGTTAAAAAAATGCTATGAATTGAGGGCAATGCGGAAAGAGCTGAACGCAAGGGGGGGGGGGGAGCGGGCTTTGATGCCATCAGACGACGCGAGGCGACAACATTATCTTAATAGTTCTCAAAACATTAGGGATATAAGGACAAGCGGTTAACCGGTCTTTTTTTGAATGGTTAGCCGGTCCTCAAAAACGAGCGGTCTTAACAACGTTAGTCATAATCACATATCATACATATGGCCAGCAAGATTTACAGTTTTACCCTTTGGATTAAAAGTTTCCATTAAAAAATTCTAGGCCTGCGGAAATTATCGATTAATTTCTCGATTAATCGGTAAAAAGTTTTATCGATTAAAATTATATTAATTGATAAAATGGCGATTAAAACTATTCCAAATCTCTTCAGTGATACTAACGATTTATCAATAAATAATCAATTATTAATAATAAAAATATTTGCTTTTTTACGTACAAACTTCTCCATTTAAAAAAAGATTTTTTAAGTGTAAACTTAAAAATAAGCTGTGTTATAAAGAAGATGATATAACAATTAAACATTGTTTTTACTTAATTAACAAGAAATTCATTGAAATTATATTGAACTACTTATGTCTATATAAAAAAACCTGAATTGTCTGTTTTTTGTTACTTCCCTTGAAATTTTCAGTTTAATGACGTCATAATCTTATATATTGCTTTAATCAAAATTATCGATTAATTATTCCGTAATTTTTCAAAAGTTAACGATTAATTTAAAATTAATCGATAACAGCCCTAAAAAATTCTCAATGCATGTCTTTTTTTTTCATTATTTTATTCTGGCCCATATCTTGACATCATGGAATATGGCAAAAAGTCTGGACGCCCCTATATTAAACTAGATGTTAAAAGTTTATTTCTTAAATATTCCTCAATGTCATACCCTCCCATTATTGATTTTACTAAATATTTAAAAAATCAGTCCAAACTTGACATACTTTTATGGTTCCAAACATCTTTAGTGTGCACTCCAACCACAAGCATCATCTAACATTAGCTTAGAATGAAATAAATGTAACTTTGTTTTAAAATTGTATCCCCAACATGTTTAAAATATATAATACTGTTTCAAATCACTTACTTATTCAAAAGCTTTTTTTTTTTTTTTTAAATATTTAAACTAACTTTAATATTGAAAGTTTATTTTGGAGCTCAAAACAATCACTTTATCTAAATATCGATTTCTGAGTGACATGGCAGTGGTTTAATTGTCAGTGGTAGAGTTTGTTGTTGCTCTTCATCCAGCTTTGACAGGCAACATGTAATTATAGGGGTATGATATTTTTATGAACATTAGGTTGTTGTTTTTTCCACTGCTAGGTCCATCGCCTGCCTACTGAAATTCCTTTAGGACCAGATGACAAAAGACCTGTGACACAACATTCAAGTCAAATGAAAACTAAAGCTGCCTGCAATTGTGGGAAGATACAGGCAGATAAGGATGACCCATTCAACCATAAAGTAATTTATCATTTTTATACAATTTTGTCAGTGCTAAATAAATATCTCAATTTTGTGTGTATCTATTTATTAACTAAGATAGTTTTCATCTCTAAGTGTCACTTAGTTACTGTTTATACTTGAGTATATGTCAACTCATGATTTGTTACTTAAAAGTTGGAAATTTACTTTTCTTAATCGATAGCTACGGTGAACTCATAGCGCTTATAAAGCGAGTTACTCATGTCTAAGTCAACCTGCTGAAATTTTGAAATGGTCTTGACTTAAACTCGAGTTTATACTTGACTTGACTTTTTAAAGAAACAAAGTATACTATTTAAAAGGATTGTACATTCTAAAAAAAAATGTATAACTTTATTTCTTCCATTACTTCCAAGACTGCTCTTAAGTTGGCTTTTAGCATCCTTTCATTTTGCTATGTAATATTAAGAAAATATCTTCTCTGTTAAAAATGATACTTCATTTATAAATTTCGAGAAATGAGCAGTTGTTTTTTTTTTTCGAGAATCTTGTTTGTTCTCATTTTTAAAGGTAAATAAAATATTTTTTAGCCCTGAGACCTGAATCCCCTTCATCAACCTTGTAAAAATGACAATCCTGAAATAGTAATTTTAGTTTAATCTATGTATTTGTTGGTGTCATTTTTATATTCATTTCCAGAATGCAAACTATGAATTCTATCAAGAGCTGGAGTCCAACTGCTGTGGTTGGCTAGAGCACATACATTTCCCTGTGTTCTCACCGACTACACCAGATGCTCGTGCTGCAAGCATTCCATCACCACCGGCTCCTCAACACCTTGAGCAAACTCAGGAAAATACAACAGTGAAGGATACAGAAAAAACAGATGCGTTTTCAACTCTGTCAGAGCTAAGTTTGGCTTTGAGCTTAGGTAAATAAATTTGTGAGCAAGGTTTTCTTTGAAGAGCAAGAAATTTAAAGTTAATGATATTACATATGATTATCTGATAAGATTCTGATATATCTGGTTGTTTCATGGAATAAGTTACTAATTTAAAGTTAATGATATCACAGATGATTATCTGATAAGAATCTGATATATCTGGTTGTTTCATGGAATAAGTTACTATTTTTCTTGTTGCTATATCATCTGATATATCAAAATGTTTTATGGAATAAGTTATTATTTTTCTTGTTGCTATATCATTTGATATATCAAGTTGTTTCATGGAATAAGTTACTATTTTTCTTGTTGCTATATCATCTGATATATCAAGTTGTTTTCTATATCATCTGATATATCAAGTTGTTTTATGGAATAAGTTACTAATTTAAAGTTAATGATATCACAGATGATTACCTGATAAGAATCTGATATATCTAGTTGTTTCATGGAATAAGTTACTATTTTTCTTGTTGCTATATCATCTGATATATCAAGTTGTTTCGTGGAATAAGTTACTAATTTAAAGTTAATAATCTTACAGATGATTATTTGATAAGTTTTGATAAATCAAGTTTTGATGGAATTAATTACTATTTTTCTTGTTGCTATATTAGGGGATGGGAAAATACACTAGGTTATTTATCAAATCACTTGACTTGAATGTTTGTGGATGAAATTTCAAAATTCTGTAAGTGAAATATTATATTGAAGGTCAACTCGGCCCAACAGCTCCAGAGCTTGATCCAAAGATTAGCCAGATTGATGAAGCAAGGGAAACAACTGAGATCCAGGAGGGAGAGCTGCAGTTGACAGATGAAGCAGAAGTGAAAACATTGAATAGGATTTCAACAGAAGAGCAGAGTAATAAATGTATGAGTTTTTCCAATTTTTATGTGGAAAAAAATATTAATGAATTTACTTACAAAATTTTTTATTCTTCCATTTTTAACCTTTATTTTTGAAAAGTAATTCTGTATTCTCCTAACTTAAAAGATAAATTAATGTTTGTTCACAGCTAAAAGTCCACCGAGTCGTCAGCATTCAACTACTGAGTATCTCCCTTACATGATACACACTAAGTCACCAGCTGGCTTGTTGCCCCTGTTTTCTTCTTTCTCACTGTGCCGACTAGGGCCTAGTGGGCTGTATTCACATGTGATGGGTAAGATATGAAACTTTCACTCATTACAATCAATTGTGAGACCTTGATATCTCACCATATAAAAGTGTTTTCCATATGATGAAAAAAATATTAAGCTTAGAATTTTTCATTTTCATTAATTATATATCAGTGATTTATTTTAATTTAGAATGAATTTTATATCATTGTTCATTTACTTAATATTTATAGGATTTATTGTATCATACAGTTGTTCATATATTTGTTAATACGATACAAATTTATTCAGTTGTCATATTAAGTGTCTCTAGTTCCGATTTATAGAAAAGTTACTGAACATGTTTTTTTTAAAAATAAAAATGTCCATGTTTCTGTGAGGGAAAAAAAAAACCAATGGGGCTTATTTCAATTTAATATTTGTTCCTTTGTGTGCAAAACTTTTTTTTTAAAATACAAAAAACTATTTAAAATGTTAAAGAATTTTTTTTTTTGCCAAAAAGATGTCTTCTTTTATTTATCTTAAGGGGCCGTTGTGGTCTAAGTGGTAGCAAGCTGGACTGCCGATCCGTGGCAAAACTCAAGTCACGGGTTTGAGCCTCGGTACTGGCAAGGCCCCGGGGCATTGTGCTAGCCACGAAATCCCTTGCTCGTTAGTGGTGGCTTAATAAACTTGTGAACTCCACTTCACTTTCCCTAGAGTCCGCCATGGACTGAAAAGGTGGGGCGGGGGGGGGGGGGGGGGGGGTTATTTATCTATTTATTTATCTTGGAACAGATGACATAAAAATAAGATCACTGAATAATTATCCTACTAGCAATCTGATTAGAAACAATTATCTTTCCTAAAATCAATGAAAGACAAATTTCCTGATTCAGGTTTAGAGTTACCTGGATTTCTTCCTGGCAGTAACTTCCTCCTACCATGGGACATCCCGGTGAAAACAGAACAAGAAAAGTGGCCCACTGTGTCAGAGACATTCGGAAGTGGAAAAAAACGTCAGCAGCGAAAGTTATCAAAAAGTGGGTTTTTGTTTTGTTTTTAGATGACAAGTATTGTAATCAGTGTTGTTACTGTTACACCTAAGTGTGATATTTGACTAAAGTCTTTTATTTTTATTTAAAGAGGTGTCTTATTCTGAAAAATAAAATTTTAGATGTCTTTTAATATTTGTGTAGCGGTTCTAACATTTATATCAACACCACTAGATTAAAAAATGTAACTGTTATTTAACAGTTGATTTTCAGTTTTGTCATTTCTTTACAAAATAAAATCATGTTAAATGTTAACTTGTGCTAAGTTACATTTGTATTAAAATTTGTTAAATATGCCCCCCAAAATGGAAAAGATCTTATTTATCCATTTTTCAATCTTCTTACCCTGGTAACCAGCTGCACCATTAGAACCTGCAGAGACAGTTACGTCAGTTAGAATCTATCTAGGGATGGAGTATGAATGTCCCAGGGGTCATCGATTCTTCTGTAGTGGACCAGACAAAGTGATCAAAGTTTCCTCCAACAGTATAGTCAAAGTGAGTACCTCAGATCTTTAACAATGTTATAGTCATTTAGTCTTCAATGCACAAGATCATTCTCTGTATAAAACTCTGTTGCAGGTAGTGTCACTCATTTATGTCTATGATACTCTAAGTAACACCTTCATCTTAACATCATTTGTCTTAACCCTTAACTGGGCAGAATTTTTTCCACTTTCATCCTCCAAACGGGCAAGATTTTTTTTCAATTTTAGAGATATTTAGGGGTACGTCAGTAAAACTCTATATCTTAGGTTTAAGTGCAAATAATAAAATGAAAAATAAACAAAAATGAATTCTCTTTTGATTATTTACCTTTTTATACTTGCCACTCTTGTTTTTTTATTAATCCACATCTTCCCAAAAAAAAGTTCCACTTATGTTTTAAGAAGTCCAAACAAGCACTATTGACAAGCACAAATATCCAGTCTGACTGAAAGATTTGATGTTTGCATAATACTAACACTAATGTCACTATCAATCTTTTCCTCCAGCTCCAAGTACATTTTTCTCAACTCAATTTCTGTTAAATTTAAGCCTATAAACCCCGCTTCATCCCTTCATGAATCCTAACCATCCACTTTTAACACTCATAAAAAAAAATTGAAAAAACAAACACATGGAAGAGAGCACGAGCACGTGTCGAAATGTAGTTGAATCTATCCACAAAAGAATAAACAGGAAATCACGTACCGGAAGTCTCATGATTTTTTTTTTTAAAACGCGAGATTTCAACTGATGGTATTACCGGCCGGTTTTGCCCGTTTAGGGGATAAGACGTTTTTGGCCGCTACGCCCAGTAAAGGGTTAAAGAAATTTTAGATTCTTGCCTTGGAAAACATTGAGTTAACATTAAGTATTTGTTACAGGATAATGCTGGGCGACTGGTAAATATGGACATGCCTCTCTACACAGCTTGCCACTGCAAGTAGGTGATTTTTTAACATTGGGATAATGTTACGTATTGGTTTGACCCTACAATCCAATTATAATAATAATATTCCTTGACTACAGTCAACTCTATTATCTTAAATGTTCTTTGACTACTTGAAAATACCTCAATGAGGCTTTCAGGGTCTGCTTGGTCTCAGTGAAGGTAAGACCTAAATACTTAAATACACTTAAAATGTTTCTGCTTCATTTGTTATCATCATATCAAAGCACCATCTCCAGATTCTCACCTTTGCTTTTAAGTTGGTATTTCAACTCACTAAGATCATTCAGAAAAATAATACACCTTACATGCTTAAATTTTTTTTAAAGTCGTTTAGCAAATATATTTTTTTTAGACTCTGAGAGAATGACTGACCCACATGTTACCTAGAGGATTATGTATTTTGATAGTGTACAATAACCTGTTGTTAAGTTTAGAATAAATCTTTTCAAGTATTTATTGTTACAATTTATTTTCAGGCAACCCAAAGGCTGCATGTCACAATTAATGCACATCTACATAGTTACTCCACGTGATATACCAAACTGCCCTCAAGTTCGAGTTCAGATAAGCCCTTTTATTCAGCCTGGTCCAAACCCGTGTCCATTGTTTCATCCTGGCTTGGATTCACCCCTTGAACTCCCAGCAGATGGAGTTTGGGTGTTGAGATTGCCGTATCCTTTTCATTAAAATAATAAACAATACAGAATCTTTCCCCCCCAAAAAAAGTGTCTGTATAAATATGGAAAGTCGTCTAACCTCAAATTTTTAAAAATGTTACTGCAGATTGAAACATTGATTTGCTTAGATACAAATATTTTGAAACACATAATTTCACAATTGTTCAACTATGTTCCTTAATTCTTGTGTTCAGTCATATCTACCAAGATGAGCACTGTGTCTATCTGATGCCAAATGAGCCCCAGCAGCTACATAACTGTTACATACAGAAATCCATGTTTAACTACAGAATTCTTTGATGAAGACTATTGTCAAACCCAGATTATTTCATGAGAAACTAACACAACCCTCTGGCTGTTGGTTAGTTGTGTCTGCTCAAGTGGTGAAAGTGTGTGATATTAAATCTTAACAGGACATGAGATGCTTTTGAAGCATTATTAATTAGACTATTGTTATCTTTACACAAATATTCACTATGGAGATGATTAGGCTGTTTGTGCACTTCGGTTTGCCATTGAAACATGGTAAAAATGTAGTGGTTTCATTGCTTCAAATTTTTTAATTGTATAAAACGAAGTTGACTAAGCAAGGGAATGACATGCAGGACTGGAGTGTACCAGCTTAGGTTGTAGTTACATGTGAGGACAAGTAAGACATACTTTTGCCTGAACTGCACTGGGAAGAGAAAATTTGTTTATGATTGACAGATTATTCTTATGGCTGATAAGATACCACAATTCAAAAATCTTGGCTCATGTGTAGGTAGGATAAAAGGCATAAATAGTTTATCCTTTTTAAAGTGAGTACACTATGGACAAGATGCATTTTAAAAAATTTGTGTAATCCTTAAATTTATTAAATTAAAGCTGTATTTGTTATTACTTAACAAAACAAAGTACAGTCAAAATATTAACACGAACACTAGAGTTTGTGTAATTCATTTCAATGCACAAATTAGTTCAATGGTACAAAAATAGTTTGAGAGAGCAGGTTCAGAATCAATAACAGTAACATAATATCAAAGAAAGACTGTAACAAGCATTCCTGTCCCAATAAAACAATGTGTACAGTATAACATGGAACTGTCTAGTAAAACTCTAAGATGTGGCCTCATTAAAACATTGATTATAATTAAATCTATTTCAGATTAATGATTTCAAATAAATTGTGTACAAAAGTGATCTGTAACTAGTTGGGTTTTTAAAAAAAAATATGCTTGAAAGAACTTAATTTTATTGTTGTTAAAAAGAATTGGTATCTAATATGATAACCCAATTTCAAAATAAACTTATGAGGTATTTTTCCAGTTTCAAATAAAAACTATTATTTGTCTCTAATGCCAATAATTGTTTACAAATAAAATATTGTCTTTAAATGAAGTGAAAAATCTGTGATGACAGTCTCAAAAATCTTATTACAGATAATGATAAATTTCATTTAAGCATGGCCTCTTATTAGTAACATTTTATCAGTGTTTTTGGTTGCTGAGTATATATTTTAAATTATAGTTTAATTGAATGAATTAAGATTTTTCCACTAAATACTGCTTCAACATTTATGGAGCAAAGGGAGACAAACTTCAAATCATTTGGAAAATAAAATTCACCTTGTACTATCCAAATATTTTATTATTTCTAGACTTAAGACACTTAATGTCTCAAAAAATTTTCCAACTTCAAAATTAAGATGCAATCATAATTATGCCATAATTTTTCAGAAATTTAAACAAATCTGAAACTTGATTACATTTCTATGTGGGCAGTTAACACAAAATTTTAAAAATCTCTATTAAGCATAATCCTTACAAAAGACCTACATATTTTTGTTAATTTTGAAACATATTTTCCCTCTATACTCTTTAGAGAGCACAATAAATTTAGCAATATCAATGCACTTTATTGCCTGCTTATGCTTGACTAGCATAGTGTTGATTTGACACTAGCAGCATGAAATGAAAAAGTTTAGGTGCTGATCTTTTCAATAGCATCCAAGTCACTTGCATCCAGCTTGGTTATGGCCCGACCTAAGGGATTAAATACATTAATACGACTATCAGAAAGGTATTGCCCTTATTCACAATGTATTTTTTTATCCTGTTTTCACATCATTTAAAATATGTGTATGTGTGTCATGAACTGTTAAGTAGAATATTATTTGGGCCTCAAACCTGTGTCTGCTTTTTAAATCAGCAGACCTACAGGCAGGGCATCCTAAGAAATTGGAATTGCCAGCACTTTCAAAGTACTCGTATTATTGCCAGCACTTTCAAAGTACTCGTAGTTCAAAACATCAAGTCTACTTGACAGTGATAAAAATCATGAAGAGAAAAAATCTTATTGAAAAAAATGTGACAAACACAACTTACCAAAATGTTTTTCAATATATCTCATTGTGTCCATACTGCGACGGCCATCAACAAAATTAATAGCAATACCACTCTTGCCAAATCTTCCAGTCCTTCCGATTCTATGTAGGTAAGTCTCACAATCCGGCTTTTGGTCCTGAGTCAGAGGCAGGTCAAAATTTACTACAACTGTCACTTGCTCAACATCAATACCTGCAGGTATTGTAAAATTCATTCATATAGATACAAATAAGATTTCTTTACAAATAATATATCATTGTATTAATTACCCTAATTTCATTATGCACACAATTCCTTTTATTTCCCCCTCAATTAAAATATGGGGGAAAAAAAACTTAACATGAAATCAAACTTCATGTTCATATCTTTGCTGATAAAGAAACTTTAATATCTAAAGAATTTTCAGATACTTCTTTGAAACATCATAATTTTCTAAATATAATGATGAGCTTTAAACCCTGCACAGGAATTTCAAATACACTAGTTTCTACAAACAGTACAACTAGATTTCACTCAATTCATAAACTAACCCCGGGCTGAAAGATTAGTTGTGATCAAAACTTTCTCCTTGCCATCCCTAAATCTCTTGATGATATCAGCCCTCATTTCTATTTCCAGTTCACCATGGAGCAACCCTACAGCGTGTCCATCCTTGGTCATTCTCTCTGCCAAAGTGGCAGCTGTCTTTCTTGTCTGAAATAGTCCATAAAAATCAGAACATGTTCATCTTATTGTTACACTTAGCAATCTCTGAGGTTTTTTCTGAAATTTGTTTACAGTGGCAGAGACACGGTAAGGAAAAGGCAATCATTAAAACATTTTAAAATATTTTTGTTTTTTTAACCACCCTTGCAGCAAAGGTTAAATATTTGTAAACAGTATCGGCAACCTATTTTGTTTTTTATTTTGTGCTATAAATCTGGTTATTGCGCTGATTGCTTAAATTCTATAAAAAATATTAATAATGGATATCAATATATGCAGCCTAGGTGTTGTAGGTAACATATTGTGATTCCCATGCCCTTATAACATATACCAGATATATAATTTTAAAATGGAATTCTTACAAACGCTGATGTTTAAATTTAGAATGTAAAATTTTTTAGAGACAAAAATCAAATAAATCAATCTAGATAAGGCAAAACAAATGTTCTTAATGCAATGTTGAAATACTTATATATAATATTTCATTTGTCATTACTTTTATGAATTAGAAATAAAATGAATACCCTAAAATTCTCTTAAGTAACCCTACTACTGAGGTTGACTTAAATTTAAATGCATGAAAATTTCTTTTTTTTAAAACTGAGACAAAATTTAGCAGAAACTCAATTCCCAACAAAAATATGAACCAAAAATGACAATAAACACTGATCACTCTCCCCTGCCCAAGCATCAGCTAGACCCTCATTGAGGGGTCAGATTCTGATGTTATAAAGGTGGCATAATTATAGAAATTCACTGGTCCACCTATGGGAAATAGTCAAGTAAAGTAGAAGGGTATAAAACCTGTGGGGGTAGAAGATACAATAAACACTATCATCAAGAAGCACCCCATTTAAGTATTAACGTAAAGTTTTCTTGAGCATAATGACTCTGTAGCCTGTGAGTATTGTCCATAGCTCTTTATTTTGCCAATGGGTTTATTAACTGTTGATTATTGTATAATTGTAAACAGTTAACTCTTTCAGTTACAACAGAACTACCTATGTGTATTTTTTAAACATCATGTGCATTTAATGATTGTAATACTAGAAATGAAAGACTAAAAGAAAAACAGGAATATGATTTGCAAATTTTTAAATTCCACAACAGGAAAGGAATAAGGTTTATTACAGGCAATGAAAATATTCCAAATCACGTTTTTTTCTGTTAACATTTTGTGTCAAGAGACCAAAGCCCATATTTCAGCTCAATCATACATATTACCCATGCATACTCTCCTTACCGCACAAAATATCATAGACTGGCCAATAGATATTGCCCCGTATATATTGGACAGGGCTTCAAATTTCTCCTCCTGGCTTGTGCACTCAATGTAGTACTGTTTAATGTTATCTAAGCTTTCCTCTTCACGACGTAACTTTATGACAATAGGGTCATTGGGTATAATTTTCTCAGCAAACTCCATCACACTAGAGTCATATGTAGCAGAAAAGAGCAACATCTGACAGTTAGCCGACAATCCCCTACAGATAAGGCAATCAGATTACAAGAAATTAATATAATTGAGATACTGTTTAATTTCAGTTCTTTATGTTACAAGTTAGAGTACACAATTAGATTTTTTAAAATGTGTTCTTTTCATTAACTCTTAATGTACCAAAGCGCGTTAATCCGCGGTTTACCGTTTAGTACTAAGGAGCGGTAATGCGCGATTCGATAGAACTCTCTTTATAAACGAAATTACAGAAAATAAAAACTATTCAGTGCGGGATGAACGATGTTTTTGACTTCCGGCAATGGCGGCTGTTTACCTCGCTAGTGTTATCGCTCGATTCGCGATGTTTTTTGGAAGTTTTTACATTTTTTTTTCGAAGATACGTTTTTGCTATACTTTATTACTAAAATAATAGTACTAAACTACAGGTAAAAATAGTTTTAAACTCAAAACGGTCTTTCGGATACATAAAATAACCATTCTTATTCTAAAAGATGACATCAGTATGACCATAGTAATAAAAATGGATTTTACGCAATTTTTTTAATTTCATAACCGGTTGATCGCAATACAGGAAATTCTTACGGTACTGAGGCGGAAGTTTTCTGAAAACCTTATGGCACATTAAGAGTTAATTTGTTTTACATCTAAGAATGGTTTCTTTTCATTAATTTGTTTTACATCTAAGAATGGTTTCTTTTCATTAATCTAAGAATGGTTTCTTTTCATTAATTTGTTTTACATCTAAGAATGGTTTCTTTTCATTAATTTGTTTTACATCTAAGAATGGTTTGTGTCTTTGAACCATTAAAGATTTTATCCCAGTCCAACGTCTTAAAATTATTTCATATACTAGATAAACCCAAGTTACAAGTTATTAAGGTGCTGGTGTACTGGAATTTTGATTTGATTTACAAAACTGCTAATGTGGCATTGAAAGGTAAAAGTAAAATTATTAGAGATAGATTTAAAATCCTGATTCCTTATTATGATTCCTAGAAATTAGGAAACAATTGAAAATCTGAATAAGAAGCACCAACCTTTGTAATCTATATGACTGATCTTGATGCCCCTGCAAACTAATCATGACATCAGCTTCATCAAGAACAAAGACCTTGATCTTGGACATATCAAAGGCTTTCAGTTTAAAGGCCCAATCCATTGTGGTGCCTGGTGTGCCAATTATAATGTGACAAGAGAGATGCTGTCCTCTGGCAACTGAAAAAAATGATTTGTATAAAATTTTAAAACCTTTAGTTTCAGATGTTATGTTCTCAAATTATGTCTTAATGATAGCTATAGAGCAGATTTTCCTCAAATTGGGGGTGTTTGCATTTCAATGAAATTTAAGAAAATTGATCAAAAAGAAAAGAGGTGGCATGGACTTTTAAATTAAGTTATAAATTTTTTTTCCACAAAATGTTTTTTTGTCAACTTATTTTTAATAGTATTCATTTCTTTTAAATTCTTCTTTAAATTTTTAAGTCCAATTAAAAAAAAATTGAAGACTATTTCTTTTCTAATTTTAAATGTACCTTATGTTTGAGGCATAAATATAGTAAAATGAGTTGTATAGGGTGGAATACTGTTCAAAGTGAAGGTATAGAAAATATTAAACAAAATGAGGGGTAGGACTGCAATCAGGCTTATACAAAATTCAATGGAAAAGACGTAAACAAGGTATGGGTTAGCCTGACCGGACGTAACAAAACAGCGAACGTTTCGGCAAAGAGCCTTTATCAACGAACATACAAGACACAAACAAAACGAAAATAAAAATAAAAAATGAGAAATGAAGGAACTTAGCTGCAGTGGAATCCGAAGTATCCAAAGAAAAAGTGAAACAGAGAGATGACAGAGCGATTATATAAGGGAAGCAGAGAGGGGGCGGGGCAACCGCCTAGGTGGATAAAGAAAAGACCATATTCATAGAATATATAGTAGTATATATCAGTATAGAAAATATAGAGTTTGTGAAACAATGTTCTAGCTTGTACAACACAAGTGAGGATATTGTCAAATGTTATACAGCGGGATCTCACTAAGTCAACCTTCCCTAAGTTGAAAACCTCTCTATATTGAATTCTTTGTTAGTTACCGGGCAAATTCCATAAGACCAATGTATTTTAGATCTCCTAAACTTGAAGATATTTTGGCTTTCAACCTCATTTACTAGAATTTGAGGTGTTTGGTTTATTATTCTGGGGCAACATTTCAGAACACATGTTCCGTGTAGCCACATAATTGGACGGAAATTCTTTTCTTAATGCATTCCACAAGGGATTAAGTGACTTTTTCAAGTAGGACATCTATTTTGAGACCGAAAATGACAAAGACAAGAAAAAGGAATGGCTGGAAGAAAGGTAACTAAACTACATCCCTTGCTGCATGCTGAGACTTTTATTTAAAAGAAAAATCTAACATCCCCCTATCACACTGTGGGGGGAGGGGAAGGTGTCTCTCCTCTCTGGCTTGGTGGTGTTGGTATGTCAAAACCAAGTTGGCTCCCATTCATATGAGACATCAAACACCACCTCTCTTTCCCGTCAAGCCTTGTCGCCAGCAGTGTTGTTATATATTATACTACCCGTAATAATAAGCTTCTAATAAATTATTTAAGCCAGAAAAACATTGATCTTGATTAACTTGCACCTCATGCGCCATTTTCCCTTACTCAAGAACTCCGTAAGTCAAAATTCCCCCAGCCCCCCATGAGTTCAACTTAGCGAGATCCGACGGCATAAATAATAAATGTTGAGTCCATTCTTATAAAAAAAATACTTCCTCAATCATCAAAATTTCATCTCTGACTATCTTAACATATCTATCCTAATTTGGCCTTTCCCAAAAACTTATCTCTTCTCAGTTACTTGAACTTGCATGAACTGTCACACATCTACCATAGCATGAAGTGTCATCCACCAGCTCATTCAACTAACACTACATTTATAAACTAGCTGCCTGAACTTACGTGAACTGTTACACATCTACCATAACATGAAGTGTCATCTCATTTAACTAACAATACATTTATACCACATCACCAATCTGTTACATATAAATGCATACATGATGTGCCACCCACCTCTCCCCTGACAGTACATGGTTTCTTCCACTTACTTCTCTCTCCCCTGACAGCATACATGATCTGTAACCCTGTCATGTGTTTGCTCATCTGTTTTGTTACTTCCCCTATCTGTAAAGCCAACTCATAGGTGGGGGCCAAACATAAACACTGTGAACAGATTCAAATTAACACTTATTTATTTTATTTGTATGCAAAATAACGGAAGGCAACATTTATACTTGATAGAGATTTTAAAAGTGAACCAATAAAAACAGAATTAGTTACCCAAGAGGGTGTTTTTAAAATATAAGAAGGCCCTGACCTGTGGGTGGTTTAATGAAATATTCACACGACTCAACATTGTCAGAACAAAGGCAGCTGTTTTTCCAGTACCACTCTGACTTTGTGCAATCATGTTTGCTGGACTGCAACGGACACAAAATTGAATGTAGTAAGAGATTAACCTGTGTTGGCTATATGTAAGCTGGATTAAAAAATAAATAAAAACTAATTTTTTAAACATAAATTTTAGTTATGAGGAAATGTTTCTTTACATGAATTCTCCTAAGATTTATATTATATTCACTAGAATTGGGTGCTTATAAACAAATTATTTTTCAATTCATGAATATAAAAGTGTCATTGTACGGGTCTGCAAGTAATGCGGGTAGAGCTGTCTCTTGGATCTTTGAAGGAGCATTGAATCCCATATCATAAACTCCTTTTAGTAACTCTGGTTTTCTGAAACAAAAACATTATGAAAACTAATATATTAGACCAAAAAATGATACATATAAGTTGAGCGTAGAAGAAGAGTGTTGGAGAGGGTGGAGTTTTGTGGCAACAAATGCATGAAATTTAAAAGAAACTTGTCTAAGTCACTAAGTTTTGCTAAATATTTGAAAGATATCATCAACTAATTGTATCACAGCTTTTAGGGATCATGATGATCTGATGGTTCTTTGGATGAGAGAAAATCATATCATGGGTATAATGAATAAGTGAATGAATGCTGTCTTCTAAAGCACTTCCACTAATCTAACAATGTGTTAAGATTTTAAAGCAGGATAAGTTACAGGATATTTCATTAGGTCACCAAACGTGAAATTAAAGGTTTGTCTGACATTATCTCTGATAACATTACTTTGAAGCTTATAAAATTATAACTATAATTATTCTATTTATTTTAATTAAATTTGTGTTTTTTTAAAAAGATTGTTTTAGTATAATTCACCACAGTATGTCTCCTGTAAATAAAAATCCAAATTTTGCAATACATCATGCAATCTATTTAACAAAAATGTTAAGAGGATATGTTATGATTATTTAACAAGGGTGTTCTTTGTATTAAATAACATTTTCAGATTTAATGATGTGATCATATTCAGAATAATATTAGTTAATTTTTTTCTCTTTCTTATCAAAGGCAAGCCCCAGGCAGGAAAATAATTTAATTTCTTACACGATGATCTAGAGATAGTGAAATAAAATTAAAATCCATAAACCTACAGATGAAGGGCCTCAAATGATTTGACAGAATATAAAGGTGATGTTGGGTCTTTTCTTTGCACTTCTATATCTGCCTTAGACTGGACGAGACGAGAGTGAAGAAGCTTTTGAAGCAGGGAAAGGTCACTTTTTGAAACATCTGAATTGAAATAAAAAACTTTATTTTATAATATTCAAACAAACATAGAGAAGAAAAAATTAAATAAATAATTAGTATCTTAAAGTTAATGTCTGATACTGAACAAAAATTCATTAATTTGTCAAATTTGATTTTTTTTAAAAATCACTACAGAATAAACCTTGAAGGTAACTGACATCGAACCCCTAACCCAAAATAGAATTACTTTTAAATTCAATACTTTTAATTTTATTCAAAACTCAAATAAAAATGCAAAATACTACATTTAAAACAGGGATATGTGCAGGAAGCAGTATTCTTTTATATGTAACGAGCATCTGTCATGTATGCGTTAAGATAAGAAAAAGACCAAAGAAGATCAAACATAATTTAACACACACTTTTGGGCTAGGTAAACATGCTTTACTTAGAATTTCGGACTGCTGCTAATGTGGGGTATGTTTATGTTGATGATTATGGTTTTTCTACACACTGAAATACATTAGTTGAACGTTGATAAGAATTTGATTCATGTTCTGGAACAAGGCTTCAAAGTAATCTATAAAATCTGCATCCATGAAATCCAGCCTTGAGTCTACATTTATATTTTCCAGTACTCCAATACGATACTGTAAATGTATTATAAGTTTGATAAAACTTATCAAAGGTTATTCAAAATTCAGTGAAAGCTATTCAGTAATGTATCATTTTCATGATGATTCTGTTGAGCATCCTTCCTTGTACAGTTTAACAAAGAGTATAAAATAAGAAAGTAAGTAGACTTGTAGGGATAGTGGTCAAAATATACTTGCATAACAAGGTGATTTATTAGAAAACATAAAGGATTTATTTTCATAGTACAATATATTCTTAGCTCACTTGATTTTAAAGATTGAATTTCATTGTGGTTAAAAACAAAGGGAGCAAAAGTCCTGGATTGGTAAGGGTGTGTGTGTGTGTGTGCGGGGGGGGGGGGGGGGGGTGGGGGGCGGGAGAGAAGAGATATGAGTCCTACTAGGATTGCTGTGGAGATATTTATAAACACTCAAAACATTTTGTTTATTCACATCAAATTTACCCTTTTCATCTGTTTCCTTTATATCTGCATCATCATGTTTTTGACCAGTTATAGCTCTAGCTCCAGCATTATCCCCACTTGATATGTCTTCCTTCTTTATGCTAAGAGCATCAATCTAAATATTAAATAAATTTTACAGAAATAATGATTGCCTGTATCAAGAATTATTTACTAATTAATTTATGCTTGTAAACTTCACAAACTAATTGAAAAAAGATATTGCAATATGTTAATATTGCAAAACATTTAGCATTTAGGTATATTTTAGGCACCTTACCCACTTTAAAAACATTTCTCATAACAGATTTTTAATTAAACAATTTTCCCTCTTTCCCATAAGTAATTTTAATATTTTATATCTAAAACCTAAATTATGCGACAAACATAGTAATGGAAATTAATATCTGTTTTGCACAAAAATGTTTTCCAAAAAAATTGTTAACTCTACCTTTTTTGTAAGACCCTGTTCCTGCTGAGTAATAAGATCACCCCAGTCATCAGCCATCTCTTTTATTTGATCTGTTAAAGTAATATCCATGTAATAGAAACAGCCTTTTAACCTCTTGCCCTGCTCATATTAGATTACCTGTTTGCAGTCTTGAACCCAAATACCCAGAATACCTTAAATATGTTTGGTGGCGGTTCAGTGACAGGCAGCATGCTTTGACCTGAGTGCACATTAACGCTTAAACTAAACATGCTAGAAATGTTTGGCTGGCCACCACTGAAAAATGTATGACAATTAGGTAGGCTAACAATCCCATTCAAAATAAATATGAAATAACTGAAAACTTATTACTATCCCTTCTCCCACTAATAATTATAATTAAGATCAAACAATGATAGGCAGTTCAGAAGTAGCATAGGCTGATTCCTGCCATGGGCCAAAGACTATTGGTAACTGAACTGTAATTATAAGCTTCCTCAAGTTAAAGGATCAGTTAAGGTGAAATTTGTTTCTATTGTCTCCTGTTCTCCACTGTCCAGTCACTATAAATGTAATTAGTAATAATTAATACTAATACATCAATGAGCAGCTTCACAAAGTAGCATCTTCACAGACTTTTTAAATTTTATTTTTAATATTTATAAAATCTTCTTTATCATCAAACAGTAATAAAAACAATTCATATCAGGCATAATGATCAGGAAACTGATCAAGAGGCATTGATAAATACTAATAATTAGTATTAAATAGCCAAAGAAGGAAAAAATATAGGCTACATTGAACATTGCCATTACAAATTACATATTTTAAATCATATATAAATGAATTATGATACATGAACAAGACTAATATGTCATATGACTTGACCAATTTGGCCATGTATCATGAACCATGGTACTGTAGATTTTTATGAATTTATGTAAACTAATACACTAATACTAATAACAATACTAATCATGTATGTGTGTTTTTTTTTTGGGGGGGGGGTCAAAATAATTACAATACAATACAAAAAAATACTGATCAATACTCAATACTAGACTAGACATGAATAAGTTTATACTATTAGTACAATACTATGTTACTATGTTAGTTATATGTTATTGAATCCATTAACAATTAGTACATTCCTAATGACTAATAATAGTAAAAGTAATAATTAGGCCTATTCAACATAAATTCATAAATTAAATGAAAATGATTTTTATTTTTAAAAATTTCAATTTTACCTGAAGTCTACTTGTAACAAAAGTTAAAGTTAAAAAGTACTTTATGATTCATATTATATCAATGTAGGCAGTGGCTATTTAGATATTAACGTCTTAATAGCCCACAGGCTATTGAGACGCAAACAAAATAAGCCAATGAAAATTAAGTATTTAAGGTTGGCGTATTTAGTGATTTAGGGGTTGTATTTAAAAGTTGCTAATTTACATGTGACATCATATTCATATTTAACACTCTCTCACACACCGTCACAAAAGACAAATGCATGACCCCCTACCTTACCCCACTTGGCGCGTGATGTCAGTCAAGGACGACTACTTAATTTTCATTGGCTTATTTTGTTTGCGTCTCAATAGCCTGTGGGATATTAAGACATTAGTGTCTCAATAGCCACTGCCATCAATCATCAATGTATTAAATGTATAAATTATAAGGGTTTTGCCTTTATAAAAATAGTTATAACTATTATAATAATAGTAACATAGTGGGACGTGGTGGTCGAGAGGTAGCGCTCTCGACTGTCATACCGATGGTCACGAGTTCGAATCTACACGAAGGTGAGGATTTGTTCTCGGGGCCTGAGGAGTCCCCGAGTCACCCAGCTCCGAATGGGTACCTAACTAGACAATAGTTAGGCGGCTGGGGTAATGCGTGGAACCCCTATAGCCATGGCCTGTGACCGCTGCATCACTTGCCAACAGATCATCTCTCATGGTCTGTCGACGCAATTATCTTCTGCATAGAAGGAGCGTCTGTATATCCAAGATAAGATATCTAAATTACTAGTAGTATATACTATAGACTATACTTATAGGCTATAATATTATATAGTAATAGTTTATTATAACTTTATTTATTATTTATGTTTATGAGGAGCATCAATTAATTAAGAATTAAGTCTTAGTCTTAAGTACTCTTAAGACTTAAGTCATTATGATTTTAAGAAAGATTTTTTGCATGATTTATTAAATTTTTATTTAAGTCCTAGTCATAGTATTTAGTATAGTCATGGTCCTATCTAAGACCTAACTAAGCCACTCACTAAGCCGCAAAACAGTAAAGTAAACTCAGTAAACTACGACTACAGTAAAGTAAACAGTAAAGTGATAGCAGTAAAGTCTAAAAAGTAAAAGTAAAGGCACCCGGCGGCACAGGATACACACATTGTTTTGAAAAATAATTACAATTGAGCCACTTTATTTTCCATTATGTTAAGTAAAATTTATGCATTTGTGAAATAGCGCAAAGTATTTGCAAAATATAGATAAAAATGTTCAACTCACTATCGATGTAGGTATAGTCAGTATAGTTGAGATACAGAAATCGGGAAAATCAAAGGAAAACGGCGATACATTGATAATACTTTAAGCGGAAGCATGGAAATAAAAAACATCGCAAAGAATTAAAAATAGTTATCAATTTCTTGCAAATACTAAATATATTTATACCGCATGGCTGCATTAAATAATTTTACCTCAAATGCATTAAAATCAAGTAATATAAAATATATTTGTTTAAAATGTATGTAATGCTGCGAAGAAATAATTTCTTATGAATAAAATGCATACTTCGGACAAAACAAATTTTGTTTCGAGGTATGTAAAAAATACGGAATGTTTAATAATTTTAATAAGGAACGATTTTTAGAAAGTTTTTTACTTAGCGATCTTATAATTAAAGAATGCTAATAAAAAGAATCCTATTTTGCACTTCTTTTATATGCCTTCTGTTATGCGTTGCATCCGAAGATTTATACGATGTTTTAGCGGTCTCTAAAGGTGCGAGTATGCAAGAAATTAAAAAGGCTTATAAGAATCTTGCAAGAGAATGGTAGGTAACTTTGCCTTTAATTTAACGGAGTGTCTACTGCTACGACAAAGTAACGGCAGACAACCCGCGCGGATGTGGCTGGTGCTACGACATGTCGTAACGCCAGCAACATCCGACCGGGTTGTCTGCCGTTACGACAAGTTACGACATGTCGTAAACAATTTTCTGTATTTTCAAATATGCTATTACTAATACTTAAATACTAAACCATAATTCTCATAATGAAATATCATGATCACTAGATAAGCTTATTAATGAATTTTAAAGGTTTAAAAGAAAATCTAGATTGAGCCATTAAATGAAAAACAGTTATAATTTTAAAAAATTACTCTTTCTCATCAGCTTCGCTAGATCAAGTGACAAGCCGGTTGCCTCGCAATGATATGACACTAGTGATAGCGGGATCGAATCCCGCCGCCGTCATGTTTTCTTTTTTTTTAAATTTCATAATTTTTTATTTTTTTTTAAAAACATCATAATGAGTATGCTAATAATTTTTGATATTATTCTGAAAAGCAGATACGTTGACTAATTCTGTTAAAATAAAAAATATTTAGATTTTAGACTAGTCGTAACACTAGCCAATCCACATATGCTTGGCTAGAGTTACGACAACCGGTCAGGTCGTCTGCTGCTACGACAGTCGTAAAAATGTGTTATGTGCTTACTTACAGTTACGACTAAAACTGTATTTAATTATGCTAATATTATTTTTTTCTTTTTGATTCGCGAGTTGACAGTCAGTCGGCATCACCAACGAAAAAGGTGAGGCAAGAGTTTAAAAAATGACTATAAACCATCACTGTTACTGTTACTAAATTTGTTTGAAAGATATTTTTGAAAAA
>MUZC01001326.1:240132-250480 GCA_002072015.1 Radix auricularia
ATGTCGTAGCACTAGTTTCCTGACTAGCGCTACGACATGTCGTAACGCTAGCAACATCCGACCGGGTCGTCTGCCGCTACGACAAAATTGTCGTAGCGCTAGCCACATCCTTAATTTAATCCTTTAATCTTTAACTTTAACTTTAGTTTACCTTTACTGATAACTAAACTTTTTACTTTACTTACTAATACTAATTCACTGTGGATGTTACTGTAACTTTAGTATGTTGATATGTTAGTAACTAGTTTAAGTTTAACTAGTTACTAGTAGTACTAGTAGTAGTAGTAGTAAAGTAGTAGTAGTAGTAGCAAATAAACGGAGTGTCTACTGCTACGACAAAGTAACGGCAGACAACCCGCGCGGATGAGGCTGGTGCTACGACATGTCGTAACGCCAGCAACATCCGCGCGGGTTGTCTGCCGTTACGACAAGTTACGACATGTCGTAAACAATTTTCTGTATTTCAATTAAGCTTTTACTAATACTTAAATACTAAACTATAGTATAGTTCTCAAAATGAAATATCATTAGAAAAGCTTATTAATGAATGTTAAAGGTGTAAAAGAAAATCTAGATTGAGCCATTAAATGAAAAACAGTTATAATTTTAAATAATTACACTTTCTCATCAGCTTAGCTAGATCAAATGATAGTACGGTTGCTTCGAGATGATATAATACTTTCGATAGCGGGATCGAATCCCGCCGCCGTCATGTTTTTTTTTTTTTTAAATTTAATTTATTATTTATTTTTTTAAAAACATCATAATGAGTATGCTGATAATTTTTGTTATTATTCTGAAAAGCAGATACGTTGACTAAATCTATTAAATAAAAAATATTTAGATTTTAGACTAGTCGTAACACTAGCCAATCCACATATGCTTGGCTAGCGTTACGACATCCGGTCGGGTCGTCTGCTGCTACGACAGTCGTAAAAATGTGTTATGTGCTTACTTACAGTTACGACTAAAACTGTATTTAATTATGCTAACATTATTTTTTTCTTTTTCTTTTTAATTCGCGAGTTGACACTCAGTCGGCATCACCAACGAAAAAGGTGAGGCAAGAGTTTAAAAAATGACTATAAACCATCACTGTTACTGTTACTAAATTTGTTTGGAAGATATTTTTGAAAAATTCTCTGAATTGAAGTTGAAGGCATCACGAAAAAGTGCTGAACGCAAGCGGGGGATGTGGGATTTGAAGCCATTGTCAGACGAAGGAGGCATAGCGTATCATGCCCCGCAGACTTGCTCGTCATAAATAGTGCAAAGAGAGGCGGGGGGGGGGGGGGGGGTGCACTGAGAAAACGGACACAAACAGCAGCACGAAGAATGGGGAAAAAAGGCGAGTAAACGAGGAGTCCTGTGCGGTTGTTATTACCTGCCCCCTCCCCTCAATAGTAGGCCTAATAGTATACTATTAGTAATAGAGTGAAAATGATGTAGAAGGATGAATGGAATGGTTTCCTGTGAAAAGTCTGCACACGGCACATTTTATTATTCCACACGAAACTAATTATTTTAGGCCTACATTCTTGCGATTATGCGCGAATCAGTTGCTTGAGGATTTTCATTTACGGCTTTAGGCTTTACGGTATACTCTAAATTTTAATGTATCGGCATCACTTACACAAGTATACTATAGTATAGCAAAATCGGCTGATATACTTATAATCGGTAGACCAATACTAAAATTAAATCAAAATCTATTTAAATAATTTATTTAAATAAATTTAGATTTTAGAATTAATACACACACACAAATAATGTCGTATTTTAATATATTTATGCGTATACAATTTACAGAAAAGTTTGTTAAGATTTAATTCTTTCCAGGTGTTTACTGCAAAGAGTGACTAAAACTAGTCGTAGCAGAAGTTGCGTATGTCGTAGCACTAGTTTCCTGACTAGCGCTACGACATGTCGTAACGCTAGCAACATCCAACCGGGTCGTCTGCTGTTACGACAAGATAGCAACATCCCGTGGATCGTCTGCTGTTACGACATGTCGTAGCACTAGTTTCCTGACTAGCGCTACGACATGTCGTAACGCTAGCAACATCCGACCGGGTCGTCTGCCGCTACGACAAAATTGTCGTAGCGCTAGCCACATCCGCAAATAAAAACGTTTACTGTAGAGTACTGTAGACTGTAGACACTTATCACTTAGGACTAGAAGGAGCGTCTGTAACATATAGGTAAAGATAACACTGGGTTTGAGTTCTTTGCTATTTGTGTAATTTTAAAATATTTTAATCTAATTGTCTAATAAGAGCTGAGATTAAATATCAATTTGGCTTATTATCATTTGACGGATCAAAGATGACGGCTGTAGTCGTAGATGGTGGTCGCATTTAGGACTGTTGCAGTTTCATGCCCCTTACTACTATCGTTTCCACTGTGTCTCCCTCCCCTAAAAATAATTTGGTAAAAGCGAAGTATGTCGACCGTGACGTTACGGTCATGGCGGCCTTCTTTGTTGATATAGCACGTCCTTCAAAAAGCTTTAAAATTCTATAGCTATACCTAACCCAAACCTTAAAATCTTCAATTTTCCGAAAATTCTAAAGCTATACCTAACCCAAAACCTAAAACCTTCCATTTTTTAAAATCCTTTAAAAGTTTTATAGAAATTTCTTTTCTAGCAACCGGTAGCATCATGATGTCATGGTCGACATACTTCGCTTTAGCCAATAATTTTAAAAACCGGGGGAGGGAGAACGCCTCCCTTTATAATTATAAATAAATAATAAAATAAAAAAACAGGGTATGGTTTGGGGAGGGATCTTCCGCCCCATAAAAAAAGGAACGTGGAATGAAGAATGCCTCCCCTTAAAACTATTAGATAATTATTGAATACAAAATCGTATATAGCTAGTGATGCAATAAGCCTGCGATTTTGAAAGCTCACTCTCTTTGTTTTGTCACCGTAGCGCAAACATCGCATTGGAAATTTATTACTGATTTGCTAAGTGGAAGCTGAATTATTTATAAAATTGGGGATAAAAATAAATTTTTTTGAGTGTCTTCCATTGCCCGGCACTTTCCAATTTCAGCATTTTCCCTCGTTTGGGACTATCGATCCTCCCGCAATATTTGTCACTTGCATACTGTCTACAAAAAATTTTTAAATGGTCACTTCATGCAGTTAAAAAGTAACAACAGGGAAACTATTGGGCTCACTATAACCTAATAAAATATTAAAATTATTAACATTGTTATAACATTCTTTTATTTCTTTAGGCATCCTGATAAGAATAAAGACCCTTCAGCGACAGACAGATTCACCAAAATCAATGAAGCATATGAGGTTGGCCATTTGAATTTAATCATTATAAAAATGTTTTATCATTTATTTATTTAATTTTTCCTTAAAAAATGGGACTAATATTTTAAATCTTGTAAATTTTACTTTTTCTGTCACTGTTAGACTTTGAGTGATCCTGAAAGAAGATCCAACTATGATAAATTTGGATACACTGCGGCTCAAGAGCAGAGGCCTGGTACTCAACGTGGTGGTTTCCATTCCTTTGATGAGTTTTTTAGTGGGGGCTTTGGCCCATTTGGATTTGGAGGCAGAGATAGCAGCAACATGGAAAAATACCTAACAACCTTACAGTAAGTGCATTTCTTCTTTAAAATTTAGAACGGACATTTCAACTCAAAGATAAGACTCAACAGTTAAGGCAATGAGAAAGCAGTATCAAAAGAGAGAAGTCAAAATCACTGCCAGTTCTTAAAATAGGCTTATTTCTGTGAGTAAGAAGTTTCCAACCTTATATTTTCATCTGTTAATTTTTCACCTAATTTTATAAGACTATGAGTGTTTAGATTCTATAATTTCTATTTTGCCATTCAAATTTCTCTGTTCACTTAATTTTTTAAACTCAGGTATTATGAAACAAAACTTCATCCCGGCTCCCATCAGAATCCTTGCTTTGTATATGCTTATTCTGATTTCTGCTTCAATTGTATGCGCCTGGAACCAGTTGTGTTTAAGTTCATGACAGAGTTGGAGAATTTAGGTGAACATTTTTTTCTTTCATTTTTATATGTCATCTGCATCTGATTAATGTAAATTAGCCAATAAAAATAGTGGTTTACAACATGTGTTCAGCTAAGCTCTAAGCACTGTCAAGTCTCCTTGAGAATTAAAATATCACCATTAACCAGTGCTTTTTATTTCTATAAAATCGGTATACTAACACATATTTAACACTACCTAAAAAAGTAGTTAGACCAAGGACTCATTGGAAAAAAGTTTCCGGAACACCGTAACAGGAGCTTTATGCGAGATAAAAAAGCACTGCCATTAACTCGCTAGACCAAAGGGGATCCCATAGAGAAAAGGGAACAGAATTAGTATTGTAAAGTGGTGCTCATGAGAGCAAATGGCATACTAGTGTTTAGTCAATAGAAATCAGAAAGTGTATGGTAAGGAAGTATTTGGGAGAGTGCTTTGATGTGGAACAATGCATAAGTAAAAGATATTTTATAGCTGTAGTGTTAAATTCAAATTATTTTATTTCATCAAGGATTATGTGTTGTGGCTGTGCACCTGAGACGCTCACCTGGCCTTGCAAGCCATTTACGTATACATCATGCTCCAAATATTCTAGCTGTGGTATCTGGTAGAATAACTTTCTACAAAGAAAATGGAGTATCCTTTGAGCAGTTAAGAGATTTTATCAGAAATCTCTTTCCATCTCAGACTTTCACAACAGTAAGTAATCACAAAGTTTAAGTTTTACTGTTATGTATACAAAGTTTAAGTTTTACTGTTATGTATACATTGTTTGCTTGTTATAGTAATGTAGTTAAATTAAAGAGGCACACAGGTTAATTTTCTTATACCCACTTTGGTGTAGAGATTATATGTGTAGTTCTTTTGTAAAGATAAAAATTTGTTTCACATTTCTTCCTTTAAGTCCTAAGTTTTTCAATATTATTCTGCTTCTGATACCTTCAATGCCTGTACCTATATGAACACAAAGCATTTTTTTAATGATCATTTTGTTGTGAACTGTGATCAGATTGGCTAATTTACTGCTACTCAACTGTAAATAGACATGTATGTTACATTTTTAAATTTTGAGTTTTTTTTATTTAAGTAAACAAAATCCCTTCATAAAAAAGCATGAATTTAAATATTTTTACTGCTTTGTATATTTATAAAAAGTTTGATGTAATTAATTTCAGGTTAAGGACAAAACTTTTGAAAGCTTCCAAGAAGCATGGAAGGACAACAAAGTGTGCGCCATCTTCTTCAGCTCAAGACAAGACATTTCACTCAGATTTCTGGCCCCTGCTTTCTATTATCGTGACCGTATTTCATTTGGTTACGTGTACACCATGGATCATGAATCTGAAAAGCTGATAAAACGTTTTAACATCAACAAGCATCGAGAGACCTTGCTGCTGTGGAATGAGATGAAGGAAACGACACTGGCTTCCATTGCTGTAAGTAAACATAACAAAACTAGTGACATTTCTTTTCATGTCTTGTAGTGTGATCTTTGTCTAATGAATATGTTTGTGTGGTGTTTTTATATAGGTTTGTGTGGTGTTTTTATATAGGTTTGTGTGGTGTTTTTATATAGGTTTGTGTGGTGTTTTTATATAGGTTTGTGTGATGTTTTTATATAGGTTTGTGTGGTGTGATCATGTCTAATGAATAGGTTTTTGTGGTGTTTTTATTCTTATAAATCATCTTTGGACTATTTCATATTAGTGAATATATACATTCAGTTAATGTTCACTTAAATAGTTGTGTCCACTGATAAAGCTTTTATTTTTATTTGAGTTATGATCATTCAACATGTTGTCAATCTTTCTAACTCCATATTTATTAACAAAATGTCTGTTGGGGACAATGACATTAGTTTATATCTTATGGTTTGCATTAACCTGCCTTTGGGGCTTTTAATATTTCATAAAGTTATGTCTCTTTCTCTTTTATCTATTTTAAACCACAACCTGGGGCTATACATAAAAACATATTTTAAGTCAGCAGGTGAATGGTTCATTTTTATTTAGCCATGTTAGTCCTCTTTAAATAAAATGTTATGTAATATAACGTTTTTTTTTACTGACACAGATGCAGCAGCTGTCCAGATCAACAATTGATGAGGTTCTGTCCAGCAATAAATACCTAGTGCTGCCCAGGCTGTCCTCACAGTCTGTCTTTGATGATCTGTGCCCACAGGAACCAAAGATAAAGAAGAGAAAGTAGGCTCCTATAATCTCTGATGAGAATAATTTTACTGTAACATAAGGTCAAAAGAATTACTAATAATTCATTTTATTCTTTTCAATTACGTTTGCATTATATTTCAAGTACTGATTGTTTGCTAAAATTTTTTGTTAAGAGTTTAAAACAAAGTAGGCCACAATAGTCTTGGGTATATAAGGAGCAAATGTGATACATAAGATGAGTTTACTTTTAACTCTTTTTCTCCGTAATTATTTTCCACGTTTTGACGGAATTATATATTTTGGAAATTTGTCACGTGCTACCATGCCATCTTAAAACTTTTTTATTTTTTAACAGATAATAATATATTTGGTATTAAATTAAAGGAAAATGAATGATGTTTTTAGGCAACACAGACTTCTGACCTTATTTCCATAAAATAATATGATTTTGTTGTAATGAAAATAAAGTTTTATTAAAAATTTTTTTTTTTTTTTTTACAAAACCTCATTCAAAGTCTCTAAAATTTAGATTTTTATCTAGAGTGTAATAAAGTAGTATATTTTTAGAAACTATATTCATTTTTACACCAAATAGAAACAATGTCACTTCAAATAAGCAAATAAATATAATATTAGAGCTCATTATCCATGCTCACCCACACTGGAAAATTATACAAAAAATTGAACTGGTCAGTTACAATGGAACTTGAAGCTATACCATGTATTGTAACTAGAAATTGTTTTAAATTATATCTAAAACTGCACTTAGTTTTAGTGAAAAGTTTAGCAGCTTTCAAATTACACTACATATAGTCAATATTATTATTTGTAGTATAAATATTATCAATTCATCAAGATTTGAGACGTGGGTGGGACATGATGTTCATCAACAGATGACTTGTCAACTTATTTTTTATATCAACTACTAGTACTAGCACCAATAAGTAAGGTTGTTAAGACTGCTCGTTTTTGAGGACCGACTAACCGTTCAAAAAAAGACCGGTTAACCGCTCGTCCTTATATCCCTAATGTTTTGAGAACTAACAAGAGAATGTTGTCGCCTGGCATCGTCTGATGGCATCAAAGCCCGCTTAACCCGCTTGCGTTCAGCTCTTTCCGCATTGCCCTCAATTCAAAACATTTTTTTTTTAATCCAAAAAATTAACTAAACAGTGATGGTTAATGGTCTTTTTTATAGTTTATTTTGGGGACTCGTAATTCATCGGTCTAAATAAGAGGACAGGTTCAATCGTTTGTTAAAGTTAGCGAGGTTTTTTCATTAGTTTCAAAAACCAACGCCTCGCCCCGTCCGTTGTGACGTCATGTTTACCTCTCTTGTGTGTGATGCCGATCAACTCGCTTATTAAAATTAATAATATAATAAAATTATAAAGCTACGGAGTAAACGATGATAAAATGGAATTTATTAAAAAACATTATTTTTCAATCGTCAACTCGCCAGAATAATTTAATTTTGCGATGCACACGTCCCCCCTCCCCGTTTTTTTCTGTTCAAATAGGGTTTGAGCTACACTCGGCGTACTATTAATGTAGTAATCAAATGCCTTTGACTAGCAGGAAAACTGTCACTAAAAGACCGAACTCGAATTTGTGGGCCGATTAATCACCCGGTATCTTTTCTACGTCTTTCAAATACCTCTCGTAATATAGGTACATGTACTTCACTAAGCGGCGTGCGCCGATAAGTTTTTGAATGCCTGAACTGAAACAGACTATAAACCGGTGATCAGAAAATGTGGATAGGTCACGGGGTCATATGCTTTTATTATAGCTTTCTTTGTCTTTATAAGAAACAGACTATAATTAATATAAATAGAAACAGCCTCGGCCTTGACCGTTGTTGACATCAAATGCGCACTGTGTTAGCTCTTGTACAGTCTCGACAACAAACCAGCTGGATCATGGTATCGCTTTTACTCACCGCGACAAAGCGAGAGGGAGAGGCGCGTTACCGCTTGTGTTGTTTTTTTCACTAGTTATTTTCACTACGTTATCGCTAGGTTTTTTTTTTTTTTGGTTACACGGTCCTACGGTCCTGAATAAAGATGACCGGTCCTGGTCTGAGGACTGGTTAACCGGTTAGCCGGTGAACCGTTAACAAGCTTACCAATAAGCGTATGTTTCATTGGCAATTTAATTTAATATCATAATAATTATTTAAAAAACTATACCTTGTTCTTGTTTATCATCATAGTATTTAGAATAATATTAGATCAATAACCAGATGAGCTAGTTGAATATCCATGTTTGTAAACAAATGTAAAACGAAAATGAAAGCAAGCCTTTCAAACGCTTCTCTCGTGGTGAAAACACGTTCAAACAAAGGATTTCCGACTTTTTAATTCAAGGGGAATCATTCTAGAATACATTAAAACTAATTTTAGTTAAATAGCTATGTAAAGAAACGAAACTATTCACTTTTAATAAATCAACGCTCCCATCGTCGATACGGCAGAAACGTCATTTTGAAATCAACGATGGCAGCGTTGTTCCGGAGAAAAAGAGTTAATGATGTCATTAGTCATTTTAACATAAACTCTAAGGTTCTGGTGTATCACTTATTATTTTATTGACCAAAAAATGCTTTGTAACAGGCTCTGCGTTGCACTGGTGACAAAGAAAGTTGATGAACATGATGCCGCCAGGAATACCTTCCGGGACTTTGCCCAGACTGCCAGAACTGAAAATGGTCGTATCAGATTTGTGTACATCTATTCAGACGTTCAGGAAAACTTCATGAATGCTCTTACTAAAGGAAACGAGACTCGGTCCCAGACAGAGGTTGAGGTAAGTTGGTCACAGGTTGGCGTTGATGCAAGGATTGTCTCAGACCGTCGTTGAGGTCAAATGCTCTTTTGTTGTGGTGAGAATGTTTTTACTTAAGTGAGGAGAGTACTAACAGAAGGAGTTATTTATTTCACTGAGTTGTATTACCCAAACTTGGTCTCCTCCAACTTCCCCACCTCTCCTCATAGGTTGCCATAATCTGGAGACAAGACACACGACGTCTCAACTATGAGTTCCTAGAGCAAGGCTGGAGCCTGGACCCTGAGGCCGTTGCACTGTCCAGAAAGAAGCTGGAAGAGAGGCTGACCCAGCTCCTGACCGGCGATAATCTGCTTCCTTACAAAGCCATCGTTCCAGAGTTTCACAACGAACACATGCTGGTAAGGAAACAAATGACTATGATAAAAGTACTTGATGCAGCCACAATTATTGGCTCAGGGATAATTTTAAGCTCTTTCAAAGAACACATGCTGGTAAGGAAACAAATGACTATGCTAAAAGTACTTGATGCAGCCACAATTATTGGCTCAGGGATAATTTTAAGCTCTTTCAAAGAACTAGGCTGAGTAATGTTTACCAAAACGTCTCCTGTAGGAACATATCTGCTTCTTTAACCCCATTAAGATTGACATTGTTAAAAAAATCACTAAAAATTCCAATGAAAAAACAAGATTTAACTAATTTTCAAAGTGATTTCTCTACCCTACAGGGTCTGCTGACCAGGATATTTTATAAGCTGTTTGACTGGTATGATAGGATATACTTCTACTGGACCAGGCAAGTCAGTCTAACAGATAGGTCATGTCACTTGAAGTTTGTTTGAAAACAGATAGGTCATGTGACTTGAAGTTTGTTTGAAAACAGATAGGTCATGTGACTTGTTTGTTTGAAAACTGATAGGTCATGTCACTTGTAGTTTGTTTGAAAAATTTTTGTCATAGATGTATTATTTACTCATGACATTTCAAATGGTAGCTATATATTTTGACATGTCACCATACACTATTTCAGCTATGATGGTATGACCCTGTTGACAGCATTGGCTGCACTGGCATTTATCGGAACCATTTCTTACAGCATGAAAAAATTGGCCAACGCTGAGGAAGAAGAGCTCAAGAAAAAGCGATTGGCCAAAAAAGCCCAGTCAAGGCCACCTTCATGGTATCTTGTTTTTAAAATTTAAAAAAAAAACAAATTTTGGTTTCTTGTTTTTTGTGTTCTTTCTTTTCTACACATTGTTTATGGTACATAGCTTTCACTAAACTATGCTGAGATATTGATGACTGGGTTTATTAGTGCCTACAGGCTCATGAGTTAGTCAGAACTTGTTATGAATGTTTAC
>MUZC01001326.1:254870-271171 GCA_002072015.1 Radix auricularia
CCCCCCCCCCCCCCCCCCCAATCTCCCACGGACTGAATGATGAGATTTTAAGCATTGACTATTCAAAAACAAATCGTGGACTGTGCCATAATTTATTGCAAGTATGGAAAGTTATTTATTCATGTGTGTCTGTGACGTATATAGATCTGAGGGAGGTAACTCTATTGTTGTATTTGTAGTATCCTTTGAGAACACTATCACTGTAGCTTCATGTGTGCCGAGTTTTTCATTGACTAAATGTGTTAAACTCAATGATGTCCAGTAGCAATGATCATGACTCATATTTATCTATCGTTGAGTATTAACCATTTATCATTATTGATTTCCTTCATTCCTTAATCATTTGTTAACTTTTAAAACCAATTATTTCATAGCTTGTTGGTTGTGACAAAGAATGAAAATAAAAGTTTGAAATCTTACACTCTTTCTTTGTTAAAGTTTGTAAATTGTCTTTAGTCTTTTACATCAGAGCATGCATTTTTTTTATATAAGCACATTATTATCTTCTACATATTTTCTAAGCATTTTCCTTCAAAATTTTCCCCCAATGATCGATAGAAACATTTGATTGAAGACGTGGTCTCAGTTTAAATCAGTGCTATTTAGGTTTTCTTTACAAGGGCCACAACCTCTAAGAAACTGACCCTTTAATTAAAGTGAAACAAACAGGGGGGGGGGATCATTCTAGTCTAACGGTAAAAACAAAAAAGATGTCATCTTATCCTGGATTGGGAGAAAAGTATTAATATTGTAATTTGAAAATTATTGAACTTTATAAATATAACCAAATAAGGAGCTGCAGAGGCAAAACCAAATGTTTAAGTTACAAATATCAGAAGTTTCTAGTTTTATTTACTCATTGCAGGTGAGTGCATTTTACAAATTTCTTTGACATTCTTACCAAAAAATATTTTCTATTCTGCCATTCATTATTAATTATTACACAATCACACATTTAAAATCCAGATAAAGTTTTTTTTATCACCATCGTCTTTGTCTGTTTGGAATAGTGAGACACCTGAAGCCACCTAATTTACCCTCTCTACCTTTAAAACACAGACAATAACAAATATGTCACACTTGTGTTAGATTTACTTACAAATCTCTAAAGCACGTTGATTGCTTTTTAACAGGGCCTCTCTAGTTGTACTTTTAGGACAGGGGTCAACGAACTTTTTGGCCTGTTGTACCAAAATATACAATTTTAAGTTGACGTTATCCACGAAAGCATGAGGTCCTCTTAGGTTTGGGGGCCTGAGGACCAAGCCCTGCCAACGGGCCTGAGGACCAAGCCCTGCCAACGGGTCTGAGGACTAAGCCCCGCCAACGGGCCTGAGGACCAAGCCCCGCCAACGGGCCTGAGGACCAAGCCCCGCCAACGGGCTTGAGGACCAAGCCCCGCCAACGGGCCTGAGGACCAAGCCCCGCCAACGGGTCTGAGGACCAAGCCCTGCCAACGTGTCTAAGGGCTAAGCCCCACTCGAAAATGCATCTGATGAGTTTTGGAAACCTTGTAAGATCTAAAAGGATTATGCGTAGATATTTTAATTCAAAACGTAACTACGGGATATTTTATTTGATAAATTTATGAAAGTTTACAGTTGAATGTAGTGGTTATGACGGTCTTAGCCATACTAAATATAATGAGAAATTGGATATAATGCGATACAGTCGCATTTTTAAAAATAAAATTACATTAAAAAGCTAACTGAAATGATAAATTTCATTATTATATAACACCGGAATTTATTCTATAAATTTCTCTTCGTTTCATTTCTTCGAGAAATAATGTTGTTTCTATTTTGGGTCATTTTGATGTCATTGCAAGTTGGGTGCAGTCTTCGGGTTAGAATTGATTTCGCAGCTTTGTTTTTATGTTTACGGTGTGTGAAACATCCTTGTTAAAAAAGGTATGTTTTTATGTTGCCTGGGTGTGAAACATCCTTGTTAACAAAGGTATGTTTTTATGTTCAGGGGGTGTGAAACATCCTTGTTGACAAAGGTATGTTTTTATGTCCACTGGGTGTGAATCATCCTTGTTAACAAAGGTATGTTTTTATGTTTTTTGCAAAAGGCAACAACGTCTTGACGGCCTCCCCATGTGTAATATTGAAAGCATTTGCACCATTTGACATCCAAAACGTGTCAAATCTGCTTTGCTTGCAAATTCAATAAGTTCCCAATTCTTGGATTGAAGTTTAAGAAGTTCCTCTGCCGACCCTTGGGGCTCATCTGGTACATCACCAATGCCATAGCGAAAGAGACCTAAAAGCCAACTAGAATTATGCGAATCAGTAACTAGAAAATAAACAGTTAACCGATCTTTGAGCTTGGTAGGAGCCTGAAAACTAAAAACTTCAATGTGCCAAAAGTTATATTTCCACAATCTTCCAAGCACAAGGTCAACTTTAAGAAATCGGCTCACTTGTTACCTTCTTCTTTTTATTTCCGACATGAAGAAAGCTTTAATTTTAACCCAAAAGCTGCAATCCTTTCTGTGGCTCGAATTATAATTCTATTTTCCCCCTGCATTTCTTTGTTCAACGCATTCACATGCTCAAAATATCAGCTAATTATGAGAAATGTGGAACCCTGCAATATTTCGTAAACTTCTCTGTCATAACATGCTTTCACTAGCCAGTAATGTTTGAAGTCAGCTTTCAGAGCCCACACCATGTTTAGAATATTCCCGCGTGAAAGTCACCGTACCTCAGCTCAGTGTGATAAAGTAGGTCTGTATACGAACCATCACTATCCTTAAATAAATTACGAAAAGTCGCGTTTGCAGTGCAAGTGCAAGTCATTTATTAAAATTCTTAAACTAGATAATATCATTCTTGACAGTTTTCAGTTCAGGTTTCAAATGTTTAGCTCGCAGAGCTTGAAGATGGATCATACAATGGTTAACTTCAATTTTGGGATTCCTCTCACTTGCGAAAGCCGAATTTCCCTACACACGCCCCAACACAACTGGAGCTCATTCAAAAGACACATCAATACAGTCTTCCCATTTTAAATTAATCCTTGTCAAAGTATTCAGAGACTTTTATGTATACATCAATGTCCTGAGATTGTAATTCGCGAGAAGAATTAAGACAACATTTCCCCCTTCAATTGTTTGCAAACATGTGTAGCGAACTTATAACGTAAGCTGCGCATTACTAATGACATTGAAAATGCGTTTTATGAAAAGAACTGGTTCAAAAGTGGGCTTGTCTTCTAAAACCTTCTCCATACAGATTTTGAATAAATTTAAAGGAATCTGCATGTCACCAATGAGTCTGGATTACCCCCAAAGAATTTCCTTTTCATCCCAATTAGTTTTTAAAACCCTGTTCGCCGACCCGTGCTCTAGGAAGAGTAAAATACAAAACCAAACAAATTTATTTAAAATAACTTAGATTTATTTTTATTAGTTTCAGGTTTAATTCATCCAAACATAGAGAGGTGGTCTCGGTGTCTCATTCTATTAAAAAAAAAAACACAACAGTAAACCGTTCTCACACCCTCACTTCTAATCATAAGTCTAATCTCATTAGTATTTACTGCTGTAGGCGACGTAGTTGACAAGAGTGGCATGTTCAATTCTGTAGAAAACCACCTGGACAGTGACCTGCAGAGGTAAAGAAGGTAAATAACTATCACAGATAAGTTTAGAACTATCACAGATAAGTCAAGTTATTGTAGGTAATGAGATGTTTCAATTTGCGATGGTAATAGCGGCGAATATGAAAACAAATCAAATAGACATTTTTTTTAATGAAACAGTTCATGTACATTTAATTGAAATGCCACTAGATTGTGCCAGGCGCCGTGGCGCCTGCGGCGCCCCCGTTTTTTGGGCGCCTACGGCGCCAACCTTTTTTTAAAAGACCAACTAACTTGTCCTTTTTTGATAAATACGAATTATTAAACTTTATGAAATGTACGCAAAGTATTTATTTAATAATAATAATAGGGGTTGTATTTTGCGCACCGATGCACACCAAACAATGACGTCATCCTATTAAATATTTTTACAGCGCTCATCAAAACACGATTTTTCAACTAAACTAACTGCTGTAGACTGTCGTACATCTCTTGCGTTATGCGTTACGTTACAAACCCACACCACTGGGCTATTATATATATTTATACGTCGCTATCACCGTCGGGATGCGGTGGGGGCGGGCAAAAAAGGAGAGGAAAATCGCCTCCAATCTTCATTTGAGCTCTTTTGTTGTGTGCTATTTTAAGGTTCACCTTCAAGAAATTAATTAGAAAAGTTACACTAAGCAGTGGCGTCACTAGGGGAGCGACGGGTGCGGACCGCACCGGGTGACATCATCTCAAGAGGTGACATGTAATGTTCCCTTTAAATTGCGCGGTCGTGTAGATATCTTAACAACGTCGCGCAGCAGTTTAGAATTATCATGCAGCAAATTTGGTAAAATATTGTATTAAAATAGTGGTGAGGTACTTTGCACACGAGTTTGTTTTTTTTTAATTTTCACGTGAACAACGAAGCTTAGGGATAACATAGGTGACACCAACATGTAGAATTTGTATCTTGCCGTTATTTGGCACTGACGACTCGGGGGGGGGGATCTATGGGTTATGTCGTGAGGGGGTGACACCAACCCTAGTGACGCCTCTTTGTCTCTTTCCCTCTTTCTCTCTGTCACCCCCTCTCTCTCTCCCTCTTTCACAAATACTTTTTATGTCATATTGTCTAAATCATGTAATAAATATCTGTCTAAAACATGTTATAAATATCTGTCTAAAACATGTTATAAATATCTGTCTAAATCATGTTATAAATATCTGTCTAAATCATGTTATAAATATCTGTCTAAATCATGTTATAAATATCTGTCTAAAACATGTTATAAATATCTGTCTAAAACATGTTATAAATATCTGTCTAAAACATGTTATAAATATATGTCTAAATCATGTTATAAATATCTGTCTAAATCATGTTATAAATATCTGTCTAAATCATGTTATAAATATCTGTCTAAATCATGTTGTCTACAGACACTGACCTTGTTAACCTGATATCCTCCGGTACTGAAATCAAGCAGACGAACTGTGAAGTCACGTGTCACATCATTGTACTCAACATCTACGTCATAGGAGATGCTGGGATTGGGTGTTGGGGCCCTGTGTAAGGAGATTAGAGGCTGTTAAGATCATCCCCCGTTGACACAATCTTACACAGATTTATTTATGGCGCAAGCTACACCGACTACTTACTTACACACAAGTGATGAAACAAAATGTACACAGCTACCAGAAGATGCCGAGTGAATTAACACAAAACAGTGCTATCATTTTTTCACCTGAAAAATCCAATTATGCTCTTAAATTAATTAATCAAGAGATTGTTTAGTACTGGAGCAGTTTAGCTTTGTGATGTTTGGTCATTTTAGGGCTTTGCTCCCCTTTGGCTCTCTTTTTTGCTGGATGGGGATTTTAAGTTTTGAGGCGATCGCCAGAAAGGATCGTGTTCAAAGCCCTGCTGATAACGTCCCAACAATGTCTTGTCCGACGTGCTGACGCGCCTTTCGTGCAAGAATAGGGCTAACAGGCCACAAGAGGACAAACATGGCGGCCTAAGCGCTAGGCTAATATCATAATATCATGAGCCTCGTCCTAGTCGACCCCGACGGACAAACAACAAACATCACAATAAACTTTCGTTTTAATTGTCGGGAGTTTATTGGAAATGGTTTAAATATCAAATAAATGTGATGTGATGTGAAAGAGAAATACGAGAATCCTTTTCGTTTTTGTCCCTTTATTCTCCCCCCCCCCCATTTAGCAACCAGGACAAACATTTGGTTATCTTTGCCGTCAAGTTTTTATCAAAGACAGAGAGAAATAAATATTGTCAAGTCTACATCTAGGATACTGAATCTAAGTTTTTAAAAAAATATTTAAAACATATGTGTGTGTGTATGTGTGTGTGTGTGTGTGTGTGTGTGTGTGTGTGTGTGTGTGTGTGTGTGCGCGCAGTGGCGTCGCTAGGGGGTGCGGTGGGGGCGGGCCGCCCCCGGTGACACCATCGGGGGGTGACATCATACTGTAAAATTCTACTTATTCCCGTTATTTGGCACTGGAAAACTCGGAGGAGTTCTATGGGTTAAATCGTGAGGGGGTGACACCATGAGCTACCGCCCCGGGTGACACCAACCCTAGTGACGCCTCTGTGTGTGTGTATGTGTGTTGTAAGATTCATACTTACGAATAATCATTTCCGTTGGATCCATATCCAGTGTATGGATTAGATGAGGCATATCCACTAGTTGGGCCATTCTGACCATAGTTGTAGTTGTAGACGTAACTCCTGCTCTTGTCGCTGATGTGGAGGGTGGTGATGCCCCACTGGTAGCCGGGCTTGCGGCCAGCGAAGTCCTCGGACAGACGTCTGGTGACAATGTTGTCTTCGGCCGTGAGGTCAATGCTAAAGGTCTGAGCTGTTCATACGGTACAGTTAGACAACGTTCATTACAATGATGTGGTCTAACAGATCTTTATTATTGTTATTTTCAATATGATTAATTATTGCATGTATTATGCTAATATTTTTGTAGATAATCCTATGTACCGCTTATATGTTTCAGAGTATTTAATTATCTCTGTTAGGAAAAATTATGTGGTCTGTGTGTTGGAGTATGTGTACACATAAATACACCGATGACCTTCATGATAATCTCCTGCTTAAACTATCAGTATCGTTAAACTCGATTACCCACGCGAATACAATGTAAGTCGTTAAAATAGGATCAATAAAATTAAAATAATAAAATGTCACATTTTAAAATGATGATTTTACTTTCCCTCAGGAACTTATTTTCTGGAAAAGGGCGGAGGCGTAAATAAAGATAAACCCCCTCCCCCCACACACATACCTTTCTCCTTAAAATAATGAGCCTTGTTGACGATTAATGCTGCCACGATATCTAAAGATTTTTTTTTCTAAATCCATAAAAGAGAATGCACTTTCACCTACGTCACTGGAAGTCAGCCATGTTTGTTTAACTTACCATACTCGGCGTTGTAGTTTTCAAAAATGGATTCGAGAGTTCTGCGGAAGTTTCCGATCTGCTCCTGGATGACGAGAGCGAGTGCTTCAAGCTCATCAAGTTTGTTGGTCTGGGCGTCCAGCTGAAAGTGACGTCATCGTAAAAGGCGATTGATTAATATTGTCTAAAAGGATTGCGATTTCGTTTAAGTACAGTTTACTTGTCGAACACCCCGCTTTCTTTTCTTAGTGTGTATTTTTAATTCAAGTGTTTTACTAGTTAAGCATTAACTTTTCTCACCTATCAAAATTTTCTACAATGAGTATCAGATTTTTGTGTAGACATTTTCGGAGCAGCAAGAGTATGTTGCCAAATGTAATATTTGTATTTATTCACCGCACTCCCCCCTCCTCAAATGTTTTGGTTATATATCCTCCAAAATCGATTAACAGTAAACATCGAAACATTGGGGGTGACAATTTAATTTTTAAAATAATCTATAGATATAATTCTCTACATGGTCTAACCATGCAGGGCAAGAAGCTGTCTGACCTCTGACCCCCCACCGACCAATCGGATTGCAAGAAAAGGTAGTAAGCATTCAACATTTCGTTGAATTGAAGTCAATCACTATGTTCTAATTAACATGTAATTCATAGTGTAATGTTTATAACATTCGCCTAACACCCGGAGGTCGCAGTTCAATCCCCAGCTAAGACATTACGTTTTTAATTTTTGAAAATGTTTGTGTTTGTGCCCGTTCATAGCCCACAATCTTTTCGATCACCATTACAAGCACAAGACCGTGGGAATAAGCTTGACGAAGGACCTTTGTCAGGTTATCCCAATTAGTTTATGGTTGCCAAGCTAGGGTGGTGCAGCTAACAACAATGCACATTTTTCCAGATCAACAATGAGTCTCAGTTATCCCCGCATCTGAAGTTCATTCACGTTGTACTGATTTCATCGTGATTTAGTTAGTGTCTGTTCACCCCCCCCCCCACACACTTTCTTTGCACTATCTATGAGCAAATCTGCGGCGTATGATACGCCGCGGGCATCTAGTAATAATAGTAATATTAATAAATATTTTTTAAAATTAAACACTGTTCCGATTTTTTCTAAGTAAATTTTCAAATCGTAGCGATCTTATAAAAAAAAAATCTTTTCTTTTCTTTTTTTTTAAATTCTCAAATCTCTTCAGTGTTGGTTCCGTTGGCGAGTTGAACGTAAGACTTTGTTTGACACTGTGTTATTCTTATTTTGTATATGATTAATTAATACCATTAAATAATACCAGAAATCAATATCGTTTACACATACAAGAATTTCATTCATTGATTTTGTATATTTTCAAAGCATTTATTTTGTCCCTGACAAAATCATCTTTTGGATTTTTGAACTTACATCTTTTGTTGCCTGAGCGATTCTAGCATCTTGTGCCACATCTGCAGCTGCAAGGTCCTTCAGGATGCGAGCGAATTCATCCTCGCGGGCAATGATGACGGGGATACGAGCTTGGATGAGGCTGAGGGCTTTTTGGAGGACGTTGATGTTGTCGGAGAGGAACAGAAGTTGAGTGGCCTGTTGGGACAGTCACAGATATGACGTTATAATATTAACTGGCATGCTTGTAGGATCACTGCGAGAGACAGACATTTAGATAGAGAGAGAGAGAGCGAGTGAGAGATAGAGAGAGAGAGAGAGGGATAGTGAGGGAGAGAAAGAGTGAGTGAAAGAGAGAGCAAAGAGGGAGAGTGTGAAAGAGAGGACAAGGAGTGAGGGAGAGAGTATAGCTATAGAATTTGTACCCGTGAATTTGATCAATGTCATACATATTTCCACAAATCTTTTAATTGAAATTTAAGAAATTTTGTTTATTTTTTTATCCTGGTCTTTCCTCGCGTAGAACACTGAAACATATATTGGAAACTTTTGCGTAATTGTGTTAGGTAATGAATCTCTTGGAAATATCTGATGTTTCACGTTATGTAACAATTTGACATAAGAAAAAGGAAACATCATGATGTTAGCTGTCAATGATCCTGAATCTAAGGGCAGGCGTGTGGACTCTTGAGGGATGAATGTGAAGTCTATGGAAAGATTCATGAGGAGATGAACGTGAAGTCTATGGAAAGATTCAAAAGGACATGAACGTGAAGTCTATGAAAAGTTTCATGAGGACATGAACGTGAAGTCTATGAAAAGTTTCATGAGGACATGAACGTGAAGTCTATGAAAAGTTCCATGAGAGGATCGGCATTGAGCCTGTTGGCTATCTTACCTGGATCTCAAGGTCAGCAATTTCTTTGTTCTGGCGAGCCAGGTCGCTAAAGATGGCAGGCTCAATGTTGACCTTGACCTGGTTGTAAAAGAACGTGTTATCGTCGTTGGCAGCCGTCAATGCGAGGATGATCTCGTCGAGGGCGTTGTCCTTGCCTCTCACAACTGTGAGATCGTCAGAGGAAAGTGATGGTGAGATACAACAAAGACCTCAGCCGTGCAGACAAATATAGAATAGAAAGTAAAGCTCTGCTGTCTGATCGCTTCAGATACCCCTGGGGTGAGATCAGTTTCTATTCTCTTGTGCCTTATATGTTTGTATTACAGAAGCCCCTTCTACACAGAATGGATGCCATTATACCTAATCTTGTAAATTTATTAGAGCTTTTTTAAACGTGAATAGTGGGTTGGTTTTCCTGGTTTGATCACGCAACTCATTCCACACACCAATGTCAGGCGGGAAAAGGGATTTGTATGTGTTTGTTCTTTCAAGTAAACAAGGAAGATTTATTTTATCCCTTTATCTCATGGTTGTACTAATTTGTTGTTGTGTATTTCTAATGTATAATTTAACGTCTAATTATCATTACTGCCGTGAAGCACATCAAGGACGATCTTCTATCTTTACCTTTAGTCCTAGTCCTCAACTACTAAGTATACTTATTCCAAAATGCCGCATAAATTGTGCACATATCTAATGATACAACATACAAAATGCGTGTGATGCAACATAAATTGTGCACATTTCTAATGATTCAACATGCTAAATGCGCCTAACCTTACACTACTCGTATAATTCGTATACATATCTTATAGTTTAACAAATTTAAATAATTTGTTCTCGAATCTCAAGACATAGCCTACTAAACGAGTCTAACGCCACACAGCTTGTAGGTCTCAAGATACATGACTGGTTCCATTACCTGAAGCGTTTTTAGCCAATGCCCTTATGTCACCCAGCAGAGAGTCATAGCCATTGTCATATCCGGTATTGGCATAGGTGTTGACTGGAGGAGGTGGCACGTAGGCTAAGAGGACAACAATTTCTGGTGTCAATGAAATGTGAAATTTGAAGTTTTGTTTTTATACATTGTTTGACCTCTTCATGAGAAACACTTTTTTTTTTTAAAAAAAGAGCCGTATTTCTTACGTTTTAAATATCATTGCCACCAGGAGACTCATATTACATGTTATATCAAAGAGCTACAGTCATTAACCTCAGCTCAGCTGTCATACATGAACAACAGTAATTATTTTAAGGAGGACCAAAAATAACCACACTAATAAGCTTTGAGCCGGCTACTTCAATTGGGAGTCTTAACCGCACCCCACATATTCACACCCAGAAACATGGCTACACAACCTCCCCCACCCATCCCCCAAATACAGTCCAATCACAGAAGATGTAGCTATACTTACAATGGAAGCCTGGCACCCAAGGATAAAATTTTTTATGTTCTTTGGATTAAGTTTTAAATTTAATTTTATTTTTTGGAAGCCCAGGCTGCTCCAAATATGTAGCCCTGGCATAAATTATAGTTGACAGTGACAGCTACCACCTATACTTACACTGGGAGCCGTAGCCATTGCTCTGGGCGAAAGCATTGCAGACACAAGCCAGCAGCACAACGAGATTCAACATTTTGAACGTCTGTGAGTATCCGAGGACTACTTGGAACTGTGTCTTTCTTCGCTGGGGAAAATTTGACAAAGAGAACAAGGTCAATAAAATGAAGTACCCACGCAACAGAAGGACAATGTCTTAAGTTAAGTCTTTTAGTAAACTAATAGAGAGGCAATAAGTTAAGTCTTTTAGTAAATTAATAGAGAGGCAATGAGTCAAGTTAAGTCATTTAGTAAACTAACAGATAGGCAATGAATTAACTCATTTAGTAAACATTGTTTACTTTGTTAAATTAAGTAAAACAAGTATTGGATTTCTGTTTGTCGAAACCTATAACCGGTTAGGCAATATAATTGTTACACTGCTTGTAGATGTACTGTGGAAATTCAAAATGTTATTTTCACCAAGTGTACTTAGTATTTCAAGAGCTGTGGACTACAATGAATCTGGTGTAAACAGTGTGTTTGTAACACATTGTCCCTGTTGTAAACAGTGTGTTTGTAACACATTGTCCCTGTTGTAAACAGTGTGTTTGTAACACATCGTCCCTAATGTAAACAGTGTGTTTGTAACACATTGTCCCTGTTGTAAACAGTGTGTTTGTAACACATTGTCCCTGTTGTAAACAGTGTGTTTGTAACACATTGTCCCTAATGTAAACAGTGTGTTTGTAACACATTGTCCCTGTTGTAAACAGTGTGTTTGTACAAGATGGTGTCTAGAGTAAACAATGTGTTTGTAACACATCGTCCCTAATGTAAACTGTGTTTGTAACACATCGTCCCTAATGTAAACAATGTGTTTGTAACACATCGTCCCTAATGTAAACAATGTGTTTGTAACACATCGTCCCTAATGTAAACTGTGTTTGTAACACATCTTCCCTAATGTAAACTGTGTTTGTAACACATCGTCCCTAATGTAAACAGTGTGTTTGTACAAGATGGTGTCTAGAGTAAACAGTGTGTTTTGCCACAACGACACACGCCTCTACTGTCTCCCTAACCATCGACTCACCGCTGGTAACTCTGCCTGAGATCAAAGTCGCCGAGATAGCCTTGCCATGATCAGACTCTTTGCTTTTATAGCATCGAGCTGAGCTGCGAGAGGCAGGGGCCTCAAAGGTTTTATCTTAGCATAGATAAAATTATTAACTTATGGTAATTATTATTTTGCTTATTTTTTTTAGCCTAGACTTAATTTCTCCACCTAGCAGCAAAATTTTTCTTTGTTTAGATCTTTCTTTATTGAACACCAAATATTTTGTCCTCGACTTCTTTATCCCCCGGGGTTATATTTGAGTTTTTTTGATTTCAAGGGAGATTATTGTAATTAGATTTTGAAATAGTTACCTTAATCGCCTGGATTGAACTTTGTCTTGTCATTGACAACGTTTTGCATCGGTTCAAGGCTTACAAATGGGGATTATCTCTGACCACCAGATAAACTGTATTTGAAGCAAGTTCGGATTATTGGATAGTGTTCACGGTCCATTGAACACACGATCTTATTATGTTTGGCCCAGGACCTCTCGTACAATAGGGTTGTGAATATTGTTTGTTCCGGGTAACTTCCATGCAGACCTATCAATGTCGCCATCACTTCCATCCTGCATTTATCACCTTCATCGTGATCCACCACTTCCACTCATTTTATATCAGTTCCACTCAGTTTTATCGCTTTCAACATATACTTGCTTTTCCAAACCAGAGCAATAATTCTTTATATCAGATCCATATTATATTAAAAAGGATACAAGTATTTCTTTGAGACATAAATTATATTTCTCATACCAAGTTGTAAACTGCATTGTTATGTGGATACTCTATCCTTCAAGCACGTCTAAGAAAATAAAACATTTTTTTCTCGTCAGTTACTTGGGTTACTGCCTATTTCCGCAGACTTTGATTTGACCACATCCTTCAATCTGTACATAAAAACCTTTAGTTAAATGAATGTCACCCATCCATTTAAAGAAGAAAGTACCAGCATCAAATCCACTCCTCCGGGGCAGGAGGCGAAGAGATGGGTCTCTTGTCGGGGCCCTCATGAAATGGGCCCCCTTTTTCAATATATATGTTCAAATATTGATGTTGAGTGCGTATATGGCAGTGGTGATGATAATTACCACTGCGTCCTCACCACTTCCGGTCGATATGGGTTCTTGTTCTTTCCTCCAACTAATGGTTGTGTTGTTGACACGGCAACTGTCATGGCTCATTAGGAGTGGTCTCCCCTGAATTGCTCGGAAATCTTCCACATGATAAAATTGTTAAATAGAACAACACTGAAGTCAGTGAAGTTACAATGCTCTAACTTATTTGGTCTCTCAGTGGCGTCACTAGGGGGTGTGGACGGGGGCGGTCCGCCCCGGTTGACACCATTACAAGGGGTACAACCAAAATTTAAAATTATATATGTTCCCGTTATTTGGCACTGGAAGACTCGGAAGAGTTCTACGGAGTAAGTCGTGAGCTACCGCCCCGGTTGACACCAAACCTAGTGACGCCTCTGTTGTCTCTGATAGTCTTTGAATGACCGAAATTTTTTTTATTTTTTTAAAATTCAAGAGCTGGGTAGAAAGTTGATAAATGATTCAAAACAAGAGAGTGGAGTCAATGAATACTTCAAAAGGTAAGGTTCACGTGTTCAAAGTTGACACAAACAAAAATCTCACTCTTTGAAAACGCGATTAGATAAAAGTTGAAGGTCGAATTTTTGGTGAAAATCTCAGTATGGGTGTAAGAGATGGATGACGGCCAATCAATTTACTCTCAATTTGAAGAACTCATGAATCCAAACCGCTTTATGGTGGCATGGGACAGCGGGAAAGTGGAATTAAGAGCAAGGTATATGATCAAGTCTTTGGACCTTGGAAACAAAACTACAAAATGCCACACAGAAAAAAAAACAACAACAATAACTGAAGATAATATGGCCACCAACCAGTTGAGAAAGAGGTGAGCTAGGATACAAAACTTAAGTTCACGATTTCTTTTACAATATGCGAGTTGTAGACAAAACTAAGAAAGTGCGAGTGACGCGTCAAGACAGGGGCCACGACTAAATGCAACCTGGCAGGACAGGCCAAAATGAAACTACTAGTTACAAGGCCTTATAAACATGACATGGACAACTGGAATTTAACCGAAGCATTGGCAGAGAGCCACTCTTAAAACAAGGAATCAAGGCCAACAACACGACATGCAGCTTCCAACTCACATCACATGTCATCGTGTTTGAGAAAAGGTAGCTGAACAGATGGTGAACACTAGTAATATCTAGAAAGAAAGACAAACCAAAAGACGGGCGCAACAAAAGAAGTCCCCCGATTGCTAAAAGGACCACAAACGAGCTAAACACGTGAAAATATATAGAGAGACGTTTAAAGCAGCGGTGTAAATGTCGTCCGATCGAATCATGTTGGGGTTGAAACTTTGTGTAGAACCGTACGGTGTTTAAACCCCCTTGATGAGGAGTTCCAGGGAAGGAAGAAATGGGTAAGGAGCGCTATTTAAAAATTCCAAGTACAGACCAGACAGTCAGAAACTATCGGGCCCACTTGTTGGTCAGTAGAGATGCTGTGATCAAACCTATTCCCATAGGTCTTATTTAAGTGCGTCAACGCTTAAAGGAAAGAACTTCTCAATAGTCGTAGTCTAACTGAATTTAACTGAACTGTCCCTTAACCCGACGCTTTGTCGTTGGGGCACCAGCTTGAGCTGCACACTATCTCATGCATGTGTCACGGTTCTGAGCTGCCTTCTGGGAGTCACTAAATGACAGGCCGGTCCCCTCTTTTATATTGTCCTCCCAACTCTTCCTTGACCTGCCTCTTTTTCTTCTTTCCTGGACTGCTCCTTGCAATATCGTCTTTGAGAGACCTCCAGATCTTGTCACGTGTCCGTACCATCGTACATTCCTCTTTCTAATTGAGGTGAGAAGGTCCTCGTAAGTAAATCGACTCTAATATTCTCGGTGGAGACGCAAACTATCAGTTCATGCATAGATGTTGGAGGCTACATATTGGTATATAGAGATGACGTGGTCTTACAACACATCACGGGCGACAACAGAAAAGGACAGAAAGTTTAGCAATATAAGGGGCATACAACTCAATGACTCAGATGGGAGTTACATTGTGGCTGAGATGCGAGTTACATTGTGGCTCAGATGGGAGTTGCATTGAGACTCAGTTGGGAGTTACATTGTGGCTCAGTTGGGAGTAACATTGCGGCTCAGATGGGAGTTATATTGTGGCTCAGATGGGAGTTACATTGTGGGTCAGATGGGAGTTATATTGTGGCTCAGATGGGAGTTATATTGTGGGTCAGATGGGAGTTATATTGTGGGTCAGTTGGGAGTTACATTGTGGCTCAGATGGGAGTTACATTGTGGCTGAGATGGTAGTTACATTGTGGCTGAGATTGTAGTTACATTGTGGCTCAGATGGGAGTTGCATTGTGGCTCAGATGGGAGTTGCATTGTGGCTCAGTTGGGAGTTATATTGTGGCTCAGATGGGAGTTATATTGTGGCTCAGATGGGAGTTACATTGTGGCTCAGATGGGAGTTAAATTGTGGGTCAGATGGGAGTTATATTGTGGGTCAGATGGGAGTTATATTGTGGGTCAGATGGGAGTTATATTGTGGGTCAGTTGGGAGTTACATTGTGGGTCAGATGGGAGTTACATTGTGGCTCAGATGGGAGTTACATTGAGACTCAGATGGGAGCTACATTGAGACTCAGTTGGGAGTTACATTGAGACTCAGTTGGGAGTTACATTGTGGCTCAGTTGGGAGTAACATTGCGGCTCAGATGTGAGTTATATTGTGGGTCAGATGGGAGTTACATTGTGGGTCAAATGGGAGTTATATTGTGGGTCAGTTGGGAGTTACATTGTGGGTCAGATGGTAGTTACATTGTGGCTCAGTTGGGATTAAAATTGAGACTCAGATGGGAGTTACATTGAGACTCAGTTGGGAGTTACATTGTGGCTCAGTTGGGAGTAACATTGCGGCTCAGATGGGAGTTATATTGTGGGTCAGATGGGAGTTACATTGTGGGTCAAATGGGAGTTATATTGTGGGTCCGTTGGGAGTTACATTGTGGGTCAGATGGGAGTTACATTGTGGGTCAGATGGGAATAACATTGTGGCTCAGATGGGAGTTATATTGTGGCTCAGATGGGAGTTATATTGTGGGTCAGATGGGAGTTACATTGTGGCTCAGATGGGAGTTATATTGTGGCTCAGATGTGAGTTACATTGAGACTCAGATGGGAGCTACATTGAGACTCAGATGGGAGTTACATTGAGACTAAGTTGGGAGTTACATTGAGACTCAGATGGGAGTTACATTGAGACTCAGTTGGGAGTTACATTG
>MUZC01001326.1:271240-285376 GCA_002072015.1 Radix auricularia
TCAGATGGGAGTTACATTGTGGCTCAGATGGGAGTTACATTGTGGCTCAAAGACCCATTCCAAGACGTTGATTCTATACGTGATTTTGTTTTAAATGTTTTAAATCTGGTTTTTGCGGAGTTTCCCTTTTTATAATACATCTTCTCTCTTTTGTGTTAAATTTTTAAAACATAGTTACAGTTTAAACCAGTGGCTTCCAAAGTGATCCCTACGGACCCCCAGGGGTCAATGGGACCGTTCAGGGGGTCCGTGGAAAGTTTAAATTGATTTGGGGGTCCCTGAACAACGTCATGGGTCCGAGCAAGGTTGAATATAAAATAATAATATTGTGATCCATTTTTATTATTAAGAAAATTGAAAAAAAAAATAACGGTTAATAAAATAGAATGTGAATGATTTTTCTACTAATTTAATGACGATGTTATGTGTTATCAGTCACAAACTAAAATGTTGTTTTAACTAGAAAAGAAAGAAGAGCTATGATAATTTCCATAGCTATAACCAATCAGGTTGCTTTATTGAAAGTTCAAGGTAAACAATGCGGAATTCCTTTAAGTATGTCAGAAAAATTCATTAAAAAAAACAACAAAAACGTGAATCTACGAGGGTTGCGAAAATGGGTAATTTTCGATGTGTTGGGAAATTATATATATTTAAATTGTACCCTATCATCAAATAGATTCTAATATTTTGTTCAAAATGACTTTGCTGCAGCATCCTATTGAAAAAGTTAATAGTAATTTACAATGGCTTGCTACAACACATATGAGAATGATCGAGCCGAAGAAAAAGTGCAGACAATACAGTGTTGTTAAATATTTGAATTATGGCCAAATGTTTGGAAACAGATACGAAAGGTGAAACATTATTTAATGAATTAAAAAGATATTTTTGAAGTTAAAGATAACAACTAACAACTTCTACTCTTGACTTTATGTCATGTTTACAACAAGCTGTAGCGAATGTATGTTCAGTACATTAATCGACATCATTCATTCGCAAAAAAATTTAATAAAAGTTTGCATGGATCACTTCATTACGTCGATAATAAAATCCAAAGGAATGTCTTCAATGAGAGATTATTTGTTCAACATTGTAATAATTGCATGGACAATGATGAAGACTATAATCGTTTACTTTATTCACGCAGAGGTACGTTGGTTATTAAAAGGTGCATATTAAAATCGATTTTACATCCTCTTTGATTCAGTGTCGAAGTCCTTTGAAGCAAAGACAATGATTTGTTGCACAATGAACGATTCATTTATGATTTATTTATTTGTCAACTTTAACAAAACTCTTTTGAACAAGACGGTAACCAATTAGACAATTAACCAAAACTAAAACCAAAATATCCGCGCTTGTTGCAAAACTTCAGTTTGGGGAGTAGGAAAATGATGTTTCCGAATCTTTTGATATTGCAAAGCAGAGATGAAGACTTGCTTGCTTACTGTCAACACTTAACGGCCCATCTTGCAGTCTGAACCAAAGATTTGAAGACATTCTTCACTTTGATATTCCCGACTGGGTTTTGAGCCCTTTGCGTCTAGACAAATTCAGATCCCGAATACATACTAATACATGAGCAGCTTATAGAATTATCTACAAATGAGGAGCATAAACCAATGTTTGAACAAGGCTTCCACAAATTTTGGTAACAAAAACAGTTCCTCTTTTATATCCTGTATTGTGGGTTAATGTACAGAAGTTGACTGCTGAAATCCCGTCCTCCGATTTGGTAGAGCAAGGATTCTATGCCGCTATGAACATCATATCACTCACTCACTCACTCTCACTCACACTCACTCACTCTCCCTCACACGCACTCACAAAACCAATTTGTGGTTGCTACTCAACCAACATGGAGTCAGACATACACTCAGTGGCGTCACTAGGTGGTGCGGTGGTGGCGGGACGCCCCAGGAGACATCATCTCAAGGGATCTCCAAAATGTAAAATTCTATGTTCCCGTTATTTGACATTGGAAGACCCGGAGGAGTTATATGGGGTAAATCGTGAGGGGGGACACCAACCCTAGTGACGCCTCTGCATAGACTAATAAATTCTAACCCCGGTCATCTGGGTCTTTAATTGATTTAAATTCTAATTTAAAGTTACAATAATACTTCTTCATCAAAATGTTGCTTTTTTATTTGTATCGATTAATTAATCGCTAATTTTCCAAAAGGTAAAGATTAAATTTAAATTAATAGATAACAACGCTATTTATTTTTAAACCTAAAGAAAATTTAAATGTTATGATACGGTTTCAAAATCCATTGTAGCTTTTTAAGACATTTCTTTGAGAATCACTGTGATGTCCTTTAGTTTTTTCTTAATTTCAATGGTATTTCGCTTACAGGTGTTTGATAATATAAAAATGATACCATGCATCAGAAAGGTAGACTCAAAACATCTTTAATCACAGACCTGCGTCATGTAATCTTAACCTTAGATGTCAGCAAGGAAATCCAGCGGATTATGTAAATTTGTCTCAGTTGTATAAGCATTTTGGCTGAAATCAGATTAAAAGAAACATGATCCTTGGAATAAGTTTCTAATTTTGCACCGCGACAAAACAAAATTGAGCTACAGATTGCAGCCAAACAAAGAGATCTTCACATAAATTGCATGAAAAAACAATTAATCTTACTTACTTCAATTTTTTAAAATAAGTATAACATTGTTCTCTAAATAAATGCAGTTTTATTTATTCAAGCATTTATTAATAACAGCACACCCCCACCCCCAATGAAGGATACTTTGAAGCTGATATGTGACTTAATTAGATTTGTGTAGATTTCACTAAGTCCTAGAAAGGATTTATTGTTAAGATAATTTCATCCTGTCATGCAGGTTTATCCATCAATCAACGTCTTCGTTCATTTCAAAGGTGTCTTAAAGTACTCATATAACATAAGGCGACACGCAAAGAAGAGATTTTAAAGTACTCATATAACATAAGGCGACACGCAAAGAAGAGATTTTAAGACCAATATTAAGTAACGGAACAATATTTTAATTTTCTCAAAACTGCCACACACGTTAGTATTTGGATATTTCATCTCTATATGACTGCCACATACAATAGTATTTGGATATTTCATCTCTATATGACTGCCACATACATTAGTATTTGGATATTTCATCTCTATATGACTGCCACACACATTAGTATTTGGATATTTCATCTCTATATGACTGCAACATACATTATTAAGTGAGTAATTTCATGTCACACACCTTAGCACTCGGCATCCCAAATGATTTTCTATTGAATCCCAAAATAAATTTAATATGTAACTTATTGTTACAGTTTACCCTAACTATGTTTACCTTCTCATATATAATATAGGTAAAATATCGCTCTATGCTCTGTAATTGGAGTGTTTAGTTTGATCAAAGACACAAAATCTCCCGCATGATTGAGTCCAAAAGATTTTTGTGCAATGGATTCGGTATTTTAGTTCAAATCTGTATTTGACTATTTAGTGAGCACTTTGGTCCAAAGATTGCACCTCCCGCCGTTGTTCTATAACCGCCCCCTTCCCGCCCGTTTTCTAACCTCTCCTTCCCGACGCCCCTGTAGTGACATCTACGTCACCAAATGTCATCTATTTTTGGAATATCCCCTCTGTGCCAATAATAAAATTGCATGGCGTTGTCTGAATAAATTAAAGGATCATCGCTTCACTCGAAATTGTGATCGGCGACTGATTAAAACTCTTACCTAATAATTTCAAATTTTGCACCCTTCATGAGATGATAGCGATAATTCGCATTTTAAATTCAAAACTTTCACGATTTTTTATATTACAGAAATAATAAGAACTAGAAACGGTGGCTTAAAAAAAAATGTTGCAAGCGTGAGAACATAAGCCGATGAAATTGTATAAAAGGAATGTGTACTGAGAGTCGCTGGGATATAGCCACTTCGCTGTTGCTACTGTCGGTAACTTGCCTAAGTCAAGCAGGTAAGTAACTGAACTGAAATGCATACTTAACATCGATGAAGTTATTATAAGACAACGGCGATATAAATTTAATAAACATAATTGTCAGAATGGTGTTTGATTTTTTATTTTATATCTCAAAATAAGTTCTCTCTGTAAAATATTTGCAGGACGCTCACTGAAGATTTCAGCAATATGTTGAGTTCTCTTTTTGTCGTTGTTATTGCCCTAGGGGCCGTAACGGCTCAGACTTACCAGGGGGGCGCCTATCCCAACACAGTCTACCAGGGCAAACCCCCAGCAAGCAACCCCTCAGCATACAACCCCCCAGCCAGCAACCCACCAGCTTATAACCAACCCGCACCTAACTCCCCATCCTACAAGCAACCATCCTCCAACGCCCCTGGCTACAACGCCCCAGGTAACGCCCCTGGCTACAACGCCCCAGCCAACGCCCCAGGCTACAACGCTCCAGCTAACGCCCCTGGCTACAACGCCCCAGCCAACGCCCCTGGCTACAACGCCCCTGGCTACAACGCCCCAGCAAGTTACCCACAGCCTTCCTACGGCAACGGACAGGTTTACTCAGCGAGAAATCTCAACGCTGAAGTTGACGACGCAAGACAACGTATCGGTGGTGAGTACTTGGTTGTGAGAACTTGGTTGTGAGTACTTGGTTGTGAGTACTTGGTTGTGATTACTTGGTTGTGAGTACTTGGTTGTGAGTACTTGGTTGTGAGTACTTGGTTGTGATTACTTGGTTGTGAGTACTTGGTTGTGATTACTTGTATTTATTTATAGTAACTATGACAACGTATCGGTGGTGAGTTATTTGATTTTGTTGATTTGTATTTATTCTAAAGATATACAATGTGCTATAACGCGTAACACTTTTCAGATGATACACGACCAATTTTTTTGGGGCAATCGGAAACGAATTCATTTAAAACTGTCTGCTTTAACATTCTTGGGAAAACATGTTTGAACATGCTCTTCAAAAGTAAAGCTTACTTGGCAATAACAAGGTGTTGAACCAGCTAAGTTAGAGAATAAACAAGACTTTAGTTACCATCAAGTGCTATTTTAAAGTGTTTAGGCATACATCACGGATCAGCTCCCCTCAATACGACTTTGAGAAATTTCTAATACGACCAAACGTCATTTCCATGACGACTCTATTCCAAAAATAAAAATGACTTTTTCCGCCTGAACGTGAAATTTCTGTGCTTAGTTGGTCTTCAGGAAACGAGAAGTCGCCTAATGATGTGGGCCTTAAGGTATTAGTGCTAAAACTATAACACTTCTGAGTTCTCAGAGCTGACAAGTAACTTGTGTAGCTTTTTTAAAAAATATAAATGTCTAGCAAATAAGCTTCTTTATCGATGTTACAACAAGAAAGAAAAATACAAATGAAGGAAAACTATTTTTTTAAACTTTGTAAGAGGAGCTAATTTTAAAAAATATAAATAATGCTCTATCAAGAATGTGTTGTCTAAAAGTCTGGCCATAGACAAGCCTGAAATATATCGGCAGTCTCTGCAACGTGTACGAATAAGAGAAAGAAAAAAAACAACTCAACATGGGGCGTAATTTCTTAGATCGTGTGTTATTAGAAGTTTCTTTGGGAAAGGTATAATCATTAAAAAAAAAAAAAAGTGATTTAATTGTTCTTTTTTCTTAATAATTATTTGAGAATTTTCTTTTCTTTTGCTCTGTGGTCTAAGTTAATAAAACCAACGTACGGTGGGTATTGTCTGCCACTCAGCACACACCTCCAACGGCCACAATTTGATAACCAATTCATATCACCGCCCCGCCCCCATTGTTTCAGGTCTTGAAGAGTACGTGGTCGTTTTATCTGGCGTGGCTGATGACGTCACCAGCAAAGTAAACATCGTCACCGCCTTCAAGGAAGAGTTCCTCAACAAAATCTATCCCGGCATTCAATACTACGCCAAGGCTCAGGACAAGAAGATCGCCAGCTACCGCGCCCAGGTGAGTCTCCGGACTTGCCACTCAAAAAGGGACATGTAATTACAAGAATTGTGGGATAGATTAGGGAATATATATAAATATATATATTATATTTATCAGAAACGACTCACGGTCAGCAAGATGAGAGTTCAAAGGTCAAGACATTCAGCCTCATTGAAAACAAAAAAATGTTGACTGAAACAAAATTTGTTCGATTTTTTTTTTACCAACCTTGCTGAGGGCATCTTCTAAACGTGCAACTCTCTAGACATGTAACTGTAGAATATGATATAAGACTGCATATTTTTTGTCTCGTAACCTCTTTACACTGTATATCAATAATCTGTATCCTTCGCACAAATTTCAAATGCCGCCTCTTTTATGTACCTTTATGACTAGTTATTTATAATCTTAATTATATGCTTATATACTTTATATAAAATACAATCTATAAATCTATTGTTTGCCAAACTATTTATTGGTAAGTCTTAAAATCCCATGAGCCCAGATTGAAGATCTGAGCACACTCCGCGACGCCGTTGAAGAGCTCTCTACCAAGGTCGATGAGATCCTCAAAACTTTAGCCATCAACAGAGAACGTAGAAGTGTTATTGTTGGAGCACTTAGTCGCCTTGATGACGTAGATGTGGACCAGAACATTGAACTCGGAAAACTGGAGACACTGGTGAGGCTCAAGACACGTCTTGTCTCATCTTTAAGATAAGAAACGTTTTATGGTATAGTTGGTAGAGAACCTGCAAATTAATATATCTTGCTAAAAATAACCTTCAACCTGGCACCAGTAAATTTGTTTATCATGAGCTTAGAAACAACAATTCTAATGATGACGAGATGTAAAGCTTGTTTTAAATTATTTATTTTTTTTTTTTTGGACTAAAGATCAAATCTGAAGCTGACCGCCTGGTGGAAGCTGAAAGTAAGGTCAACAATAACAAGGTCAAGGCCGCCGAGATCTTTGACAATCTTGGAAAAGCTGTCAACGTCATCAATTATGAGCAAGGTAATACACAAAAATTATGTTTCCAGTTTTTTTTAACAACTATAAATAATCATCCATCTCCAATCTAGCCATTTATTGATTTTAGAGAAACATATTGGAAATATTTTATACTTAATTTATACTAACTAATATTTTTTTTTATAGCTTTGATAAAATTTATTGTTTTGAAACCACTTTCAGTACTTTAATCCCTTTATAAACTCAACGATTTACCTCTTGAGAAAAAAAAGAAATAAAAAAATTTAAAAAAGCAGCAATTCAAATTTATTCCAAAACTTTGTAGAAAACACAAAACAAACGAATTTTTAATTTTCTTGATCACGTGTTTGCCTAGGTGAAAGCTTCGACGTGACAGTCTCTTCTGCTAACCCAAGCGTCGTCTACAAATTCGCATCATCCTTCTCCGCTGTGCCCGAACTCCAATGGGGCATCACTGGGGCAAACATTGATGACCTGCCAGGCAGCTACGATAAGAAGGCAGATGGCAGCTATGGCCCCCAGGCCGATTACAAGGCCGACGGCAGCTATGGCGGTTCTCAAGCCAGTTACAAGGACGAGTCTATCAATGGAAAAGTGACCGTGAGTATTTGCAAAATGTCCTCAAATTTTGTTTCGCAAGTGTGAAGACAACGACAGGTTTTGTAATAACAAGTTGAATCCCACGGTGTATAACACGTGTTATATCATAAATATGGTAATTTTATGTGTAATCTCAAGCAAGAGTAATATCCGAGGTAATGCCATAGAGATATATATAGTAACATCCATCAGTTAATTGTTCTCTTATTATTTGTTCCCGTACAGTCTTCAATCAATGCGTAATTTTGAAATATTACGGCATTCGCTACTTTACTCCTTTCAAATTATTCAAAACCTTTTTCCCACCATCCCAGATCAAAGATCCGTGTCAATAATATTTTCTTGTCGTTCGATGAGAGTAGTGGTTGGTCTATTGAACACTTGATTTTCTCGTTTCCTAGGTTACCGCCAACGCCACCAGCGCCATCATCAGCCTGGTCGACAACAGCGACGGATTCCAGATCTCAAGGTTCAGAGTAAGAGTAACAGCTTACCTCGTGGACAACACTTACCTCGAGTACGCCGGCAAAGCTTCAAACTACTACTAGGACGTGATGAAAACCTTTCTGAGCAAGACTTAAAACGATGGAATTGTTTAGCGTGTCATTAAAATTAAAATAAAAACTGTAGTGACTTTTAATTTTGCTGTTGGTTTTTCAACATCATTTTCTATTCGTACAATTTTAACTACATGGTAGCCACTTAGCCTATTCATTTTTTTAAAGTAATAAAAACTCGAATGAGTATTTAAACGAAATTTCCAACAAAGAATTTCCGATTTTATTATTCAAGGAAAATTATTCTAAATTACTTTAAAATTCATTTCAAATCAGTAATTCAGAAACTTAACAAAATATGACCTCATATCCCATGACGCTACATCACATCAAGAATGTGTCAATATAATGCGTAAAGTGCAATATCTAACATCAGCATTCACAAAGCAGGAAAACACAATTAACTATAATTCTAGATTACATTTAATCATTAAAATTCATTTCAATTCATTAATTTTGAAAGTAAACAAAACATTGCTATAAAATATTGCTGCTAATATTACGAGTGTCGAATGAGAATAGATTTTCAAATATTCCTTCTCCAACATCGTTCTAATCTAAATATTATTGGCTATCATTTACCATTAGTTTTAACCCGATAGATGTTATGGTCGGCGAGAAATCCAGTGAACTTTTCGCGGTAATTTTCTGGCCTCTGCACATCCTTGGTACCTCCTTAAAATATTTGCAAAATGCCCGAACCCTCTATCTGGTATGGCTGGGGGAGTTGCTGTTCAAAGCTCGAAAAGACTGGACAGACATTTCAAATATATAAACGCAAATTTTCCCAAAGGAAGATGCGTTAAAAATCAACGGAATGCTATCAGTTAGTTGAGTTGCGCCTTCAAAGACTTGAAGATGTAAAATAAAAAGCTATTGCCAAGCCTACTAAAGAGACGCCCAATAGAAATAAGCGTTCTTTCGATGGCGAAATCTGATTATTAGTGTATTTCTTGTACCATGTTCTTTTTAAAGAGTTCATATCATGACGGACAAAATGAGCTTTAAACAAGTTTCTAATACCGAGATAACTCCAAAAGGCCATATCGAAATAAAGACATGAGTTATCTTTTCATAGTTGATGTTATCTGTCCGAAATTCGATATTTTTTCCTCAATAAGGGGGCGTCCATAACCCTCTATTACGCTCTTTTAGGTTTTCATGGGAAAAAAATATTTGAATGGATATTATATGTGTATTGGACATATATAAACATTATATGGAAGAAAAATATAGTATTTTTATCAAATTTTGATTTTGATGGTATGTTACCATATGGTCACAATGCGTCTATATGGTAAAAAAAATTAATAAAACAGAATAAAATAGAACATGACAACAATAATAATTTTGATAGATGATGATTTAATCCTGAACACAAACAAGTGTAAATATTAACTTTATTACAAGTACATATTTATATGTTAAATATAATACTGAAAATGATAATTAGGATGATAAAAATAGTTATTAGTTATTTTAGAAAAAAAAAATTAAAAAATAAATAAAATGGAGAATCTCTTATTTTTTGAAAATAAAAATTCCTACATAAAGGCCAATAAACATTTATACATGTACATAAAAAAAGCATGTTTGAGGCTGGTGAAACTGTTTGACTTTTGCTTCATGCAATGGTGAATATTATATTTGACTTTTTTATACACCTTATTTCTAAAGAAATCTTTTGCAACTTGTTCCCGTGTAACTTTTTTGTGCAAATTGGATCAGGAAAACGCGAAACAGTCAGGTCTAACTGGTGTGGGTGGAACAGCTGCAGTAGGACCTCTCATTTCTTTGGCTCTATAACCAATTAGGGATGACCACATTTTCTAAACCTTACTTTACCTTTTTCATGGGGCATATAGCAATCTGGGTCTTGATATCAAGTAGAGCAATGATATTTTTGTCACATTTGGATTACTACAGGCATCCCCATAGATCAACCATGCCTGAACTAGTGTCATATTCATATCCACTTGAATAATAATCATTGCGAGTTGTTTATTCCTTACTTGTAACAAAGCTAAGGAAATGGCGCACAATGTTTTCCAGAAGCTCTTATAACCGATTGTACTTTACATGACAGAATGTTGCAGCAGTATAATTCAAAGTTATTAATCACTGTTGTAGCAGAACAACTCACACATTTTTTTTTTAAATTTGGGGTTATATTTGTTAGATCTATATATATATATTATTGATAATCGTCAAATACTTCTAATAATGCTATTTATAAAAAAGACTTTTTAATTTATTTACAGATCATAAACTTGATAATTTTATAAAAGTATAAAAGGATAACATTATAAATATTAGATATTTAAAAATATTTTATGAATAAAACAATTGTATCGCTTATAAAGATTTATTCTTTAGTAAGTTGTCATATTCCAACAAGAAAAACTACAGGAAAAAAATCAACCACATAGACGCACTGTTACTGTTACCATATGGTAACATACCATTTTTTCATATATTATCAAACGATGATGACAAATATCAAACTTAAGCTTACATTATTACTGTATAAACATTAGTTTTATCATTTATATTTTTTTTAAACAGAAATTTTCATTATTTGATAAAAAAATAAACACTTGTACTTACTAGATTCAGTAGACAGTAATTTAGCCCACTGTGATCTTCTAAAAGTCGTTCTTACAAAAATACAAAACGGTCTAAGAGAAGAGTTCTCCGGGATAAAAGTTCAAAACATTTTAAAATAAAAGGGGAATCACTTTAAAAAATTTAAAACTAATCAATTAGTAGTGAAATAATAATTATTTCGCTTTGTAACCAAACGGTCACATTGTGTAATTTAGGGATAAAGTGCGTCACGCTATTTTTGACAATTTTTAACTCCCCCTCCCCCTGTTACTAGCTGTCACAAATCTCGGACCCTACCCCCTCCCCCAAAGTACGTCACACTTTCGTACAAAAATATTTTTTTTATTAACAAAATAATTAAAATTTAACATAAAACACCGTGACGTCACACATGGCGGACACCACCCTCCCCACCGCCACAAACTTTGTTACACCCCCTCCCCCCTCTGGAGCGTGACGTACTTTATGACACCGGAAGTTAAATTAAAATATATTGGCTTAGAGAAGGGGCCGGGAAACTTTTTGTATGAGTGAGCCATAAACACCACATGTTTTGTCCTGGTGAGCCATAAACACCACATGTTTTGTCTGAGTGAACCATAAACACCACATGTTTTGTCCGAGTGAACCATAAACACCACATGTTTTGTCCGAGTGAGCCATAAACACCACATGTTTTGTCCGAGTGAGCCATAAACACCACATGTTTTGTCCCAGTGAGCCATAAACACCACATGTTTTGTCCCATTGAGCCCTAAACACCACATGTTTTGTCCGAGTGAGCCATAAACACCACATGTTTTGTCCGAGTGAACCATAAACACCACATGTTTTGTCTGAGTGAGCCATAAACACCACATGTTTTGTCTGAGTGAGCCATAAACACCACATGTTTTGTCCGAGTGAACCATAAACACCAAATGTTTTGTCTGAGTGAGCCATAAACACCACATGTTTTGTCCGAGTGAGCCATAAACACCACATGTTTGTCCGAGTGAGCCATAAACACCACATGTTTGTCCGAGTGAGCCATAAACACCACATGTTTTGTCCGAGTGAGCCATAAACACCACATGTTTTGTCTGAGTGAGCCATAAACACCACATGTTTTGTATGAGTGAGCCATAAACACCACATGTTTTGTCTGAGTGAGCCATAAACACCACATGTTTTGAAAAGTAACTCTTGAGAGCCATACATTATGTTTAATACTAAAAATTCAAGTTGCAATGTGCATTTTTTTTTGGTTGTAATTTCAACACTAAAAATACAATATTATTATGTCTCTGAATTCTCTCTAATAACATTATCAATATAATAACATTATTATTATTATGTTTTTATATGCAAATAATAAGTAGATCAAAGGAGTCTCAATACACCTTTAAAAAAACAAAACAATCGAGCATTTGTCTGAGCGCCTGTTGCAACCATCAATAGAGCCATATATGGCTCGCGAGCCATGGTTTCCCGACCCCTGGTTTAGAGTCTCAGACGCTCTGTATTATATTATTTAAAGAAAAGCTTATTCCTTTTTAACCATACATATTCAGATAATAGAAATTAAGATCAAGGCAGAGAGAGAGAGAGAGAAACTAGTTATTAAGTAATGTTTGATTGATGCCTCCATGTAGGTGCCGGAGCTGTGGATTAATGTGTATACTCTAAACTCTGTAAGAGAAATGTGCCGCCACGTATAAGCAGGATGAGGCATTGTTCCCCTCAAGGACGCTGGCTGTTATGAGCACTTGTGGAATTAAACTAGTTCTTACTAAATTATATATTTGAAAAGTTAAGCACGACTGATGAATGGCTGGCGGTGATGAGTTATGAGTTCAAAAGTAACACTTTATTTAAAACGGTTTGATCTCTAGTCGAAAACACTCAGTAGTTTTTCCTCTTAAATTGCTGAGGCTATACCACTAATTTTTTTAAAAAATGGGGGTGGGGGTGGGGGTGGATAACTTACTTATATCTACTATCTTATTCACAAGTGCTCTGTCAATATACATAGTTATGATAGTCCAAGCAATTGGACATCTAGAATATAAAGGTTTTTAGTTTTATTGTTCGACCAGTAACTTTTAACTTATTATTTGATGATATCTCTTGAAAAACTGGCATTTATTTATACATCTCTTGCCAGATAGTACAGACATCTATTGTTACACAAAGAACTCTGTATTGGTATAGATAATTTTCGAAAAAGAATAAAGTTTTAAAAAATAAACTTTTTTTTAAGGACAAAAGATACTGATTTTGAAGTGCTATAAGCAATGGCGTAACAACGGCTTGGCATTGGGGAAGTTGACAAGGGCGCGGCCTGCACCAGTTGAAAAGGGTGCCGCTAAATCTGGTGAAAATAACATTCCATTTTGTCAGTCCGACGGGTTTGTAAACTTCTAACTAAACCAAAAAATTCAAAACCACGAAAATTCGTGGCAACATATATTTTCAAAATGGAAATTATTAGAAAAAGGTTTGGTGCCGCGGTGGTCGAGTGGCAAGCGCACTCGACTGTCGTTCCGATGGTCACGAGCTCGAATCCATGGGAAGCCAAGGACTTGTTCCCGGGGCCCAGCTCCAAATGGGTGAAAAGCGGCGGGGCAATGCGTAGAACCCCCAGCCGTGGCATGCGAATGCTGCATCACTTGCCAAAAAATTGGCGCAAAACTCGTGGCACGCAAAACTCAATATTGAGAACGAAGAAGAAAAAGAAGAAGAAAAGGTTTGAAAGGATGGAATGGTCTAATTGACGATTTCACACAAGCAGCACTGAAAATTTTGAAATGGTGCCATTGACTGTATAATATTTAAAATGTTTATTGTTTTGTGCTGAAAATAACTTAGCTTTTCGTAGACACGAACAAGATGGAGGTATATTTTTAATCTGATGAAATTTGTGAGTCAGTTTAATATTGGTTTGAATAGCACTAGATATTTGTCACCAACAATCCAGAATTAATTTATTAATTTGTTATCAGCGAAACTACAAATGAAAAAAAAAAAAAAATAAATTCAAGGAGCTAAATATTCTAGTATAATCTTTGATAGCACACCGGATGTATCGGTATGTGAAATCGTCACATATAGAATATTAAAGAGAAGTTCGTTGGTTTCCTAAATGCAACAGAAAAAACAGGAGGAGGAAATGCCTCGGAAATTATTAAAGCATCATTAAATCAAAATGGTTTATCTCTTGAAGTCCGAAGATGCACACGGCCAATGTTACGATAATTGGACCAACATGGCTGGGAAGTACAATTGAGTTCAAGTTATACTTAAAAAAGAGAATCCACTTGTTCGGTATATCCCATGTTGTTCACATAGTCTTAAGTTGTTAGGTCTGCACGTGGCCAGTATTGATGTACATAGTCTTAAGTTAATTGTTAGGTCTGCACGCGGCCAGTATTGATGTACATAGTCTTAAGCTGTTAGGTCTGCA
>MUZC01001326.1:296919-311339 GCA_002072015.1 Radix auricularia
CGAAATAAATGTAATAATTCCCCTCCCTTACGATACTATTATGAAAACTGAAACAGTAACATAAATTGCTACTTGCCAGTAAAACACAAGTTTGAACAACCATGTCATAAAAGTATTTGTTCGTGAATCATTCCGCACCTGTGGAAATTCCACGCAAAAATTGCCGTGGCCATATTAATACCACATATTTTTCGGTCCAACGGTAACGTGTTTGTGTGTGTAGTTTTGATATAGCTGTTACGTATACCGATTAACTTTCCAAACAAATCGATACCCTTTTGAGCGAACTTAATTTTTTTAAAGATTTTGTGTTAGTCATAACAACTAAAATGTAATCAAATAAATGTTTTGGGACCCGTATATTAAGTCTCAAAATTGTGAATATTTTTGTTTCACCATTATTTTACCCTTTCAAAAAAATTAAATTGCGGTTGTAGGAAATGGCTATACTTTTAAATGCCCAAAAATGCCGCCCTAAAATGTGTGCCACCCGGGGCGGACCGCCCCACCGCCCCCTCTAGCTACGCTACTGCTTCCAACTGAGGTTTGGACTTGTCAGCCATTCCACCAGAAATGATTTTCTGTTTCAGCAAAGGAAAATGGCAAAATCTGTTTTCACCTGCTTGCCTGGAGAACAGGGAGACTTTGCCTGAAATGATTTAACGTGCACATACATTTCATGTTCTAACAAGCTATTGCTCTGAAGTTTGATATTCAGTTCATTCAACTTTACCATAATGTCAATGGTAAACATGAAGTCTGACTTCCTCTCTTCATTAAAATGGTAGTAACAAGGTCACGCACACATCTCCAGGAACATAACTATTTCTTCTTTGAGATCCCAAGTAATATTCAGTTTCCAAATCTTTAAGCATTGCCTTGATCTGCCTGTAGTTAAGTGCCCTGGGTCCGATAAGGTTTTTCTTTAATTGTTTAAAAAAAATCAAATTTAATAGACCTACATTTTGTTCTCGCCAAAGCATGCGCTCCATCGGTTGTTGCACTTGCCATCTTATTCCGGATAAAAAAAATATATCTCTCAAAAGCATTAAATAAATGCTGGCCTGTAGTTGTGTCTTTGAGTTACTCAACACGAAGTAATTTTTCGGTAAGTTGAAAATACGCGCTTATTCCCTGTATAAATACCAACAACTATGATGTGTCCTGAACATCGGTACTTTCCTCTACCGCAAGAGAATTTCACAAAATGTCTGCTTGCATCTCGAAGTTGGTGCATCAAATTTCAATAATTTTTTCAAACACGCCTGACTACAGTTCTCCTTGATAAAGAAATGCCGACGAATTTGTTTTCTTTCCTGGACACATAATGCTTGCTGCATCTGACTAGTACTCCTTGATGAACTCGCAGTCAGAAAAAAAATGCTTGTTCCGCTTTACCATCTTAATTAATGGACAGCAACAAACAGGCTTCAATTGCAGCAAATGTATCTAAGACTATTGGGTGAAAACAGTTTGCTGCTTTTTAAAATTATGAACCAACCTCTGGCTATTCCTTTTCTCTCTCCTGTCCGAAATCCAACTGTTTTGTTTCCTGGTGTCTTTTTAAGTTGTACTCTTCAAAGACGCCCACACACTGACGGCACAGCAAGTTGCATGTCGTCTATTCGTTTTTAAATTACAATTTTTACAAAACCGATCAAGCTTTTCACTTGAGGTTGAGCTGAAATGCAGTTTCGAATAGATATGTTAACAATTAATGAAACATAATCACTAGTAGATTCTTGAGCCACAGAACCCATGAATATTTTTAGATTCCAAAAAAATGCTCAGAATAAAATGTTTTAAAAATATAGGGAAAATTCTGGGGGGGGGGGGGGGGGGAATTTCACATCGATCTAAGATTGCAACACGCACGTGCATACGTGTCACATAAAATATTATGACGGGCCACATAAAATACTGTGATGGGCCACATACTATAATATGACGGGCCACAATATATATTATAACGGGCCATTTAATATACTATGATGGGCCACATAATATACTGTGATTGGCCACATAATATAATGTGATGGGCCACAATATATACTATGACGGGCCACATAACATACTATGACAGGCCACATAATATACTATGACAGGCCACATAACATACTATGACAGGCCACATAACATACTATGACAGGCCACATAACATACTATGACAGGCCACATAACATACTATGACAGGCCACATAACATACTATGACAGGCCACATAACATACTATGACAGGCCACATAACATACTATGACAGGCCACATAACATACTATGACAGGCCACATAACATACTATGACAGGCCACATAACATACTATGACAGGCCACANATAACGGGCCATTTAATATACTATGATGGGCCACATAATATACTGTGATTGGCCACATAATATAATGTGATGGGCCACAATATATACTATGACGGGCCACATAACATACTATGACAGGCCACATAACATACTATGACGGGCCACATAATATACTATGTCGGGCCACAATATATACTATGACAGGCCACATAATATACTATGACAGGCCACATAACATACTATGACAGGCCACATAACATACTATGACAGGCCACATAACATACTATGACAGGCCACATAACATACTGTGACGGGCCACATTATATACTATGACAGGCCACATAATATACTATGACAGGCCACATAACATACTATGACAGGCCACATAACATACTATAACAGGCCACATAACATACTATGACAGGCCACATAACATACTATGAAAGGCCACATAACATACTGTGACGGGCCCCATTATATACTGTCACGGGTGCATGCCCACCTCTGACTTAAAATAGTAAAATTTTGTAAAGGACATTTTTATATTTAAGTAAATTGCAATTTGAACTTTATATATGATTCTAAGAATTCGGAGTTTTACTAAAACTTTTTAGAAATACATTTTCTTTAAATCAAGTTAAACGCATATGAGAAAAAGATACACCATAAATTTACCTGCTTCAGTACAGTTTGATTTTTTAAAAAGTTATTAACATTTTTAATTTTGTCTGGCAAAAATGGACTTTCTTTATAAAAAATGACTTTGCTTAAACGCTTCGGTTGTTGTCTTCTTTGATTTTCAGATTTTGCAACACTGAGGAATCTTTCCCATCTAAAGCATTAAAAATGACATCTCATTACTCCGTTATTTTTCGCTATGTATTTTTATAATCTCCCACCGTTTATATCCTGTATAAAAAAACACTTTTCATCTCGTATTGAAATTCTCGATGTTCCGTCTATCTATATTGTCTATTTATTTCATAATAATCCCATTTTTCCCCAAGGGTTCGTGTAGTCCTAAATCTAGAAAAAATTCACCAAGTGTGATGTGATATCATTCGACTCTTTGTCTGCGACGAGGCTCGCGATTTTTCAAGTGTTTAAAGAGCTAACGTCTAATCAAACAAACAAGAAACAGCAAGTGATATTTCATACAAAATCAAAAGTACTATCGGCATACTTGCACTAACTATCGAGGTTTATCAGTACTATCGACATACTTGCACTAAATATCGAGGTTTATCAGTACTATCGAGATACTTGTACTAACTATCGAGGTTTATCAGTACTATCGACATACTTGTACTAACTATCAAGGTTCATCAGTACTATCGACATACTTGTCCTAACTATCAAGGTTCATCAGTACTATCGAGATACTTGTACTAACTATCGAGGTTTATCAGTACTATCGACATACTTGCACTAACTATCGAGGTTTATCAGTACTATCGACATACTTGCACTAACTATCGAGGTTTATCAGTACTATCGAGATACTTGTACTAACTATCGAGGTTTATCAGTAGTATCGACATACTTGCACTAACTATCGAGGTTTATCAGTACTATCGACATACCTGCACTGACTATCGAGATTTATCAGTACTATCGACATACCTGATGTACTGACTATCGAGGCGCATCTAAAATTAGAAATTTGACTTGAGGACTGATGAAATACACTTGCTGAATAAATAATAGAAGGATTATTGAAAGGCTCCAAGTTGCAAACACCGGCCGATTACAAGGAGATAATAAACACTTTTTTGGTATTTCTTAATCTCATAAGCAACCTGACTTGCAAATTATTTTTTGCTTGAATTTTTTTCGTGTTCCCTCTTTTAAATAAATGGCTAAAAGAGAGAGGGCTTTTCTTTAAAATAATAATTCAAAGAGGACGGAGTTTATAGAGAGGAAATAATATAAAAGCATGATCGTATGAAATCAGACCAGGCGTTTTGTTCATTCGTGAATAGCTTCTGTAGGAACTTGTATCGGGACCTTGTCAAGCTGGTGAGTTTTGGGCTGAATTATGAGCTCAAATAATAAACAATTAATAGAGTCTAGTCTAGAAACTATTTCTAAAATAATATTTTAAATTTTAATTCTATTTATAGACATTCCAAAGTTGCACTTGTGAAGTCTTAACATTTTTGTTCATGTTGGTGCACAATTTTATGATTTGAACACGATATTTATCCCATATTGTGATGTGATATTATTTTTGAACCTTTCTGATTACGATCAAACAAGTTTCGGGAAATGAAAGAGATTTCATAGTATTGAAAGTTCCTTTAGCCTCCTATCTTTCATTGTAAGGATATAGAATCTAGTTCTGCGCAGGTTCAATCATTACAGTGTTCAAAGATCGTATTTTAACGATTTGAAGTTTTATTTTTGTTTACATAATGAATAAGTTCCCCCTAAAATAATATTAACAAATATTTTTTTTCTAAAATAAGTTTAATTTTATGTTGAGCTTTATGCTACATAATTACTAAAAATAAACCTTCATGCTAAGATTTTCATGAATATGGTGCTGGGAAAGTAAAGTCTGTTTACTTCAGTAAATCCTATCACAACTATCTGTATGTGCTAAAATGTCCATTTACTTTTTTTCAGCATAAATTAAATTAAAAAAAACATTTTTAAAAAACTTTGTATTTTCTGGCAGTGTATTAAAATTTGGGTCAATATGTTCAAATCTTTTATAATCATTGCTGTTGCCCTTGCGGTCGCAACTGGACAGACCTACCAGGGGGCTGCCTACCCCAATACCCCCTACCAAGCAAAGCCCCAATCTAGCAACCCACCAGTCTACAACCCACCAGCGTACAACCCACCCGCTTCTAAAACCCAAACGTACAACCAACCAGCCTCCAACGCCCCTGGCTATACCGCACCTAGCTACCCCACCCCCGCAAGCGCCCCTGGTTACAACGCCCCTGCAAGCGCCCCTGGTTACAACGCCCCAGCTAACGCCCCTGGTTACAACGCCCCAGCTAGCGCCCCTGGCTATAACGCCCCAGCCAACGCCCCTGGCTACAACGCCCCAGCCAACGTTCCTGGCTACAACGCCCCAGCCAACGCCCCTGGCTACAACGCCCCAGCAAGTTACCCACAGCCTTCCTACGGCAACGGACAGGTTTACTCAGCCAGAAATCTCAACGCTGAAGTTGACGACGCAAGACAACGTATCGGTGGTGAGTACTTGGTTGTGATTACTTGGTTGTGAGTACTTGGTTGTGAGTACTTGGTTGTGATTACTTGGTTGTGAGTACTTGGTTGTGAGTACTTGGTTGTGAGTACTTGGTTGTGATTACTTGGTTGTGAGAACTTGGTTGTGAGTACTTGGTTGTGAGTACTTGGTTGTGAGTACTTGGTTGTATTTACTTGTTTTTATTTAAAGTATCCATGACAACGTATCGGTGGTGAGTACTTGGTTGTGATTACTTGGTTGTGATTACTTGGTTGTGATTACTTGGTTGTGAGTACTCGGTTGTATTTACTTGTTTTTATTTAAAGTATCCATGACAACGTATCGGTGGTGAGTTACTTGATTGTGATTACTTGTATTTATTTAAAGTATCGCACACAACAGATTGGGGCGAGTACAAAATTGTTTTGGCCCAGTGACTGACCTATGAGCTCAGTTGATTTTGTGGGGTGGGGGGGATCAACAATAAATGTCAATCTCACTTCTTATGAACGTAAATTATTAGCCAATCCAACCGTAAGGGTGATATTAATAAAAACACAATCAGTGTACCGCTATGTCGCTTATCTCTCATTACATCATCATCGTTCTGGTCCATTTACCCTTATTAATACCATTGTAAAGAATGTACACACCCTGATACTGTTCTAGTTGTTTCGGTGAATAATCTGTTGCTGAAGTCTGATTTCTTTGGTAAACAGAGACTAAAGTCTTAGATTATTTTATCCACCGTTTTTTCATAAAGTGTACAATAAATTTAGTTTATTTATTTATTAGGAGAATTTAAAGCTTATCTTGAATTAGGAAACTTACCTATATACACGTATATAAAACCTGAATCGAGCTTTCATATAGCAGCACTCATAAGTTCAATGTAACTCATAAGGTGAGAAATTTTAAAATATTTTTTTTTTGAGTAGATCTAACACTTTCAAAAATGATTTAAAAAAAAACAACTTTGATTTTCATATTGTTGAAATACAATACGCTAAACTGTAATGCTCAGGTGAAAAAATTACTGTTTGTGGAGACAATGCAGTCGAATTTAATTTAGAACAAAGTTAAATATGTTTGTCTTTCAAATTTTATAGTATTCCTGACTAAGGTTCTTTGCTAAGGCATTTAAATTTAAAAAAAAAAAAATATTTTCCACACTCGAATATACTTAATAAAAATATCTTATAAAACTTGTCCAGCTCTTGAAGACGATGCAATTTTATTTGCTGGTGTCGCTGATGACGTCAACGGCAAAGTTAACCTATTTACCGCCTTCAAGAATGAGTTCAAGAATAAAATCTATCCCAGCATTCAAGCCTATTCCGAGTCACAGGACAAAAAGATCGCCAGCTATCGTGCTCAGGTGAGAGAGAAAGTTTTTGAAGGAGGTACGGGAACAGTCCTTAAAATATGCAATACAACAATGCATGTAATTTGTTGGAGCAAGGCAGGACCATCGAGAGTAAAGGTCTGGGGAAAATAAAAATTTCTAGGTGGCTGATGGAAAATTTACACTATCTCAGTCTCAGGATGTTACTGTTTGGTTTAAATGGTGGAACTCGTCAGAAAGTTTTTTAACACACACACACACACACACACACACACACATANATATATATATATATATATTAGGGCTGCGGAAATTACCGATTAATTTCTCGATTAATCGGTAAATGTTTTATCGATTAAAATTATTATAATCGATAAAATAGTGATTAAAATTAAAGAACTGCTTTTAATTATTTTTTTACCGATTTATTAATAAATAATTAATTATTAATAATAGTTTTTTTTAAGTACAAACGGCTACATTTAAAAAACAGACTCTAAAAGCGTAAACTTAAAAATACCCTGTTTCATAAGGAAAATAATACAAAAAAAACAACAAAAAAAACATTGTTTTTAATTAACATTAACAAAATTTAAATTCATTGACATTATATTGAATTACTTGTGTTTAAATATATCTTCTAACAATATTATCTTTAAAAATTAAATACAATACTTAAGTTATGGGCATTTTTTAAAATGTCTTATAAGGACACAAAATGCGAAGGAAAACAGCGTAGTGAAAAAGATGATTATGAGGTCTTAGAAAAAAATCATAACTTTTGAACACGTGGGCTAAAAAGATGATCTTTATGTTTTTGTTACTCATCAAACAATTTCTTTATAGCTGTTTTACCTGTATATCTATATTTTTAATTTGAAATGTTCATCCAAGTGCCTAAACTTTAACGCGTTATTTAACTCATTATTATTGCTAAATATGTTTTTAAAATAACTCAATAAAAAAATTCCATTGCCTCTTTTTATTACTTCTCTTGAAATTTTCAGTTTAATGACGTCATAATTTTTTATTTTTAGCTTAACAAAATTATCGATTAATTAATCGGTAATTTCTAAAAAGTTAACGATTAAATTAAATTTAATCGATAACAGCCCTAATATATATATATAATATGTGATCTTGAAACTTATTACAAAGATTTTGGCTACTTATGATTGCTTCATTAATTTTTTTTTAAAAACTTCGTTAAAACGAAATGCAAGACTATGTTACCCAAGTTATCGAAGGAGCCAAATGAAGAGCCTCTAGTTTTTAGACTCGTGTTTACATTGCCTACTATCTTGCCTGTTTGGTGTTATTTACGTATATTCTTGTTGCCTTATAATATATTTGTAATATCCATCTCAGTATTTGTTGATGATCAAAATCTATATTAACTATATTCATTGAGAATAATCCTATTATCCTTTGAATAACTGCTACAAAAATGTATAGTGAATATTTCTCGGCATGAATAATTATGTTTAGCTTTTGGGATAGCAAAAGAATGAGGCAGATTTTCATTACCATTATCTTCTATCGTCTTAATATCTTGACCGGAACTATTTGCGGTCGTATTTTTTTAAAATGCAAGTGCTACTCACGAGGTCCATCACAGATGTTTTTTAAGGGTGCGGGAGGGGTGAAAATTTTGAATTCTACTTCGTTTGGCCCTAACATTGGCAGGTCCAATGTAATGTAAAAGCGTACATTTGAAATAAAACTAAAACCACCAACATTGAAAGTCACAACATACAACTCTATTCAACTGTCGGTCTTAAAATCCCATGAGCCCAGATTGAAGATCTGAGCACACTCCGCGACGCCGTTGAAGAGCTCTCTACCAAGGTCGATGAGATCCTCAAAACTTTAGCCATCAACAGAGAACGTAGAAGTGTTATTGTTGGAGCACTTAGTCGCCTTGATGACGTAGATGTGGACCAGAACATTGAACTCGGAAAACTGGAGACACTGGTGAGGCTCAAGACACGTCTTGTCTCATCTTTAAGATAAGAAACGTTTTATGGTATAGTTGGTATAGGACCTACAGATTAATACATCTTGTTAAAAATAACCTTTGACCTGGCACCAGTAAATTTGTTTATCATGAGTTGAGAAGCAAGCAGTCCAAAAATGACAAAATGCTTACAGTTGTTTGTTTTTTAAAAATTATTTTTCACTAAAGATCAAATCTGAAGGCTATCGCCTGGCGGAAGCTGAAGATAAGGTCAACAATAACAAGGCCAAGGCCACCGAGATCTTTGACAATCTTGGAAAAGCTGTCAACGTCATCAATTATGAGCAAGGTAAGGAGAAATAAATAAATACAAGATGACCCGCGGCGTAGCATACGCCGCAGACTTGCTCATCTTAGATAGTGCAAAGAACGGGGGAGGGGGTGAGAGAGCGAACACAAACAGCAGCACGAAGTAATGAAAAAAGCGAGTTCACTTGAAGACATGTGTACAGCGGTTGTTGTTACCTGCCCTCCACCCTTTACTAACATCCCTTGCCAACCAAAAATTGTGATTATCCGACTCTAGGGTTAGTTACGCTCCTAAAAATTGTGTAAAGAACAGGCAGAAAAAAAATTGTTTTAAAATTGTTCTAGCTGGGAATCGAACCCAGGATCTCCCGCGTGCGATGCGGACGTGATGATCACTACACTACGGTCATTTATTTTCTGTGAACGAACAACGTAAGTGAACGCAAGAAGCATTGTTGCCACCACTCCCACCTTTTTTTCTTTTCATCCCACGCTTGCCCACTGAGATCTTTCGACCCCAGCGGGAGGGGGGGTCATCGGTCATGCTCATTTGCACTTGATCGTTTACGTGAATTCCACATACAGATTACCTCAAATGACTTTCCTCGTACAACTACGTCCCCAAATATTCTCAAGGTCATTTTTACCCAAGAAAATTTGTAAACGTTGGAGTAGCTAGTGGTTTGCATGGAAGGGAAGGAGGGAAGGGTAATGACCTCAAGAAGTAACACCAAATGAAAAATAAGGAGAACTGTACAAAATTCCAAGATCAGTCTGGGAGGATTTTATAAAGTGGGCTAACCGATCACAGGGGCCAGTAGGGAATAGAATCAAACCATGAGTTTGTCACACCGGTTAACATCAAAACTCACTGTGTAAATAAAGTATTTTTTTTTTCTAAACAAATGCACGCATGAAGAATCCATTCCCTGTTGTTTGATAAAAATAAAATTGTATGTCGTTCTTTTATCTAAATCTGATTTATGTTATTTTTATTTTTTTCTCCAGGTGAGACCTTCACAGTGGGAATATCGTCTGCTAATCCAAGTGTCGTCTACAAGTTTGTTGCCCCTTTCTCCGCTGTTCCCGAACTCCAATGGGGCATCACTGGGGCACATATCGAGGACCTTCCGGGCAGCAACGATTACAAGTCAGATGGCAGCTACGGCCCACAGTCCAATTACAAGGACGAGTCTATCAGTGGAAGAGTCACGGTGAGTCTTTGAAATATCGTCCCAATTTATTTTGTGCGCGCATGGCCTGTTAAAGGACCAGCTGTAATGCAAAATGTTAGATTATTACCATACCATAAAGTATAATCATTTGTAAGCACCCAGGGTATTTTAATATCAGGTGTAATCCCAAGGGTATTATGATATAACCCACCATGTTTTATGTCGTGGGACTTATTATTAAACTAGTTCAGTTTAATCCCATTTTCCCGATACACGAATTAAGGGAAATCTATTTCTTTAAATTAGGGCTTTCTCGGGGCTTTGGTAGACCTTGGCGGCGCCCATCTCCTCTCCAAGTCAGCGGAGGAATTTTTAAGCAATAGTCATTCATCAACATTTTTATTGTGGTTTTAACGTGGGCTCGATCCCACGCCCCTCAGCTTGTAGGGCGAGTGTAAATTTGACTTCGCTAAACACCGCCAAATTTTCAAATTAAAGTGGGATATTTTAAAGGAACCATTACTGGATACAACAGTGGGAAAGGGGGTAGTATCACATTTAACTTTTTTTTAGTTATCCTCACTCCTCTGTCTAATAGAGGGTCAGAATAGAAAGTTTTGAATGAGGTTTTTGGTGAACAACGTCTCTGTCCATGTGAAAAATTAAAACGTATATTTCATTACAAATGATCCTTCATGTGGAAGAAAATCAGCAGTCCTAGGCCTGCCTTATTCATTGGGCTTCCCGGAAAACTCCCTCAGCTCTCTGGCCCCTTAAGGGACGTAAAAGCTGAGAAGCCGGAGCGGTGGATGTCAATGACACTTGGTCGAAAACGCCTCCCACTAAGTTGACCTCCGAAGGAGGGATAGAATTTTCCCTGCTTCAACTCGCTATCACTTCGGCGCCACCCCGGCAAAGCTTACGAGTCTCTATGTTTAGGACCGCCACAATGCAGGAGATCATCAATGACCATCCTAGGGTGTAACCCCCCACTGGAAGGTTTCCTCAGAGCTGGCGTCCGCTGCGTTCTTAGCGGTTCTTTTTGCTAATCTGTTCTGGCGCCCCTGGCCCTAAACCGGCACCGCTCAGTAGCGTTGCTAGTAAATTGAGGAGGGCGAAACGGTCGTTTTGGAGTAGCCCGCCCCTCAACGGGTACATTGGTTTTCATCATCGGCATTGCATTTAAATGCTTTGCCTAAGATCCGTACAGCGACTGTAATCATATGTGACTAGCACCAAACACCTAACATATCGGACTTTGGCATTGCCTACCAGGAGTTGTCAGTTTCGGGTCGCGGTCAACTCCGTGACCCTACTCGTCTGGCGAACCACGTAGAGGCCACCCCTTCTCGACAGATTTCGTCACTAAATGACTGATCTGTATATCTTTGTACTTTAAATATCTTAAAAGTACAAAAATGTCTCATATCCGTTATTTACCTTCCACGCCAAAGATCTTGTCAAAAACGTTGTATTGTGGGTAGATGAGTGATGTAGATGGTTTATAGGGCACTTACTAGTTTGTTTGTTTTGTTTCCTAGGTTACCGCCAACGCCACCAGCGCCATCATCTGTCTGGTCGACAACAGCGACGGATTCCAGATCTCAAGGTTCAGAGTAAGAGTAACAGCTTACCTCGTGGACAACGCTTACCTCGAGTACGCCAGCAAAGCGTCAAACTACTACTAGTAGTAGTGATGCCGCAAAGGTCAACGACTTCTATGAAATGAGAGGCAACATTTGAATCACTGTTATCGTCTGTCATGTTAGATGTGAACCAGAAATTTTAATCTCTATGTAATAAACAAAATTAATTGAATCATTAAACTTCAAATACGGTAAATAATTGACAATTTTTAAAAATTGTATCCTTCTCAGTACTATTCATACTTGTAGAGAGTTAAAATGTTGGCAAAATGAAAGGCTAAAGAATCACGGTGAGAGCTATGTAAACTATCCATCCCAATCCCTTGAATCCACCATTTGAAGTCTAAAAGTCAGCCCTTGGCACTTGGCCAACATGTCAAAGTTTGTCTTGACTTTTGTGTTACATGTAATTAAGTCTAACCAAGTAACTACCAATATCACTTTAATTGAAATTGTAATTCGTTTTGACATATTAACGACTTTAAAATTTAGGATCACATAAGAGAGGCCACCCTTAAAAATTAGATTTTTTATGTGAGTGGCCTCCCTTTAATTATTATAAATCGAAATATTTCTAAATACAAACAAGATCCATGTGGACAAATTTTGTTGGTTTTAAATAGGGGCACCGATAAACACATCAAAAGACGAGGTATGTAATTATTTAATTTAATTTTTTTAAATCAAACCAAACAACCTTTTTTTTAAAAAAAATGTAACAATAGTCAACATTATTTTCATTTCATGTTTGAGCTCATCTTTCTGTCTTATGGAGTATTATTATGTGGATGTCAACTGAACTCAAATGTCCATCTTTGAGTTTCGCGTCTAAATAAGGCTTCAAAAAGGACGGACTGCTCATTCTCTATATATACGTTCTCATCTTATTGAAATTGATTTTTAGATATGTGAGTTTGACGTCATCAGCAGAGATTGCGAAGTCATTTCTTTGATTCTAACCAACCATTTTTTTCCTATTAACCGAAGAGCTGCCCGCATTTAACTTGTTGCGTGGGTTTATCATTAGTTACATGACGCGATGATTTTGTTTCCTGTCACGAAGATATTATTTTTATCTGAAAAACCGCAAGTTTCAACTGTTTTGGGTGAAAAATACGATGACGTGAAATAATAGCAACAATCAATGCGGTAATTTTGCTTGATTGAGACAACTCGTAAAGGAAATAAATGAATAAATTTGGCGTCGGTGAACTTAAAATTTAAATTAGTCTTTACATCACAATTTATAACACAAAATTTTAGGCTGTAGCTATATTTCAACATCTTTTATTATTGTAAGGTACGTAGTAAAAAACAACAACTGGATAATCTCTAACCGACGTAATGCAGAAAATTAGAATTACCGCTCATCAAAGTTTGTAAAGTGTCGCACAAAAAATGGATGCAGAGAAACTTTGCACACGAGGTTGATATATATATATATCTATAGATATATAAGACGCATTTGTTGTCCGTATGTCTGTGTGTCTGTCTGTCTGTCTGTCTGTCTGTCTGTTCCCTAATAACTCAAGGTCCAGACAACCCAGTCAAGTGAAATTTAGTAAACGTACACACAATTATATGGGGAAGGTTCTTAAATAGGTTTCGTTCCATAAATTCACACTCAGGGGCGCCGGGGGGGCCAACAACTTTTTTTCCTTATTTGAGCTATATAAAAAATGAAAATCAACAATTTTTCTATTTCTCGAGGAGGCAGAAGCATGAAATTTTAGGAAATTGTTTAGTACACTTCTGCAATGGTAACGGGCAAAAATATATTTTAATTACCTCTTTCTGGGGGCTAGGGGCCGAAATTTAGTTTTTTCCCTTATATGAACTATATATAAAAACTGAAAATCACTAATTATCCTATTTTACGGATAGGTAGAAGCATGAAACTTTGGCAAGTTGTTAAGTAAGCTAACCCGACGATATTTTGAAATAAACATTTTTAAACTCCCCACTCATGGGGAGCCAGGGGCCCAAATGTAGTGTTTTTTTTAACTTATATACACTATATAAATAGTGAAAATCACCCATTCTACAATTTCCCATGTAGGTAGAAGAATGAAACTTTGGGAAGTTGTTAAGTACACTCTCCTAACGCTAATTTGCGAAAAAGAATTTCAAACTTCCCACTCATTGGGGGCCGGGGGCCCAAATGCTGTTTTTTCTTATATTAGAAACAAACTCATCCCTAACTCTCCAATGTACCGTGTCGTAAAAACATGAAACTTTTGGAAATTACTCTCCTGGCAGTAATGGGGGGAAAAAATTCACACTTATGTGGTGCCGGGGGCCCAAATGTACTTTTTCTTAAGTGGGCTATATTAACAAAATGTAGACAACGAAATACAATCATGTCTCAAGAAAGATCAGGTTTCTGATTATGTGGAAGCATGTACTCCTCCAAAAATGGATGAGTGCAAGCCCGCAGTGGTAACAGGTGATAAAAATATTTAAGTTATCACT
>MUZC01001326.1:332710-344884 GCA_002072015.1 Radix auricularia
CGACGGGCCAAGGAAAGATAATCATAATACTTACGACTGGGTTGTTTCCCGTGCAACACACATTACCCATGATAACACACATTACCCATGATAAGACACATTACCCATGATAAGAAAAGTTAAACCTCAATGCTAGGACGCACCGATGACTTCGTTTAGATGTTCACAGGTTAACGTGACCTCCTCCCAAAGATAAAAATAAATATCTCTTGTGTGCATGCTAGCGAGACAATTCAGACATGCGTTAACTTCTAATCTGTCGATATCTCTGAATCCCTTTGTTAATCTGCTGAGCCCCGCCGTCCTATTGCAGGTACGGGTGTAACGGTGCACCAGATTTTAGCCACACATTTCACGCCAGGCAGTGTCCGTCTACCTGGAATTCTCCCTGACTCTGCACCGCTGTGGGAGATCGCGTGAAAACGTGTCTATCTTATCGCTTGGCCGCTACAGAAGATCTCCGTTACATAAGATCTCCGCTACATAAGATCTCCGCTACATAAGATTTCCGCTACATAAGATCTCCGCTCCATAAGATCTCCGCTCCATAAGATCTCCGCTCCATAAGATCTCCGCTACATAAGATCTCCGCTACAGAAGATCTCCGCTACAGAAGATCTCCGCTACATAAGATATCCGCTCCATAAGATCTCCGCTCCATAAGATCTCCGCTCCATAAGATCTCCGCTACATAAGATATCCGCTCCATAAGATCTCCGCTACATAAGATCTCCGCTCCATAAGATCTCCGCTCCATAAGATCTCCGCTCCATAAGATCTCCGCTACATAAGATCTCCGCTACATAAGATCTCCGCTCCATAAGATCTCCGCTCCATAAGATCTCCGCTACATAAGATCTCCGCTCCATAAGATCTCCGCTACATAAGATCTCCGCTACATAAGATATCCGCTACAGAAGATCTCCGCTCCATAAGATCTCCGCTACATAAGATCTCCGCTACATAAGATCTCCGCTCCATAAGATCTCCGCTACATAAGATCTCCGCTACATAAGATCTCCGCTACAGAAGATCTCCGCTACATAAGATCTCCGCTACATAAGATCTTCACTGCATAAGATCTCCACTGCATAAGATCTCCGCTAAAGAAGATCTCCGCTACAGAAGATCTCCGCTACAGAAGATCTCCGCTACAGAAGATCTCCGCTACAGAAGATCTCCGCTACAGAAGATCTCCGCTCCATAAGATCTCCGCGTGGGTCGGTCGTCTTTAGAGCGATCGGACATTTCTAGGGTCAACACGTTGAATGGAAGCAGCAATGCTGGACACTCATAAACAACAAAGATCACTTTAAGGACATCCAACAACGAAACAATATATTCTAACTTCCGCTGAACCAATTCTTTCCTTGTCTTTATTAACGGCTAGGCCTCGGCATGCATGAATAAACACGACCAACAAGCACATGTTCCAAACACAGCGGACGGTGACATATCACCCCGGTCAAACCAAGTGTAAACACGATATTCATTTTGGAAGTGATTCTCAGAGTCATTCCGTCGTGTCAACAAAAACCTTCGCTATTTGAGTGACCACATTCACAAACATATAGACAAAAAAAGTCTAAACCCACTTCTTATTTATCAAACATTTTCACAAGCGTCCTAATAATTATATCTGGACCGTTTGCTCCAAGGTTCATAAAATTACTGTTACACAATGAATAACCACACTGCTAGCAAAAACAAACTTTAATGGCCTCCCTCCTTGCCACAACAAAAACGTCTACCCAAAAAGCCTCTAAACTTTTACACATATTCTAATGACGTCAACAACACAATTACTTTTGCACGCTTTCGCACCACTAACCAATAACTTTAAATAACACAAAAGCGACCATCAAACACACCAACGTGCGCAACTCACAACAGGTTACAATGACAAATTGGTCACCCGTGACAAACATAACGACAATTTTCCCTTTATTACGTCAAGCTCTTGAACATTGAGATTTTTGAAAAATTCCCATGAACATTTTAAAACCAGAAACTACAGATCTTATCTTATCTTAGATATACAGACGCTCCTTCTATGCAGAAGATAATTGCGTCCACAGACCATGAGAGATGATCTGTTGGCAAGTGATGCAGCGGTCACAGGCCACGGCTATAGGGGTTCCACGCATTACCCCAGCCGCCTAACTATTGTCTAGTTAGGTACCCATTCGGAGCTGGGTGACTCGGGGACTCCTCAGGCCCCGAGAACAAATCCTCACTTTCGTGTTGATTCGAACTCGTGACCATCAGTGTGACTGTCGAGAGCGCTACCTCTCGACCACCACGTCCCACCAGATGTTTTGTCCGGCTATCTCGAGGCAGCTTCTGTGAGTCAAATGATGGAGTTTTAAATGGGTAGCAACGGTGAGGTCAGATATCGGCGGCTTCGTCCTAAAATCACGGGGGTGGGTCTGAAAATTTGTGCGACGGCAGGTGATGGCAGGCGGATTGGCATGAGGTGGGTTGGCCGGCTGGTTGGGATGAGGTGGGTTGGCAGGCTGGTTGGGGTGAGGTGGGTTGGCAGGTGATGGCAGGCGGGTTGACATGAGGTGGGTTGGCCGGCTGGTTGGGATGAGGTGGGTTGGCAGGCTGGTTGGATGAGGTGGGTTGGCAGGTGATGGCAGGCGGATTGGCATGAGGTGGGTTGGCCGGCTGGTTGGGATGAGGTGGGTTGGCAGGCTGGTTGGGATGAGGTGGGTTGGCAGGCTGGTTGGGATGAGGTGGGTTGGCAGGTGATGGCAGGCGGGTTGACATGAGGTGGGTTGGCAGGCTGGTTGGGATGAGGTGGGTTGGCAGGTGATTGTAGGCGGGTTGGCAGGTTGGTAAGACGACCAATGGAAGATTTCAGTTATCTTTTTTTTTTTTTAAAAAAAAAAGTTAAAAACATAGTGTAGACCTGAAGAGTAAAGAAAAATGTCTAAATTCCGATATTTATAAGACATTGTCTCTATACATTTTTGTAGGCTATTAAAATAAAATCAAGTTATAATTTATAGACATTAACCGGATTATATAAAATAAATGAAATCAATGTATGAATCTGGTATTATTATTTTTTGTGTGTGTCATAACGTCATGGTCGTAGGGGGGTTCTAATGTTTATATTAGAGCTTTCTCGGGGCTTGGTAGACTTGTCGGCGCCCATCTTCTCTCCAAGTCAGCGGAGGACTTTTTTTTAATAGCAATAATCATTAATCTACATTTTTATTATGTCTTAATGTGGGCTAGATCCCACGCACCTCAGCTTGGGAGGCGAGCGCACCATTGACTTCGCTATCCAGCCGCTCATAACCTGGAATAAATATTCTAATTTATTGACTGACAAAAATGAATGGCATATATTTTTAAAAAAAGTTTTAATCTGTAAATTACAATAATAAATATTAAAACTATTGACTTTGATGGTGACACACCAATGTGTGGCGGGGGGGGGGGTTAGGGTCTGTGATTATGATGACGTTCACCATGACTCCAATCCTATCTAATATACAGGTATCTTTATGAAACAGTATTTGTTACGTACACCGTTGTTGTATGACTGCCACGTTGACGGTAGACAAGGGCAGATGATTCAGTCAGCTATAATATTGTCATGGGGTAGACAAGGCCAGATGATTCAGTCAGCTATAATATTGTCATGGGGTAGACAAGGGCAGATGATTCAGTCAGCAATAATATTGTCATGGGGTAGACAAGGGCAGATGATTCAGTCAGCAATAATATTGTCATGCGGTAGACAAGGGCAGATGATTCAGTCAGCAATAATATTGTCATGCGGTAGACAAGGGCAGATGATTCAGTCAAGTAATAATATTGTCATGTTCTGCTGACAGCGAGTTTGGTTTAAAAAAAACAAAGTAGTTGTAGGAGACGGATATTGCCAGTGAATTCAGTGGCGTTTCCTTGGTTGCGGGCCAAAGTACCCCCCTCCCCATAGACACATACCCCCCCCCCTTTTTTTTTCTTTCAAGAAATTAAGTTTAGATAAGATAAGAATATAAGCTTTCGAAAATAATTTTCTTTACTATCTTCCAGCCGCTTTTCCATTTTTCGAATAAATGATATTTGAGGTTAAAACAGTAGTTATCCTAAAATGTTTAGAACAAATAACGCATGTCGTGTGGAAGAAACGTTAAGACGAGATCTAGTTTTAAAGTTGATGCCAGAAATCATTTCAGTGGCACAGTACTCATAGAGACCAACACTCCAGGGTCCGGTGCCTATTTGGACCCTACCGTGTTACACACTGGTCAATTAGCGTCCTGCGGTCAGCGAAGCTGGTGATTTATATTCTACACGTAGTCTTGACAAAGATCGTCAATTAATTGTTCGTCATTACATCCCAGTGTCTCTGTCATATTCTCTCCTACCTGTACCATGTACCTGACTGTCTCGCCCACCCCACCCACTCCCACCCCCATTCACGGCACCTGTATTAACGCTTGGGTTTTCACGACCCGGGGCTACACATAAAGATTGTGGTGTATTAATAAGTGACTAAATGGGTTCAGTGGAATGTTCACTTCAAAGTGTTTGAAGAAAATGAAAGCCAATTTGTCGAAAATTCCTTCCATCCTACATACGAAAAAAAAACATATTTTCATAATCAATTTTATTTCCTCCACACAGACAGAAAAAGAGATAAAGAAATAACCAGTGTGTGTATTTATACCTTAAAAATTTAGAATAACATTTCTGTTAAAGTGCTATCTTTGTCTTGTAAACCAACAAGTATTTTCTCCCAGAGGACTCCGCCAAGCGATCATCTCTTCTCCCAACTACCTTCATGAAAGTATGCTGGTATATGTGACAGCGATCAGTGTTAAGTCATTAGTGACCTGTTCAAGAGCGTCACTTACATCTTCTTTGTTCTTAATATTTTTTACTCCCCTGATTGTGGTGCCCTGATAGTGGTGCCCTGATAGTGGTGCCCTACTTGTGGTGCCTGGATAGTGGTGCCCTACTTGTGGTGCCCGGATAGTGGTGCCCTACTTGTGGTGTCTGGATAGTGGTGCCCTACTTGTGGTGCCCTACTTGTGGTGCCCTGATAGTGGTGCCCTACTCGTGGTGCATTGATAGTGGTGCCCTACTCGTGGTGCCCTGATAGTGGTGCCCTACTCGTGGTGCCCTGATAGTGGTGCCCTACTTGTGGTGCATTGATAGTGGTGCCCTACTTGTGATGCCCTGATTGTGGTTCCCTTTGAAGATTCAACGTTCGTTGAAATTATATCTCAATTTTAGTTTGTTCATATATTTATACAATACAGAGATTCCATCTCAGAAACACTTTTTTTCTCTCCCATCTTTCTTATGAGCTCCCTTGATCCCCAAATGTTCCATGCCTCCCTTGACCCCAAATGTTCCATGCCTCCCTTGACCCCAAATGTTCCATGCCTCCCTTGATCCCAAATGTTCCATGCCTCCCTTGATCCCAAATGTTCCATGCCTCCCTTGATCCCAAATGTTCCATGCCTCCCTTGACCCCAAATGTTCCATGCCTCCCTTGACACCAAATGTTCCATGCCTCCCTTGATCCCAAATGTTCCATGCCTCCCTTGATCCCCAAATGTTCCATGTTTCCCTTGATCCCAAATGTTCCATGCCTCCCTTGATCCCCAAATGTTCCATGCCTCCCTTGACCCCAAATGTTCCATGCCTCCCTTGACCCCAAATGTTCCATGCCTCCCTTGACCCCAAATGTCCCATGCCTCCCTTGACCCCAAATGTTCCATGTCATCCGTTACACCCAAATTTGCGTGTCTCCGTAGACGCCCAAAAATTCAGTGCCCCCCTTGAGACTCAAGTTGTCTCCCATGACCCCCAAAATTTCCATGCCTCCCTTGACCCCCGAGTTCCATGTCCCCCTTGACCCCCAAGTTCCATGTCCCCTTTGACCCTCAACAGCTCATGCAACCTTGACCCACCTTCCTTCCTGACCCTACAAAATCCCATGTCTCTTTAACCCACAGAGTCTCAACCCCCGTCCCATCTCCCCAACCCAACCCTGTTTCACATTGTCCCACCCCTTTCCCCAAATCATATCTGCCCCCTCCCCCACATGACTGAGGCGATCAAGTTACCCCCGCACAGCTTTACTTTATCCGCCCATGTCTTCCCCACGGGAGGTCCGGATATCACACCTAAAACTTCCCCCCCCCCCATTGTGTTCTCCGCCCGTGTATCAGTGAAATGCCCCCCCAGTAACCGTTTCTCAAGAGCAGACGACGGGCCAAGGAAAGATAATCATAATACTTACGACTGGGTTGTTTCCCGTGCGACGAGAGGATCTAGAAAGCATTATCTGTAACAATTAGTCTGAGGCTGATGAATGCCATGTCTCAAAATGTTGGCTTTAGCCAGACTGGAGTTTACAGCTGATAGCTGGACGTTCAACATACCGCTGTTTGATATTAGACTTGTTGAGACGGAACTAACAGACTGGGCTATGGTTGATGGCTGGACGTTCAACATACCGCTGTTTGATATTAGACTTGTTGGGACGGAACTAACAGACTGGGCTATGGCTGATGGCTGGACGTCCAACATACCGCTGTTTGATATTAGACTTGTTGAGACGGAACTAACAGACTGGGCTATGGTTGATGATTGAGGTTGTTGAACCTATATACTTGACATTTTATTCAAGGTTGTTAAGTTCATTAATTTAACAGCATTATGTAACACACGTAAAGGCGTGTTCAGTGACGTGTCAGCTGTTAATTCTTTTATCCCCGCTATCTAATCTTATATGTTACAGACGCTCCTTCTGTACAGAAGATTATTGCGTCCTACGTATTTCTAATCCTGCATCTATTCCGAAAACATGTCTTATGTTTGCGTCTGTCTTTGTTTGTGACTTTCCATAAGTGGCCCATCTTGATGTGCCACAATGACATGGGCGTCACACCCCACATTAACAACACCTATGACGGATTGTGTCAAGGAACGGATCAAGATGAATGGGATATAATTGGTTGAGTAAGATACGGGGCGTCTGGGTATTTGTATGTGGAGCCGCTTACCACCATGTCCTCTCCCCTGCCTGACCCCTGCTAGGCTATTTTTATAGATCCGCCTCTGGTTGCATGAAAGGATCAAAAAGGTATTACCTCGTAAGGGGAGTAGTTGAATCTGTCATAACTGTTTTTGTTATGACAGATTCAACTACTCCCCTTACGTGGTAAGGGGAGTAGTCCCGTATACCTCAAAATCTTAAAATGTTTACTCATCACTTGTTATAGCCCTTGGAATAGCAAGGTTATCTCTTTGGGATATCGAAGTTGTCTCTCTTGTATATCAAAGTTGTCTCTGTTGTATATCAAAGTTGTCTCTCTTGTATATCGAAGTTGTCTCTCTTGTATATCAAAGTTGTCTCTCTTGTATATCAAAGTTGTCTCTCTTGTATATCAAAGTTGTCTCTCTTGTATATCAAAGTTGTCTCCCTTGTATATCAAAGGTGTCGCTCTTGAATATCAAAGTTGTCTTTCTGGTATAATCAAAGTTGTCTTTCTTGTATATCAAAGTTTTCTCTCTTGTACATCATAGTTGTTTCCCTTATATATCAAAGTTGTCTCTCTTGTATATCAAAGTTATCTCTCTTGTATATCAAAGTTGTCTCTCTTGTATATCAAAGTTGTCTCTCTGGTATATCAAAGTCGTCTCTCTTTTATATCAAAATTGTCTCTCTTGTATATCAAAGTTGTCTCTCTTGTATATCAAAGTTGTCTCTCTTGTATATCAAAGTTGTCTCTCTTGTATATCAAAGTTGTCTCTCTTGTATATCAAAGTTGTCTCTCTTTTATATCAAAGTCGTCTCTCTTTTATATCAAAATTGTCTCTCTTGTATATCAAAGTTGTCTCTCTGGTATATCAAAGTCGTCTCTCTTTTATATCAAAGTCGTCTCTCTTGTATATCAAAGTTGTCTCTCTTTTTATATCAAAGTTGTCTCGCTTGTATATCATATTTGTGTCCCTGTTCTATAATAACTGCCTCCTTGGTAAAGCAAAAAATATCTCCTTATTATATCAAGATATTTTCTCTGTTAAAGAAGGTTCAATCCCATGACATATCAAGGTTGTCTCCCTGGTATATCATTGTTCTCTCTCCTGGTAGTATAAGAATTGCTTCCTAATATTTCAAAGTTGTACCTGCACTCAAGGTTTCGACCATGACAATGAAATATAACAAGTAGCTAATCAAATATACGATAGTTTTCATGAAAAGTCTATTCCAATAATTTTTCATTGCCGCTCCTCCCCAACCGCAATCTTTCTCCCCTTGTTCGACAATAGGTCACGATGTTAAGTAGAATTGACTACGGAAAAAGACAAGCAGACGTCAATTTGTGCAGGTGTCTGTGCTCCATCTGGCGACCTGCTTGCTCAGCACCCCCACCTCCTTCCCGCCCCTTTTTCTGTCACGCAGCTCACATGCAGATAACTCTTGCAAGGTGTGAGAAAACATCGAGAGTAATCGGCCCTTTCGCGATTGTGTTAATGTGGGTGTGTGACGGGAACCTCAGAGGCTCCTCCTCGTATGTATAGATAGAAAAAAAAAACTTGCTGAAACTGTTGTTACTCACACATGTGTGTTAGCTGTGAGTGTTTCGAATGTGTGGGAGGCGGGGGCGTGAATTCTGTGAACATCCTCATGTTATCTCACTTGTTCGACACATTTTTAAGTGAAAATGTTGATGGGTGTCGCCTTCTTGATGCACTGATTTCATTTTGCTTTACAAAAATAAAAAATAAAATAAACATTAATAAAAAGTTTTTAAAGAAACTTTTTTTTTCGACATTAGATAAAAAATTTTCAGCTTTTCATTTTATGAACCATCTTCTCCCTAAATGAATGATGTCCTCCTATTACTAGTGTTGCTGAATGATCCAAGTATTATATGCGTGTAGAGTGGACTTCTGTAGTGACGTCAAACTGGTCTGTTAGGCGTCCAGTTGTTGCAGCGTATCTCTCCCACTTTAATTTTAATTAGATACGACCAGCAGCATAGCATACGCCGCAAAGTTGTTCATAGACCTGCAAAGAACGAAGGGGGAAAGAAAAGATGGCAGCACGAAGAAATGGAAACAACGCGAGTGAACGTCGGATGGGGGAGGGGGAACCGCCGACGCATTGTTGGTATCGAGACTTCGACACGCGCACTGCGGTTGTTCTTGCTTTCACCCCCTCTACCCTTCATCACCCTCGCTTGCCAACCATAAACTGTGATTGGTCGACCCTTGCGATGGTCAATCCTCAAGTTTATTTGCTTGTTGTCTTGTGCTGTCCTAATTTCTGATGAATTATATTTAGAGATTTTTCTTTTAATATCTTTTTTTTTTATTTGGAGGTGGGGGGATTTAACAGTTAAATACTGTGTCCTAAATCCGGGCAACCTGATTGTAATTTAAATTTTAAGTTGTGTGGATTTTCTCGCATTAACCACGCCATGGAATATCTTTTACCGTCTATCATTCCTTATATCATCCAGCTTAAAGGTCCCACCAGGTCTGTCCACACTTCGCCATAACTCGATGTTGTTTAACACATCCAGGTGTTTCAACACATCCATCTAAGACATCATCACTCAAGCCGTGGCTATAACACAATACACGTATCCAGCCCAAGTAAGGATAAACCCGCGGACAATGGATACACAAGCGGACACATCCACGCCGGACAAGCCGTTGACCGCAAGACTTCCTCCGACGGATCATCGCCATCACGGCAACGTAGCACGGATTAACGCCTGGCCCGGATCTTATCGGATTATCGTAGCGGTTGCTGTCCTGTTCACGTTGGTGGCTGTCGGCGTCGCCGAGGAAGTCCCGGCTGTCGCGACCGTGCAGCCAGGGGAAGAAACTCATCTACAGCCCGGAATGTGAGTACACGATTTGTTAACATTTTTTAACAACTTGGTTTTTACCCATCCCCCCCACCCCCTCCCCACTCCGAACCGTGATGTTAAATTTCACGTTTCAACCCATTCTGGGAACCCACGAGAAGTGAAGAATAAATAAGAGTATATTTGTTAACACGGGCGACCTGAATTTTTATTTAGCTGTTGCCATAAAATTGGCATTCACGAATAGCGTCACACAGTTTTGTTTTAGGAAGAATAGTTGGGTCTACGATTGAGGTAGTAAACACTGTAGATGTTGGCATACAGTTTAAGCTCAAAGCTGTTTTTGATGAGATTCTGAGCACTAGGTGCATGTACCCGATCACTGACAACTTTGTTTAATAAAGTTATCTATTTTAGAACGGGTCGGGCTTTAAACTATTTCATGAATAGATCAATTTTTTTCTCAACCAAATGTAACCCCCGTCCATCGAATAAATATGACCTTTATTAAATGTCATGTAATGTCAACACTATCAGTGCCACTAGGCCAGGGTTTCGCGTGTTTTGTGAGATGACATTGTTGGCCAAAAAGGGATTTGATTCGCTGTTTTATCATTTTTAAATTTTGAACGTTCCGATTTTGAAAGATTTGTATCGAAGTAATAATGATAACTATAAATATTTAATTTAAAATAAAAAAAAACAATTAAAATGATTTATGTGAAACAATGACATTGGAAATGAAGAATATTTCAGGTTTAGACACTGTAGTGTTTCTTAAACTTCTGAAAATTAAATAACTTCGGGAACCAACTTAATTCTATTATTTAAAAACCTCGAAATTAATCTTTAATCTGCAAACAAATTCTGAATTAAGCCATCACCACGAAACTAAACAAAGAAGAAAAGGAAGTATAAGTTATTTGAAATATTGTTTCGTACAGAAAATCTAATGAGTAGTTGTAAAAAATATATGGGTGGAGTATTCGGGCTCTCAAACATGTAGACTAATACCAATGTAGATATGTAAATATTCATAATTGTGTTATCCCCCAATAACATATTATCTGCTTGCTGTCTGTGGGATGCGAGAGTTTGCGGGCAAGTGGCAAACATTATCTCAATCACTATCTGTGCGCACTCCTTTTATTGCGCAGCTTAATGACGCGCGTGAATATTTTAAGAGCGGGAATTTCGGTCTGTTTATCTTTATATTAAAAGAGCTTTCATTGCACTCAATTAAGATGGTCCTTTACTATACCGTTTTGTTTGGATTTATCAAAAGTCGGTAATTACATTTTACCCCCTTCCATTAAAAGATTGCTAGCAGTACTAGTAGGTTCATATTGTAAGGGCTGATAGTTCACGTCTAGAATATGTCGGACTCTTTCAACAGTTGACTTCTTGAAACCTCAATAATGTTTTAAAATAAGATTATAGCAGCGATAACCTAACCGATACGTTATATAAATGGCGTCTATCAGGGGTGACGAACATGTATTTGTCGGTGTGCCAGTGTTTTCATGTCAAAAGTTTTAATACTGCTGCGTGCCAAGTAGGCCTTCTCGTGGCTTAGCTATTCCATGATGGGTTTTTATGGTGAATCATTATAGTATTTGACGTGCACGGCAACATTGTTTCACAAATCCAAGACTATTTGAAATTCCCTTACATTAACTTCACCGTCTGTCGTGATCCACGGAAAAACAAATGTCGAAAATGACCCACTTCCCGTGATCTTATCAAGCTGAAATTTTGCACATAGACTTTTGTCACCTAACAATGCATTCTATCAAAATTTCAGGTCGATCAAATGTGCTAGTCTGTCCAGCGACGCGTATTTAATAAAAGTAACTTATTATATCTTCCACCAACACTTTCTTGTACTTTGTTGGGTTTTTATTTTTCAATATTTGTAAATCTTCGCTTACTAACGGAAAACGTGTATTTGACAGCACTTGACAAAGTTTCTGAAATGAGTCAGGCTCATATCACTGGCATGCTCACGAACTGTTGTTGGCGCGATGAATGCAGTCACGGGGAGCCCAATGTTGTCAGCTGCGCGTTTTTTGTAGCTTTGAAAAAAAAAATTAGTCGAGTGGCATTTCGTATCTTGAAGCATTCGTACCTCGAGGTACCACTGTATTTAACTCAAGGTGGTTGTGTGTAGGGGGAAGCGGGGGTAGTGAGAGCCTTGCACATGGCGATGTTTCTTATTTATATGGACATGGTAAATTATGACACTTCACACTTCTATAATGTAAAATTCTTGGCTTTTTTTAACACACTGCTGGAGTTCGGGTTGGGGGTGGGA
>MUZC01001326.1:345264-357123 GCA_002072015.1 Radix auricularia
TATATATATATATATATATATATATAATTCTCCTAATGGTTCAACCATGCCTGACACCAAGCTGTCTAACCCCATCGACCAATCAGCTGGCAAGAAAAGGTAGCGCAGAGGGTGGGGGGTCATCGAGACCAACAATGCGTTCAATTGAGGTTAATTACTTTGTTCTTTCAGAACAAATGAATAGTATTTATTTCGTAGTGTAGTGGTTTTTTCATTCGCCTAACACGCGGAAGGTCGTAGGTTCTAGCCCCACCTAGGACATAACTTTCTTAATTTTTAAAAATGTTTCTGTTTGTGCCGTTAATTTAAATTTAATCGTTAACGTTGGAAAAATTAACGATTAATTATATATTTATATAATTATTTTTGCGGTCGCTAAAATAATTAAGTATATTGAATTGGACATTGAACGATAAAAAACGTGCTTTACCTTAGCACTGCGATAAGTGACTCTAAACATAACAGCGAATTGAAACCAAAATATTTTTTTCAAATTAGACGTTTAATTAATAGATCTAACTGTAATTTTCCAAGCTACTTAGAAACACAATTCTATACAGCCTGGTACATTGAAAGTAATTACAATGTGGACCGCTTTTCCCCAATGGACTTTATTATAATTCCGCACAGTTAAGCCCAGTTGATATAAACACACTGACACTAAGAGATCTGCTTTGTTGAGACTAAAGTGTTCCTGCTGGATGTCCCATGGAGAAGTCCTATTCACGGTATATTCAACCGACACTGGAAGAATCCGATTGCTTGAACTGACGCAAGAGTAATGTGATATGCTCGACGGACATGATAGAGATCTGATATGTTGAGATACGGACTTATGTAAGATTTATTACCTGTTTGTGTGCAGGTATTTGGTCCTATCTTGAGACGAGCCTGGTCATAAGCTTCTTTTGTATCGTTGAGTCCATAACAGATGTGTTAACATGGTCAGAATGTTCAGGAACAATGGCGTCCTATTTCATAACCAAGTTACCTGATACCGTCTGACAGTGTCGCACAGTGAGCCATAAAATTGTTGTACAATTAGATTTTCTCGATATTCTTTGAGCCATAAAATTGTTGTATTGTTAGATTTTCTTGATATTCTTTGAGCCATAAAATTGTTGTACACTTAGGTTTTCTTGATATTCTTTGAGCCATAATATTGTTGTACACTTAGGTTTTCTTGATATTCTTTGAGCCATTAAATTGTTGTACACTTAGGTTTTCTTGATATTCTTTGAGACGTAAAATGACATACGTCAACGATCAATTTCTCCTGCTCTCCTTCCATTTTTCGGGGTTGTCAATGCTAAGACACTCTTTTCAAGGTCATCCGGGGAAATTCCTTAAACTTGGGCAGGGCGCGGTAACACTGACCCAGATCTTCAGGGGCGACAACCCGAATGCAGTAACATCTGGTTGAAACTATCAGGGGCGAAGTTTATCCCGCGTGGTGTTGGAAAAATTAATTAGTGGGCTGAAGTCTATTTGCATTGCTCCAAGTCTTAGAGTTCGAGGCCAAAGTTTTCATGACAAAATTCCTGAAATACTTATGGCTATGGGGATTTTCTTTAACGTCATTCAAACTTAGAATTAATTCTCATCATGTTTGGGGTGTGGGGGAGGGGGGGCCTAAAGACAACGTGAAATCTTTTTCGCAAGTTCGTTAAAATAAATTGTTATAAAAAAAGATATCAGTTTCTATGAGTATGTTTTCATTTGTACATCTAATAAATATTTAATTTTATGCACGCATGCGCTAGTGAGTTGCCTACTCACGTGACCTGACCTACATTTTTATGACACGTGGTCATCGATAAATGAAGTAATTCCGATAATATTAGTGGAATGATGTTGATTATCATTTAAAATGACTATTACTTCAGTGAGTGGGTCTAGAGAAAGGAGTTATAAGAAGATATAGAGAAGGCAGTGGTATAGAGAAGGCAGTGGTATAGAGGAGGCAGGGGTATAGAGGAGGCAGGGGTGTGCAGTTAGTTTCTACACTGGTCAGTTAGTTACTACACTGGTCAGTTAGTTACTACACTGGTCAGTTAGTTACTACACTGGTCAGTTAGTTACTACACTGGTCAGTTAGTTACTGCACTGGTCAGTTAGTTACTATTCCGGTCAGCTAGTTACTATTCCGGTCAGTTAGTTATTATTCCGGTCAGTTATTCAGAGTGCTGATAATGTGGTATTTAAGGTCTCAGACCAGCTCATATATAATTATTCTAGGAAAAATATTTAAAAAACGGCAACAGAAGATCAAATAAATATTACCACTCTTCAGTATGAAGTAAACAATTTTTTTTTAAATTTATTTATTATTATTTTTTTAATGTACTTGATTAGTTTATGAATATCCCAACTCCCAACTTGTCATACCATTTTGTTAAGAGGTGCTAAACAAACGGTGATTGTGCCGAAGACATGCATTTGAAACTCAAACCTAATCATGCGGATGATGTCCTAGACATGTGGAGTGTATCGCAAGAATGTGGGTGTGTCTTTGAATTTTTGTTACAATTTGTATCTTGTGTGTGCAGTTAAAATGTCACAGAATCCAAACTGGAGGGCAGGATACGACCCTTGGGTCCCTTTCAATAGAAAGTTGCATGTGTCCATGGAGTTACATTTTGGTCATGAAGTTGGGCGAGGGTTCCACTCTCTGTATTATTTCAATTGAACAAAATTAAGGTCATTTCATATGACAAGGCACGCAAAACTAATTATCCGCCACCGGAAGCTGGGTTTCTCAACGCCATGACGGCATTCACTGATGTGTTTATAGATGGGGCGGGTAGGGGCACCTGAAAAGCTTGCAATCGGATTAGATAAGGTGAGGGGAGGGACCACCATTCTAATGACTTTCTGGTCCGCCGGTGATCCCAAACAGACAGCCGTTGTGTTCAAAGTACAAGCACGTAACTTTGGAGTTTCTAAGGGGGCGTCCATAAAGTACGTCAAATTATTTTTGACAATTTTTAACTCTCTCCCCCCCCCCGGGGTCACAAATCTCGGACCCCCCCCCTTAAACTACGTCACACTTACGTAAAAAAATATTGTTTTTGTTTACAAGATAATTAGAATTTAATATAAAACACCGTGACGTCACACATGGCCAGAATCCTCTCCCCTGTAACTGTCACACTTTCTTACACCTCCTCACCCCCACTGGACCTTGACATACTTTATGGACGGCCCCTAATTGTTGATTCAGTCTTAAGTTTAGTATTCTTTGGAGCTACCGTGGTAAAAATGAATGTTTCAAAAAGGGGAAACGAGTGACATTAAGGATAACCATGTGCCAAAAAAAAAACGTTATAACTTCCTACGATCTATTTCACCACTGTTACACACGCAACCTTTAGAACCCCCCTATTCCATCAAGACTACACTCGCCCCTGCACCCCATTACACCAACAAAACTTGACACGCCTCTGCACCCCCACTATTCCAACAATGCTATACACGCCCCTGCACCCCCACTATTCCAACAATGCTATACACGCCCCTGCATCCCCACTATTACAACAATGCTATACACGCCCCTGCACTCCCACTATTCCAATAATGCTATACACGCCCCTGCACTCCCACTATTCCAACAATGCTATACACGCCCCTGCACTCCCACTATTCCAACAATACCACACATGCCCCTGAACCCCCCCATTCAAAAAGTACCACACACGCCCCTGCCTTTCTCCCCCACTCCCACGTCTATCCCAGCCAGGTGAGCAACACTTTTGTGTATCAAATTGTCACGGCCACTTCCTGGACTGACCGTGGTAATTGATACAAGAAGGATCAGATCCCACTCTCACAGAGCACCGGGACATGAAGGTGTGGGAGGGACGCTTGGGGTTTGTTCTCTCTGAAAGATCTGAAAGTGTTTCAATGAATGAAGGTCTACTTCAAGACTTAACTATTCAGTACAGAACTTTAATAGCCCGGAGTTAGGGAAGGAGAGCAGGAGAAATTGATCGTTGACGTATGTCATTTTACGTCTGAAAGAATATCAAGAAATCCTCTAGGGTCGTTTGAGGCTGTTGGAGGAAGATGAATTTGGTGTACACATGTTTTAGTGGTGCTGGGGTTGTGATGGACTGACCATCAGATGGTGTGTTGTGGAACGTTTGTGTCAGGGTATTGGTGTGGGTGTGTTGGACTAAGGGTATTGGTGTGGGTGTGTTGGTATCAGGGTATTGGTGTGGGTGTGTTGGAGTAAGGGTATTGGTGTGGGTGTGCTGAAGTAAGGGTATAGGTGCTGGTGTGTTGGAGTAAGGGTATTGGTGAGAGTGTGTTGGAGTAAGGGTATTGGTAAGTGTGTTGGAGTAAGATATTGGTGTGTGTGTGTTGGAGTAAGATATTGGTGTGTGTGTGTTGGAGTAAGATATTGGTGTGGGTGTGTTGGAGTAAGATATTGGTGCGGGTGTGTTGAAGTAAGATATTGGTGTGGGTGTGTTGGAATAAGGGTATTGGTGAGAGTGTGTTGGAGTAAGGGTATTGGTGAGTGTGTTGGAGTAAGGGTATTGGTGAGTGTGTTGTAGTAAGGGTATTGGTGTTGGTGTGTTGTAGTAAGGGTATTGGTGAGTATGTTGGAGTAAGGGTACTGGTGTGGGTGTGTTGGAGTAAGGGTATTGGTGTGGGTGTATTGGAGTAAGATATTGGTGTGAGTGTGTTGGAGTAAGGGTACTGGTGTGGGTGTGTTGTAGTAAGGGTATTGGTATGGGTGTGTTGTAGTAAGGGTATTGGTGTCGGCGTGTTGAAGTAGGGGTACTGGTGTGGGTGTGTTGTAGTAAGGGTATTGGTGGGTGTGTTGGAGTAAGGGTACTGGTGTCGGCGTGTTGTAGTAAGGGTAGTGGTGGGTGTGTTGTAGTAAGGGTATTGGTGGGTGTGTTGGAGTAAGGGTATTGGTGTCGGCGTGTTCGAGTAAGGGTATTGGTGTCGGCGTGTGGTGGAGTAAGATATTGGTCTGGGTGTGTTGGAGTAAGGGTATTGGTCTGGGTGTGTTGGAGTAAGATATTGGTCTGGGTGTGTTGGAGTAAGGGTATTGGTGTTGGCGTGTGGTGGAGTAAGATATTGGTCTGGGTGTGTTGGAGTAAGGGTATTGGTGTCGGCGTGTGTTGGAGTAAGATATTGGTCTGGGTGTGTTGGAGTAAGGGTATTGGTCTGGGTGTGTTGGAGTAAGGGAATTGGTGTGGGTGTTTTGGGCAGGGGATAGTGATGTGTGCTGGGGATGGGTTTTTGTGATTAGGAGAGCAACTTGCAAAGTAACACTTCCTAATTGGTCAGTCAGCGGTCAAGCCATCAAATGTGTTCAACTCTACCTAATTGGTCAGTCAGCGGTCAAGCCATCAAATGTGTTCAACTCTACCTAGTTGGTCAGTCAGCGGTCAAGCCATCAAATGTGTTCAACTCTTTGATTCAGGCCATGTTTGTCGTATGATTTGACCACACGACGTCAGTCGGTTTTAATCTCTAGACTGCCATGAAAAAATGCCATTAATGTTAATGTAGGTTTCAAACTTAAACCATACAAGTTACCTTGAACCCTCTGACCTCTCCATTCACAAGTGCACACTGAAATCTCACCTCTCTTGACCTTACCACGAAACTCCCCGAAGCAGACCCAACAATTCGGATGTTTAACCCCACTCTGTTTCCTGGTTCAACCCACGTGTCGCCGTGTTTTCAATTATTATTTCTACCGACGCTCAGTAGGCCTAACATCCCTCTCTCTCTTTCTCTCTCTCTCTCTTCTCTCTCTCTCTCTCTCCTCTCTTTTTTTTTCTCTCTCTCTCTCTCTCTGACACCATCACAAGGGGTGACACCTAGGGATGTGATGGAGGTGAAGAAAAACCGCATCCGTCGGATTCGGCAAATATAAATCCGTCGGATTCGAATGCGGATGCGGATTTGGTCAACACTTGGCTAAAAAAGGGAGTATACCAAGATGCCAGTCTCGTGCCCCCCATAACAAGAAGGATTTTTAATCACAAAAATAAGTAATTCAAAAATAATGCATATTGCAGTTTAAAAAAATAAACAAAATGAATGAATTTAATTCATTCATTTAGTAATTTGAACCTAAATTTTAAAAAAACACTTAAAATCAAGTAAACAATTTAAAACAATTTGACAAACAACGTTTAGCGAAATTAAAAATTAAATTCTTAAAATTGGAGAGTTATGAGAGCATTAAACAAAATTAAAGATACTGTTTATTGTCACATTCACACGAAGCCTCAGTACTTGAAATTAATTAATGGCAGATTAAACTTCAAGAACACCAGTTTCTCTGCATTGTCTGGCAGTAGTCTGCTGCGACGGTCATCTATTCCGAGGTTTGGAATTCTCGGATGAAAACAATTTCGTGAGAGGGGTGTATCTAAAATACGTTCATGATTAAATACATCTAATCTATGGACAGCTGAGTAAGGGTCTAGGAGTTTAGTTATCTGTTTTCTTTATTTCGGGTTTTCGAAAGTATCTAAGTTTTTAAATTTTAGTTACGATTTCTAAGGCCGTGTTTCATCTGAAAACGGTAAGTTTTCAAATTCGAAATCGACGGATTTAAAAAAAAAAAAAATAAATCCGTCGGATTCGAATTTGCTCAAAAAACGTCGAAGTTCGAACGTCGTCGGATTCGAATTCGAACTTCGTCACATCCCTAGTGACAACACACCAAAACTTAAACAAAAATGTTCTATGCTCCCGTCACTGGCAGACTCTGGGGCAGGTGTATCGGGTAAGTATTGAAAAACCGACACCATGAGCTGCCGCACTAGGTGACACCAACCTTAGTGACGTCTCTGCCTGCATGGTGTTCAGCGTACTCTATTCCCATATTACATCTTCATCGGGGACTCCCTCATAATATGACAATCATCGCTCAGAAATTACACTGAAATCTTGACATCATATGTTTGGCTTGTCCCAGTTTTCTGTGACAGAAAATCTTACTACTAAGGCATTCAAGACTGAACTAAAAACTCATCTCTTCAAATTTTACTTTCAAAATTAATAACACAGCAATCAAACATTTCTTTCAATGCTAAACGTAGCATATGTGCAACACCATGTAATGATATGTTATAGTTAGTTATATGAATGTTGTTTTTTTTTAATATTGAATACACTTATATTTGTGTGTTAATATTTTTATGGGAAGCACTGTGGCTCTAGCTTGGGGCTGGGGGGAGGGGGTGGGGGGTGCTACGCTATATACGCCATCAAATTATTATTGTTATTAAAAATCCAGCATAACGGACTTGTGACCACAGACCCATGGATTAAGAACCCTCGCTCCACACAACAAAATGGTTACATTGTCACTTCGTGCTACCAAGCCGTAACCTTGTAACCTTTCCTATCTCCCGTAACAATGTCCCGGGCGCCCCCGTTTATTATCTACGAACCTAGAGCTAGAAAATCGGGCCCAAAATTTTATTTCGTCGTCATTGGCGGAGGGGGGGGACATTCGTGAACCCAACGGGTCGGGTGTTTGTCAAACAGTCGGTGTACTACGTTGTAACACGCGGGGCGACACTCAGGGCTCTAGACCGGATAAGGAATGGGTCGACCTGAGCCTGACAAAGTTAGGCATTCCACTAACCTGGGGTCGGGTAAGGGGGGAGGATAAAATAATAGGGCCCCCAAAAAAAAGGTAAATATTGAAAACGTGTACGGTAAGCATTTAAAAAAATAGCAGACTGGGGGGCATTGCAAATGTTATGTTTCAACGTATCAAGTTGGATTTCGTGTCGTCTGCATGATTGAAAGCAGGTATTGTTTACTGTTAAATTTAAGAGAGGAAAAAAACGGTATAAAAAAAAGACAAATAGATTTATTGTTGTGATTGCAGCAAAGTTCAACTCTTTTAGAATATCAGCTCCTCAGAACCAGAGGTTTAAAGATGATGTAATGCCAGATTTCTGTTAACAGTATAATACATTGATATTTAGCCGTCTTAGCAATGATACACAATTTGACTACAGGGGGCGTATTATGTGCGTGTTTGACATATATGTGTGTGTACTAGCGGGTTTTGAAGTATATGTGTGTGTACTAGCGGGTTTGAAATATATGTGTGTGTACTAGCGGGTTTGACGTGTATATGTGTGTGTACTAGCGGGTTTGAAGTATATGTGTGTGTACTAGCGGGTTTGAAATATATGTGTGTGTACTAGCGGGTTTGAAGTATATGTGTGTGTACTAGCGGGTTTGAAATATATGTGTGTGTACTAGCGGGTTTGAAATATATGTGTGTGTACTAGCGGGTTTGACGTGTATATATGTGTGTACTAGCGGGTTTGGCGTATGTGTGTGTACTAGCGGGTTTGATATGTATATGTGTGTACTAGCGGGTTTGAGGTATGTGTGTGTACTAGTGGGTTTGACGTGTGTATGTGTGTGTACTAGCGGGTTTGACGTGTGTATGTATGTACTAGCGGGTTTGATGTGTGTACTAGCGGGTTTGACGTGTGTATGTGTGTACTGGCGGGTTTGACGTGTGTATGTGTGTACTAGCGGGTTTGACGTGTGTATGTGTGTACTAGCGGGTTTGACGTGTGTATGTGTGTGTACTAGCGGGTTTGACGTGTGTATGTGTGTGTACTAGCGGGTTTGACGTGTGTATGTGTGTACTAGTGGGTTTGACGTGTGTATGTGTGTACTAGCGGGTTTGACGTGTGTATGTGTGTGTACTAGCGGGTTTGACGTGTGTATGTGTGTGTACTAGCGGGTTTGACGTGTGTATGTGTGTACTAGCGGGTTTGACATGTGTATGTGTGTGTACTAGCGGGTTTGACGTGTGTATGTGTGTGTGTACTAGCGGGTTTGACGTGTGTATGTGTGTACTAGCGGGTTTGACGTGTGTATGTGTGTGTACTAGCGGGTTTGACGTGTGTATGTGTGTACTAGCGGCTTTGACGTGTGTATGTTTGTGTACTAGCGGGTTTGACGTGTATATGTGTGTACTTGCAACAAAGCCCACCCAAAGGCGTGAATAAGTGTAGGGTGACCTGTGAAGTTCATGGTAGGACATCACAACATCCACATCAACTGATTGCAAAATGAAAATGAAACGTCACCAGTCGTCGTTTCAACCAGTGACTTTGTCCATAGACCCTACCTCCCCAACCCCACATGCGGTCTGTCCAGAAACCTACATACCCCACACTGAAGTTTTTCCAGAGAGCCACCTCCCCCACCCCCACATAGTGGTCTGTCCAGAGACGCCAAATTACCTCTGGACTTCTTAACTAACTTTTGGTATATACTATATACATCAAACAATCATTTTAAATATTACCATTAGATATCAGAATTTAAAATTACCACTGAAAATTATAATTAAAAATTAACAATAGATGTCTTAACTAAAACCTACCACCAACCATTTTAACCCTAAAATTACCCCTTGCCACCATAAACCAACATCCAAACTCCCATTAGACATCACACCCCCCGCCCCCACACCACCACCATTTTCAGCACGTTTGCTACAGACGCTACTAATATTTTTCTGATGCCAAAATCCTATCCCAGAGTGAAACAGTGAGTCTGTATGTACCGGTGTCTGATGAGTGGAATACCACCTGTTGTGGTGTGGATCTGATACCTGATACACTCTCGATACATCCTCGTCTCGTCACACTGACTCGCTGTGTGTCTAGTTGATAGACTGTCGGGGAATTAAAATTGAAGACAAAATTCAGAGTTTTTTATTTGAAAGAAAATGAAAAAGAGTGAGGAGTGTGTGTGTGTTTGGGGTGGGGGTGGGGGTTGTATCCAGATTTTTCCAAGGTCATAAGTCATATGCCAGAATGTTTCTTTCATTTTTATAAAGTTATTTGCGCTGAAAAATTATTTTCAATCATCCCACTTTGATTTAAATAAAAATAAAATAATTTGAGAACTTATCTAAGCTCGATACACAAGTAAGTAGTTGGGCTAAATGTAGTTAACCTAAAAATAGTAACATCCGCCGTGAACCCAGTTATTTGCTGGGGTACATAGCTTTAAAATTATCATACGATTATCATTATTATTATCATTATTACTATCACTATTATTATCCTTATTATTATTATTATTATTAGTATTATTAGTATTATCATTATTAGCATCATTATTATCATCATTATCATCATTATTATTATTATCATTATTATTATCATTATTATCATCATTATCATCATCATCATTATTATTATTATTATTATCATTATCATCATTATTATTATCATTATTATTATTATTATTATTATCATCATCATTATTATATCTAAAAGATAGGTGGACGTGATAGAACACATACGATGCGTTGATCAGTCGAAAAGATATTTGATTGTTGCTATCATAAGTAAATGTGAAAATGTGTGTTTTTTTGGTGGAGTGTTGGTGGCCTAATTGTGTGGTATTATTATTATCATTAATATTATTATTAATAATTTTTAAAAATATTTTTTTTTTAAATTATTTTTATTTACGTTTGTCTTACTTTCATCTTTTGCACTTGGCTTGGTTCTTGGTTAGATGAGATTTAATAACACCATGGACAAAGCTCAACTTCAAACCATTAAGAGTTCCTTATGTGGCGGGTTTGCGTAGATGGAAAATTACTGCCTCCAACGTGGAAAGTTTCAATAACACTTTGTTAAATAAGAATCACTGCTGGTCATTCAATTGATCCTAGTCTGTGTCCAAATCGTCTTATCTCATCTTAGATATACAGACGCTCCTTCTATGCAGAAGATAATTGCGTCCACAGACCATGAGAGATGATCTGTTGGCAAGTGATGCAGCGGTCACAGGCCACGGCTATAGGGGTTCCACGCATTACCCCAGCCGCCTAACTATTGTCTAGTTAGGTACCCATTCAGAGCTGGGTGACTCCTCAGGACCCGGGAACAAATCCTCGCCTTCGCCCGGGAACAAATCCTCGCCTTCGCGTGGATTCGAACTCGTGACCATCGGTATGACAGTCGAGCGCGCTACCTCTCGACCACCACGTCTTGACCAAGTCTTGCCGTCTATAGTCACTCTGTGCTTGATGAGGTAGTCACGACCTGCCAAGTCCTATTATAACTGTGTTCACAACTCCCAGCTATGACGAATGGAACTCTTTAAGCGGATCCACATTCATTTTAAGCGGATCCACATTCTCTCTAAGCGGATCCACATTCTCTTAATGTTTATAAATCCATGTTAGAACCATTCTGGCGTCGGCTGACATGCTTTCTACAGTGCGTCCGTCTTACAAAGGACACCAGGTCTCTTTAGTGGCTAACCTAAAGGCATCTCAACTATGGGTGTGCCGGATTTCAGAACCGGCTCCGGCAAATACGGAATCCGGCCTTTTTTTTTTTTTACAAATCCGACTCCAACCGGATCTCTTTATACAAATCCGGCCAAATCTAGGCCGGGTCTCTAAAATTTTAATCCGGTGCAGCTTTAATCTCACACCGTGCAGAGATAAGCCAAACATTTTCAGGATGAATAACAAGCTAAGTCCAATAGTTAGGTGTTTAGACAAAAAACGTATGCCATCAAGGTCATTTAAAGAATAATACTCAAACAAACACACCCCAAATTTTATTTAAAAATCTTAGTGGACCATGAACACGTTAAGCCTCTCTGGAGATTTATTCCAAATGTCATAATACAACCAAAAAGTGACGAGACATTCAGAAATGTTATATCAAGTAAAATGACATTTGGTAAAAATTGTTCATCAGCTCTAGTAAGAGTGTAGGAATTTGGGAAATAATATATATATTTTTTTAATTGTTCGGGAAATGGTGCAGCTTTTAATTTTTGATGTAACATTCCCCCCCCCCCCAAACC
>MUZC01001326.1:363552-380868 GCA_002072015.1 Radix auricularia
GGGGGGGGGGGGGGGGGGGAGGGGGGCTTTTATCGTTTTTTGTTTCATCGTTCCTAAGTTCAAACAAGGGGGCTCTCTGTGAACTTACTTAAACCCATTTTGCGGGTATGGGGGGGGCGTGGCATCAGGGGGTATGTGTTCATATTTCTATTACCAACCCTTAACCCCCCCCCCCCCCAAAGTTCATCTCGGATGTCGCACATTATTTACTGAACATGTCAGTTTGGGGTCAAGCAGGTCGACACGGACACGCCGCTGGCGCGCACTTCAAGAGCATACGCCCCTGAAAATCATAGACACCTCGCATTACACCACGATGTAAGGGTGAAGGTGAGACATTTAACACCCCCACTTGACATTCCGTGTAACTTTTTATCGACAGTATGATGTAAGGGTGAAGACAGACAGGGCCTGGTAACATGCCTGACGTTAACCCTCCTCCTCCCCTCCCCCACCCCCAAACTTTGACATTCGGTATAACTTTTTATGCCTTTTAGTTTTACACGCGTCAATGTGAACAGAATTAAAATTTCCTTGCGGTATTGAGACCATTTCCTTTTAAACTGCATTCATTTTCAAGAGATGATTTGTTCTTTCTGATTAGATAGTATCATAATGTTCGCTTATAGTCTTCTTTTCTACACATAACCTTTAAAATTTCCCAGGTTGTTTTTGTTACTTTGTTTTTTTTTCAAAATAAATTACTTGCTATCTTTGAGTTTTTGGTCAAAGCAAATAGCCGAGGTCATTTCTGTCATTTCCAGCAGCTCTTAATTCTCAGCATTGCGGTCGTGTTTTCTTTTTACCAAAACTTTTTTGTGTGCGTGTGAAATGATTTTTGTTTCATGTTCAAAGAACAAATGTGTATAAAAATACTTTAAAGTTTGTAGGGATTGTATTTTATTTCTGGATGTGAGATAATTCCTTACAAGTATTATCTGTTAAACGAACTTCACAACATTTTTCTAACAATTTTTTTAAATTAATAAATTGTTCTCGAGCCTAATAAATGTGAACAAAAGAAGAGCCACGTGCGGATCCCGAGCCGCAATTTGACCACCGTTAGAATAGACATTGCGGCAACATTTTAACGTGTACGCTGGCGCAATTTTATTATCCGGGTAATTACACGGCAACGGGTACCCAAAGTCCCTCATATTTATAGCTAAGTTTCAACGCTCCGATGAAAGCCGAAAAAAGTTTGGATGAGGTTTGGTTTAGCGGGTTTGATTAAGGATGTAATATTTTAGTCGCGTACCAATTGGTTAGGCTCTGTGTGCCGACTGTGGCACGCGTGTCACGGGTTCACCATCACTGTCTTAGAATATGTTGTAAAATGACATTGTCTATTTCTTATAGCTATACTGGCAATCAAATGACATCACACTAGATTCTAAAAGATGATAGTAATATTTAGAATTAACATTCAAAAATATATTATTTTGAAAACAGTATATAGGAAAAAGGAGGAAGTTGAAGTATCTAAAGTTACAGTGAAAACCACAACGGGAAAGCGATATTGCAGTCTGGTAAAATTGTGGATTTGATTAATTCCATATGGAGCAAACGTACCAAATAGTATTATGAGTCTATTTTCCATGTGGACTCTATCATGGGTATTGGTTGCATATAGAATACCAGTAACTGCAATATCCAAAATGCCGTCATGGTCAACACTATTAAAATTTTTAGACACAGGACACTGAGCCTGTTTATATTGTACAGGTGTTCTCTCAACCGATTTCCCAGACGACGACCTGTCTCACCCAAGTAAATTTTATTACATCTCTTGCAAAGGATTGCATAAAACCCGTTGCGACTTGTGCAAGTGAATCCATCTTTTATTACGAATTGTTCAAGAGGGAAAGAAACTTTGTTAATTTAAACTACATATGGACAAGTATTGCAACGGTTACGGTTGCAACCTTTTGTTCCAATATGTGCTTTCATTGTGGGAAGGTGACTTCTTACAAGTATGTCTCTGAGGCTTTTATCTCTCCGGAAAGCAAAAAGAGGAGGTTTTTTGAAGACCTGCTGAGTTAGAATGTCAGCCATAAGGATTGGTCTGTTTTTGAGAATCACCTAGCGGGCTTTAAAATTATGAGGATGGAAAGATAAAATAAATTTGGACCGATCACATTGATCGTGAACAGGTGATGTAAATGTGTCCTGTCTGGTCATGCATATAATTCTATTGACAGCGGATATTAAAATTGTTTCCGGGTATGACCTCCTTCTAAAAATGTCCAGCATTTCATCACTTCTCTCCAAGAAGTCTGCCTCATCACTGCAGAGTCTTTTAAGTCTCAATAATTGTGAAAATGGGATAGAGTTCTTACAAGATTGAGGATGGGACGATGTATACAGAAGGAAACTATGGCTTTCTGTAGGCTTGTAAAAGATGGATGTTGATATTTTGTTTTTCTTCAATTTTATTTGTATGTCCAAAATATTAACAGCACTCCTATGAATAATTGATGTGAATTTGATGGAAGAATGGAAATTACCAACGATGTCAATAAAACTCTGCAATTGTTGAATGTTCATTTGGTCATTCCCATGCTATCGTTAATTCGTTAATGTATCTCTTGTAGTACTCTGGAAGAACTTATCAAGGGAAGGTAGGTTGTGCAACAAACTGTTTGAATGACGTGGTGCTGAGAGAGAGAGAGAGAGAGAGAGTGAGAGAGAGAGAGAGAGAGAGAGAGAGAGAGAGAGAGAGAGAGAGAGAGAGAGAGTTTGTTTCTTGGAGATAAAAAAATCAAAGGTTGTTGTTATTTCATTGGTTGCTGTTCTGGTTTACTTTAGAAAGTATCTTTATCTTAGATATACAGACGCTCCTTCTATGCAGAAGATAATTGCGTCCACAGACCATGAGAGATGATCTGTTGGCAAGTGATGCAGCGGTCACAGGCCACGGCTATAGGGGTTCCACGCATTACCCCAGCCGCCTAACTATTGTCTAGTTAGGTACCCATTCAGAGTTGGGTGACTCGGGGACTCCTCAGGCCCCGGGAACGAATCCTCACCTTCGTGTGGATTCGAACTCGTGACCATCGGTATGACAGTTGAGAGCGCTACCTCTCGACCACCACGTCCCACTTGACTGGCATTTTTTAAAGAAATTAATCAACTTCATTCATCTGTAAGGAGAGCATACACCTTTAATTACTCTCCGTTACAAAGTGTCTTCTTTTACGAACAAGCTTGATCTTTGCGGAAAAATATAATTTCAATGCAGTTTGCATATATTTAATCGAATGTATGAATTCACTGAAAACCAAATAAGGCTGACATCAATAAACAGCTTTTGATAAATGATTTCTGATCAAATTCAATCCCTGTAGGATCAATGTAACTCTTACCTTGGTGATTTGAACGTTCATAGGTGTTCGTGTGTTTCCAGTCTCTTTCTTGCACATATTGACTTCTTAAATATACTACCATCGAAAGTAAACCAATTCATAGAACTGACCAGCGATACTACTTTGAATGTGTTGCATCAGAAAGTGGGCTTGGTTAAATTTATTAGTATTCAGAACTGTCTCAGAAAACTTAAAATACACGTTTACTCTTTTGGAATATCGTTCATAATCATATCTGTGTGAGAGGGGATTTTCTGCATTGGTTACAATCAAAACAAAACACCGTAATTGGCTTTAAGTTTAAGATGAACTGTGATGGAGTCTTTCATGTATTACACCTCGTTTGGATTCGCTGTGCTCAAATACAAGGCTCAATACTCGAGATAAATAAACTAATGACTTTTTAAAAATAATAATAAAAAAAAACAACTTATTTTTAACAATAGTTCATTAGAGAAGAAAGCCATTAGTCTGTTTCCATTCAAAATTTTGGGGAGGACACAAAAAGAAGCTTGTTAGTATAGTTAGTTTTACTTACTAACGTAACATGTATACTACTAGCTAGTTAAAAGTAGACGGCAATAGCACAATTTTCTGTAGTGGTCCGTGACACACATTTTTCAAGTGGTCCTCGGACCTCGAAAGGTTGAGAACCACTCCTCTAGGGCAGTGCTTCTCAAACTTTATAGTATGTCAGACCGGCAGGAATTTTTTACCATTGCACATGGACAGGTGCACTATTTTACTTGTATTTGTATTTACAGGGTAGCCAAATGTAATTTATTTTATTGAATTTGTTTCATTTTATCTGGTTATTGATGAAAATGGAGATATATAATATATTATTAATATTTGAAAATAAAGGACTAAAATTAGATTTTTCTTACCTTTCATGATAACTTCTGCGAACCGGCAGCGCAAGGCCAACGGACCGGCACCGGTCCACGGACCACCACTTTGATAGGCACTGCTCTTGGTGACTATCGGTTTGTGATATTCGCAGACCGTTGAAGAGATCGTATCCAATTAAAAAAGATGACATTAACTCAGCTGAAAATCATGACATTTTATGAGCTTGACTTGCAGGCTCTACACTCTACTCGAACAATACTGTTCAACTGTGGTTGGGACGGGGGTGTTAGGGGAGCAGGTATTAGTAGAAACTTGGGCTGTGGAAATTAACGATTAATTTCTCGATTAATCGGTAAAAAAATTATCGACTAAAATTATGTTAATCGATAACATAGTGATTATATGTGTAATTTGCTATTTTCACCAATTCTACGATTTATTAATAAATAATTAATTATTGATATTTAACAATAGTTTGCATTTTTACGTACAAACTTTTCATTTTGAAAAAAAAAGTGTAAACTTTAAAATAAGCAGTTTTTATAAGGAAAATGATATAACAATTAAACATTGTTGTTACTTAATCAACAATAACAAAATTTTAATTCATTTATTATATGGAACTAGTGAGATTTGAATAAAGGCAATTTGAATTGCCTGTTTTTGTTACTTCCCTTGAAATTTTCGGGTTGATGACGTCATAATCTTTTTTTTTTTTTTTTTTTTTTTTTAGCTTTAATCAAAATTATCGGTAATTTTTCAAAAGTTAACGATTAAATTAAAATTAATCGATAACAGCCCTAGTTGAAACCATAACGATCCTGACTCGGTTTAAAAGTTTATATTTTTACCTATACGCTTACACGAAACAGCGCTCTGAAGCCATGCATTTCCCTATAGGATCCTCTTTCCTCACATAACCTGATTGCCTGATGGGTCACCGTTTATAAACTGGGATGTGGTGATGGAGTGTGGACGTATTTGTAGTTACAGCATTCGCCTCATGTGGTATTAAAGTCTCTTCTCTGTGTGAGCTCGAATTAAGCGTCACGTGATGTCAATAATCCAGCTACGATTCTCGTCACTTACGTAATCATTGCATAAACATCATCAATTTCGTTCACCAATATATCTTGAAGGTCTCCCCATTATGTCACTGTCTGTATTAATTCTCCAACAATACACTATTTACCCGTAAAGACCCCATGAATATTCTTGTTTACTTTGGCTGGCAAGAAGGCATCTAAACCCGAGGTGTCTGGCGAGGGATGCAATTTGACGTCTGCTAGAGATCACTCTGCGGTAACGATATGTTTTAAAATGTTTTCGTGTGGAAAAATTGGATATTGCAAAATACCACGACAAACATCTGGAGTTTGAATCAGCTATTTATATCAAGCACTTATTCGCGTTTAATAAAGTATGGCGTATTTTTGTAATCATGTAATGTTTTTATCATTTTACATGGTAATACTATAAGCCTGGCGTATGAATTTAAGGCCCAGTGGCGTAGCTAGGGTCATCTGCGCTCGGGGACATATGTCTCCCCTGAACCCCCCTAGCTGCGCCACTTTTAAGACCAATTTTTCAAAAAGAACTGAACAAATTAAACACAATAAAATCATTACTGTTGATTTCTTCCCCGATGGGATATCTTCCTTAACACGATCCCATGTCCAAACAAAGTTCGATAACTGAAAATAATTATTACTCTCAAAGGGATCCCGTCCTCTGTGCAATCCTTTTACCCTAAAGCACAGGTTTCCAATCTTTTTTGGATTGTTGTCCCTTTTAATAAAAGTCAAGTCACCAACGACCCCCGATACCAAACTTTGTTGTTTAAATATACGAAAAGGTTACCTCCCTTGTGCCCCAAGAACAACTTAATATCATCTTTCATTTTTAGGAGACAAGAAATATTTTCAAAAATGCAGTTGCTTTAACCGATAGTTGTTGAATTTAAAGACGGGCAAATTCTGACTATCTATGTCTTTTACAGGCCTTGAGTGCGAGGCTCTATGTCTTTTACAGGCCTTAAGTGCGAGGCTCTATGTCTTTTACAGGCCTTGAGTGCGAGGCTCTATGTCTTTTACAGGCCCTGAGTGCGAGGCTCTATGTCTTTTACAGACCTTGAGTGCGAGGCTCTATGAGGACCACTCGGCAAACAATGAAGTAAACCTGGCAAAGTTCTTCCAACACCCCATGATTAAATACTTGGTCCGTCACTTGATTAACCGACACACTTTTATGTTACAAACGCCCCATGACTAGACGAGCTCCACACCCCTGAGGCTAGTTATTATTTCATAAAAGCTCATCTGGCAAACATAATGGCTCATTCTGGCTCACGGTGCACATTCTTACCTATAAAAATGTTGCACACGATCTTGGTGTTAAGTAAGGTTACTTGGTGCAATTTGGCATGATTCCCCTGACACTATCCGGCTTGTTCCTGGCATACGATCTGTCTGGGTGCACCGTTCAGATATTACCCCAACTATTTTAAGGGGAAGTTAAATTTTTATAAAAACCCGGGTAGTTAATGGTCCGGCCCGCGGGCAAAATACAGTCTGCATTTAAATTTCAACTGGCCCTCAGCCTCTTTTTTAAAAATATAATTTGGGGATTACATTTTTGTGTGTGTTGACATCTTATTTAAAAGAAAGGCCAAAAATTTGTTCTGGTTTCAGTGCAAAGTACGATAACGTCGAATTATTGAAAAAAACAATAAAATAAATTTAAAAATAATTTTGAAAAATATATATTTTAAAATTAAACACGATGACGTTTACCTATGTGGATCTTGATCATAAAAAGCCGATGAAGGTATTTGATGTTATGTGTACGAAATTTGAAGACGTTAATTTGTAAATAATCGTAGACGTCAGACGTACACTTGTTTATTTTTGCCGCCTCGTAAAAGAAAATGAATGTAGCATCGGTGTACTCAAAACTATTTTTACCTCACATTTTTTTAAAAGCCATTCTCGGCTCTAGTTATATTTCAACAAATTTAATTTAATAACTTGGCTTTGCGAACACAAAACAAAACACAAGCATACAATTTAAAAGCCCGGGACTTAGTCTGAAAGTATATTATTTTTGTTGACTATTTTAATCCGTTACCGACGTATTTTTTTTTCTTCATAGAATTCTGCAAGAAGTTTGGAACCCCTGTTTGAAACTAAGGAAACGCTGCTTCGCGGAAGCATCTTAGACTTGACGTTAATTTTTCTCATATTACTTAGAAAGAAAAAATGTTTAATGAGCGTTACGTCTTTTCGTGTCAAGTGTTGAGATAAGATTTTAACGGTGAGAAATTTTATGCCGCTCTCTCCGATCAAAGAGAAATGACAACTAATAATGATTACATATAAAAATAACATATGCTGCTAAAATTTCATACGTACCTGCTCTTGTCAGGGGCGTGCCACGGGTTGGGTTGCGGGGGAAGGTGATATCTCTTGATTTTATCAATGACGTTTGTAGAAACTTTTGAGATTTTTGGGACGTAACAATTGCTTTCATTTGAGGAGCTTCACTAACTTCTCATTCTATCACATATCACTGAGTCTATCACACACCACTGAGTCTATCACACACCACTGAATCTATCACACACCACATAATCTATCACACACCACTGAGTCTATCACACACCACTGAATCTATCACACACCACAGAATCTATCACACACCACTGAGTCTATCACACACCACAGAATCTATCACACACCACAGAATCTATCACACACCACTGAGTCTATCACACACCACTGAGTCTATCACACACCACAGAATCTATCACACACCACTGAGTCTATCCCACACCACTGAATCTATCACACACCACAGAATCTATCACACACCACTGAGTCTATCACACACCACAGAATCTATCACACACCACTGAGTCTATCACACACCACTGAATCTATCACACACCACAGAGTCTATCACACACCACAGAGTCTAACACACATTGAGTATATCACACACCACAGAATCTATCACACACCGCTGAATCTATCACACACCACTGAGTCTATCACACACCACTGAATCTATCACACACCACAGAGTCTATCACACACCACTGAGTCTATCACACACCACTGAGTCTATCACACACCACTGAATCTATCACACACCACAGAGTCTAACACACATTGAGTATATCACACACCACAGAATCTATCACACACCGCTGAATCTATCACATACCACAGAGTCTAACACACATTGAGTATATCACACACCACAGAATCTATCACACACCGCTGAATCTATCACACACCACAGAGTCTAACACACATTGAGTATATCACACACCACAGAATCTATCACACACCACTGAATCTATCACACACCACTGAATCTATCACACACCACTGAATCTATCACACACCACTGAATCTATCACACACCACTGAGTCTATCACACACCACTGAGTCTATCACACACCACTGAATCTATCACACACCACTGAATCTATCACACACCGCTGAATCTATCACACACCGCTGAGTCTATCACACACCACAGAGTCTATCACACACCGCTGAGTCTATCACACACCACTGAATCTATCACACACCACTGAGTCTATCACACACCGCTGAGTCTATCACACACCACTTAGTCTATCACACACCACTGAATCTATCACCCACCACTGAGTCTATCACACACCACAGAGTCTATCACACACCACTGAATCTATCACACACCGCTGAGTCTATCACACACCACTGAATCTATCACACACCGCTGAGTCTATCACACACCACTGAATCTATCACACACCACTGAGTCTATCACACACCACAGAGTCTATCACACACCACTGAATCTATCACACACCGCTGAGTCTATCACACACCGCTGAGTCTATCACACACCGCTGAATCTATCACACACTGTTTCTAGAGCAATCTACCGGGATTATCACAAATCACTGACTCTCGTATAACACATTGAGTTTCATTATTACTTGAAGAGTTGACAAATAACTATCACACGTAGGGGAAATTGTTAAATATTATCTAACGGCTTGCCATATATCCAGGAAACAGTGAAATACAGTTACCTGGCAACCGAAAAAAAGCGTAGCTGGGATATCACCTCCTCGAGATTAGAAAGCTGAAGTTTTTAATATTGTTTTATAACTTGGTAAGCGATCGTTTCTGGAATGTTTAAAGTCTTCATTTATCTAAGACGTTGTACATAGAGCTGTATACCAAGAGTTTTACTTTTTTTAAAATCAATTTATCAATGTATAAAACCGCTTTCATTGCAAGTTTTTAAAAATCGTTCATAAATTTCTACGTCTTCTCTCTTCCAAATTGAGATGTCCTAAAATAAACACCAAAGTGGCGTGTAGCTTGCCCAAGATCCGCCCAAAGTCTCAATAATTTTAACAAGTGAACTGCAATGGGGGAGATATGAATGCCAGACTGTTGGTCAGCAAAGATGTTTTATAGACAGAAACCAGGCTAACAGGCCGACAGCAAATGACGGATGTGGTTGAGAATGGCCTACATCTGTTGGGGTCCAGGCATGGAGCTTACGAATCTGTTGGAATGCTGTAGCATGACGGAACAGGACAAGGTCCTACTTGGGCATTAGCATGACGGAGCAGGGCAAGGTCCGACATTGGCTGTAGCCAGACGGAACAGGACAAGGTCCTACATGGGCTGTAGCATGACTGAACAGGACATGGTCCTACTTGGGCATTAGCATGACGGAGCAGGACAAGGTCTCACATGGGCTGTAGCATGACGGAACAGGACAAGGTCCTACATGGGCTGTAGCATCACGGAACAGGACAAGGTCCTACATGGGCAGTAGCATAATGGAGCAGGACATGGTCCTACATGGGCTGTAGCATGACGGAACAGGACAAGGTCCTACATGGGCAATAGCATGACTGAACAGGACAAGGTCCTACATGGGCAATAGCATGACTGAACAGGACAAGGTCTCACGTGGGCTGTAGCATGACGGAACAGGATAAGGTCCTACATGGGCTGTAGCATGACTGAACAGGATAAGGTCCTACATGGGCTGTAGCATGACGGAACAGGACAAGGTCCTACATGGGCAATAGCATGACGGAACAGGGCAAGGTCCTACATGGGGCTGTAGCATGACGGAACAGGACAAGGTCCTACATGGGCAATAGCATGACGGAACAGGGCAAGGTCCTACATGGGCTGTAGTCCCATGTAAATGTAGATGAAAATAATCGACATCCTAAGAATACTTCCGGGTGTTTTGTGCGTTTTCGTTCCAGTTTTATGGCAAATTGATCGTCAGAAAATGAACAAACTAATATCTAACAGAATTAACTCACAGTTGCTTTGAAAAAAAAAGACAAGTATTTTTTGTTTTGTTTTGTTTTGTTTTTTGTTGTTGTTTTTTTAAAATTTTAATCTATCTTATAAATTTTACTGTACTTTTAACTTTATGAGGTAACCATCCTTCGACTTTTTTTTCAGTCTGCTTAACACTTCTTCAGAGCTTGCCAGTAACTTCCCTTGTTCAGCAATAATCTCTACCCCATACTTACTTTTGACAGGACTTGCCAGTAACTTCCCTTGTTCAGCAAAAGTCTGTGCCCCATTCTTAGAATTTGACCTCTTCCTAGTACTACATTTCTCTCTTCCAAGTGCTACATTTCTCTCTTCTCGTGACTACTCCCGACACAATCTCAATTCCTCACCCAAAGCTTTACCCCCACCCCACTCCACGCCCCGCCCCCCCCCTTAGACTATAGGTGCATATTCCAAATACGCCCCTGTGCATAATCATTCCGAGAACTCGTCACCACGTCATATCCTGTATTCTTTCACTCGGCCATCTCCTCCCCATCTCCAGCCGTTTACCCAATCATTTATCATCCAGCTTCCAATAACAAGGGCGGCCACTCGCTCCAGTGGAACAGACGTGACTCCGGCTCACACTTGTTTATATCAGGGCGAAACCGTCCCATGTTCTTACTGATAAAATTTGACCAATATCGCGTTAACACACTAAGGAAGAATGTATTTGTCCATTTGTTTATGCGGCGTGGGGAGGGGGAGGGGGAGGTGAGACCCAATAAAGAGCTTATAACAACAGACTTCGATCATGTTTGAACGGAAAAATCTGGAGAGTTTTTACTTTATCTTTAAGCCTATTGAGGTTATGAGGTTTTTGCTGATTTAAGAGAGATTTGGGGACCTTGTTATTTGATCAGGCCAGTAGCTCAGTCTCTGGTTATGGCAGACATGTTGATGTCATACAGGTCAATCATGGCAGACATGTTAATGTCATACAACCCAATCATGGCAGGCATGGTTATGTAATACAACCCAATAATGACAGGCATGTTGATGTCATACAAGCCAATCATGGCAGACATGGTGATGTCATACAAGCCAATCATGGCAGACATGTTGATGTCATACAAGCCAATCATGGCAGACATGTTGATTTCTCAGGTAGCCAAAGTGTCTTGTCATTAGTGAAAAGTCTCAAATCTACTACAAAGGATACAATCCTTTACGTAAAAAATAACGAGATCAGAGACAGAGAGACACACGCACGAGTTCTCCCAACAAATAGCGAAACATGTCTCCACTAATTAAGTATCATCTTCATTGAGCTTTGTTCTGAGAATGTCAGAAGAATGCTCGCCTTAAAGAAGGATTTATGGTGAACTCGAGTCGGGTCGACTTCTTGGATCAAGAACAGGAAACACTCTATAATATATATATATATATATACATACATATATATATATATATATATATTAGGGCTGTTATCGATTAAATTAAATTTAATCGTTAACTTTTGAAAAATTACCGAAAATTAATCGATAATTTTGTTAAAGCTAGAAATAAAGATTATGACGTCATGAAATTGACGATTTCGAGGGAAGTAATAAAAACAGTTAATTGATATTTTTATTAAGTATTTTTAAAACAAATTAACGATGAAAATAAGCTAAATAACGTATTAAAGTTTAGGCACTTGAATGAAAATTTCTAATTAATTATTTTAAAATATAAAAGTAATACAGCCATATAGAAATTGTTTGATGATTAACAAAAAGACAAAAATCATCTTTTTATCCTAAGTGGTTCAAAAGTTATGATTTATGTTCTTAGACCTCATAATCACTTTTTTAACTAGGTGGTTTTCCCTCACATTTTGTGCCATTTTATGGCATTTTTTAAAATGCCCATAACTTAAGTAATTAATTTAATTTAAAAGATATAATATTGTTAGGAGATATATTTAAATATAAGTAGTTCAATATAATGTCTATGAATTTAATTTTTTTTATTGTTAAATAATTAAAAACAATGGTTTTTTTATACCATTGTCCTTATAAAACAGGTTATTTTAAAGTTTACACTCTCCAACCTTTTTGAACGGAGAAGTTTGTACGTAAAAATGAATGAAATAAAAACTATTATTAATTATTTATTAATAAATCGAACAATTTTTTTAAAAAAAAACATTTCTTTAATTTTAATCACTAATTTATCGATTAAAATAATTTTAATCGATAAAATAACTTACCGATTAATCGAGAAATTAATCGGTAATTTCCGCAGCCCTAATATATATATATATATAAACTCACTGAAAACATATATGAAATCGTTTCCAATTAGCCAATATAGATGCCTTTTACGACCAGAGCATTAAGAAATAGATAAGAACCTACTCCTAAAAGGATTCAGGCTTGTTGCGCTCCTCCATACTTAAGGGCCGAACTCAGCATAAACCTGATAAAACAGTTGATGCGCATTACAAAATGTATTGCAGACAATCTCGTGTTATTAACTACATAGAGTTTTTCCATTCAATGTACCCCATGGTGAAGAATGTCTCGTGTCATTATTTGGCCTGGTCATCCATCTGCTTACCTTACCTTCTGACCAATTCAACACTAGCCCAAGGTCATTGATACAAATAGAATCGATTCTCGGTGGCCGTTCAATGCGCTACAGTTAAAAACATAGTCCGAAAATTCTTCTACAATTTATTCCTACATGTCCATCGAGTTGAAAATTCTGGGGAAGATTTGTGGAACTAAAGTTCTGATAACGCGGGATTGAGTAGATTATGTAAGTCCATGAAAGAAGTTCTTATAAAAATAATTTTGGAAGTTTTTTATTTAACCGCAAAGAATTTAACGCTTTCTGATCAATGACGTCATTTCAGGCTATTTGCTTTATCAAAACTCAACAAGCAGAACGTTCTAATCTTAACGTGGTGGGAATATCGTAAAGGAAAGCATGAGCCCTCAAAAATTTTGGAGCTTGATAAAGAACATGAAAAGATCTTCTTAGAACAAATAAATTTTACGAAATTTTGCATTTACTGGAGCCAATAATTTTACGACTTTTTATTTAATCCGGAGATATTTCACTTGTCACACTTTGAGAGTATTGTGTGGAATAAGGCGGGAAATAGTTTGGCATGGTCCGCGGGTTGTGGCACTTAGCCTGGCGACTTCCTTGTGTCAGACGTCACAATCAGATCTTCAGACTTTTGTTTTGTCTTTTTTTGTCCGCGACAGATGAATGACATATTTTGATGGCTGTGATGGAAGTCGCATCCTCTCACTCAAGTAGGTCGCCCTGGCTAGCGAGATGACCTTGCTGGTTGGTTTAACGCGACAGATCTTCTTCTTCGTTCTCAATATTGAATATTGAGTTTTGCGTGCCACGAGTTTTGCGCCAATTGGCCCGTGGTCTCCGACTTCAGCCTGCTGTATTTTCTGGACTTGCTTCCATAGCCTTTGGCCAGCTAAGACCGTCTGCAAGGCAGCAGTTGTTGTGTTGTTTTTTTTGGCAAGTGATGCAGCGATTCAGATGAATGACATATTTTGATGGCTGTGTTGGAAGTCGCATTCTCTCACTAAAGTAGGTCGCCCTCGTTGCGAGATGTCCTTGCAGGTTGGTTTAACCTGACGCAGGGATGACCCTGAATCATTCCAAGCTCCCCAAATGTTGCCCATCCTTACGTTCCGGACGAATTACCTCAACCTGATAGACGGGGGTGGGGGCGGGGGGATCAGTTAACTCTAGCTCTCCTTTGTGACACCCCTGACTACCCAAATAAATAATGTTGGAGGTGTTGAGTTGGACAGACGAGCCAACTCTCCAAAACATGTCAGTTGAGATGCAGAATGGCGGGATTTTTTTTTTTTACTGTTGGTAAACCGATATGATCTCAACCCCAGCCCCACACCACCTCCTGGCACGGTCTACATTTGATAACGTTGTTGTAGATTCGTTTCAGTTTCCGTGTATATAATAATTTTTTTATTCGTCAGAAAAAAAATTGTAGGGCAATTTTTCATCTGGTTTTATTTTCCTGAAGGTGTTGTGGCGATGGGTAGTATTGGATCACGTAGAAATACGTAGGACGCAATAATCTTCTGTACAGAAAGAGCGTCTGTAACATACAAGATAAGATACTGGTTGGTGACTAACGAAACATTTTGTTAACTTCTATTTCTGACTGTATAGTTTATATGTATGCATATATATACATACACACAATATATATATATAAGCAATTTTCATTTAGACCAGTTATTAAATGCTTGATACGACCCACATCATATTACACACCGCCGACCTGCTCATAGAAGGTGAAAAGAAAGTAGGGCGGGGGAGAACGGACACAAAAAGCAGCACGAAGAAATGAGATCAACGCGAGTGAACGCAAAACGCATTGTTGGTCTCGAGACATGCCCTCCCCCTGCACCAATATCGCTTGCCAACTATAAACTTGGTTTAGTCGACCCTGGCAAGGGTCATTCGTCGTGCTTGTTTTCTCGCGCCTTGTACTTGTTCTAATTTCAGGCGAATCATATTTGTAGATTCTTGCTAGTGCAAGCTTAACAAAACGAAATGGACGCTCGTGAAAGTGATGTTTTATAATTTGTTAATTTAAAAATTGAATAGCTACATTTTCTTGATTTTCACATTTTGAAGTTATATTTTGTCAAATAAAAAATACATATCTAACTGTATTTGAAGATAAAAAGAGAGCAGGGAATCAAAACGGAATTGTATTCTCGAAAGAGTCTAGAAGAGGAAAAATCATAACATTCAAACAAAAAAGTAGGAAATCGAAACAAAGTAGCTGCTGCTTAATTGGGGGAAAAAAAACTAATCACATCCGATACTGTACGTGGCATAACTCACGAGTTAATTAAGGCCCACTTAAGACCAGGCTCAGGGGCCGTTTAATCATGGCCAGACACCGAGCGTTTAATGAGAAGAGTTGCACCGTCAGCAAGGTTCCAACTCTCTCCAGATATCACATCTGACAGGACCCGCAACCTATCGGCTATTTGAGTTGTGACGTAACGATACATCCTGCTTAAGTTATTAGGTCACATAAAGATTAAAAGATGTAATGTTGTTCTTAAGTAAGAATAACTTAGAAATTAAATCTAATCAGATTTTTCTGAAAGAAAATTTTTCGGGATTCAACAGTAAGGTTAGTTCAACTCGTGTAAGTATTTAGAAGGAAAAAAAAGGAATAAAAAGCGCTTTTTTAAAAATCCTTAATATAATAATATTAAATTGTGGCGTCTGAGCCCGTACGACCGACTGACCGTGTGTGCTTACTTGTTTGCCGAAAAAACTTTGAATTCATCCATTTTAAACCCACTTTCTCGTAAGCTAGCAAGCTGAAATTTTGCAGGAAGACTCATGTCGATGATAGAAATGACGGCTGGGTAGCGAAGTCAATAGTGCGCTCGCCTCACAAGCTGAGGGGCGTGGGATCGAGCCCACGAACAGCCACTATAAATATGTTGAGAAATGACCAACGCTAAGAAAGTCCTCCGCTAACCTGGAGAGGGATGGGCGCCGCCAGTGTCCTATCAAGCCCGAGAATGTTCTAATGGAAACATTAGAATCCCCAACGACCTCGAAAAAAAAAGGTTATGGGACTTTAAAAAAAAAAAAATCGGATCGATCGAATGGACAGTAATTGAATTATTGACATTTTAAACGATTTTATTTATCTCTATGTATCATGTTAATTTTTGAGATAGAGTGTTGTGATGCGTAATATGTTCAACTACCTTTCATGTCGCGCAATAAGTTGCGCATTACATTGACAGTACTTTTTTTAAAATATATTCACGATCGGTTCGCATTATATTAAACACGTTTTACGAGACATTACTAGAATTTTGTATTTTTGGATTGTTTTGCCCTGCGTATTATAATGAACATCCTTATAGTTATGTCTCGTATAGATTCTATAAACGATTTATAGTGAAAAACTTGGTTTTTTACGTTTTTTAAATTTTAATTTTAACAGTGCAAATTCAATTCTGCGTCTTAATTGAAGCATTGACTCAACACGTCTAGGTCACAATAGCAGTTTGCAGATGATAGAGATTATCGCTCGAATGTTGAAGATTCTTCATGACTCGACTCTCGGGGATACGAAATATGCACGGAAGACTCTGTAGAGTATGAAATGAGACAGTAAGTGGTGTGGGATACAAAGTAATATACAATGTGTACAAGACGGCATCACATTGATTGTGTAGTGAGGCAGTAGGTGGATTGTGTAGTGAGGCAGTAGGTGGATTGTGTAGTGAGGCAGTAGGTGGATTGTGTAGTGAGGCAGTGGGTGGATTGTGTAATGAGGAAGTGGATGGATTGTGCAGTGAGGAAGTGGATGGATTGTGCAGTGAGGCAGTGGATGGATTGTGCAGTGAGGCAGTCGGTGGATTGTGTAGTGAGGCAGTGGATGGATTGTGTAGTGAGGCAGTGGATGGATTGTGTAGTGAGGCAGTGAGTGGATTGTGCAGTGAGGCAGTGGGTGGATTGTGTAGTAAGGCAGTGGGTGGATTGTGTAGTGAGGCAGTGATGGATTGTGCTGTGAGGCAGTGGATGGATTGTGTAGTGAGGCAGTGGATGGATTGTGCTGTGAGGCAGTGGGTGGATTGTGTAGTGAGGCAGTGGGTGGATTGTGTAATGAGGAAGTGGATGGATTGTGCAGTGAGGCAGTGAGTGGATTGTGCAGTGAGGCAGTGAGTGGATTGTGTAGTGAGGCAGTGGG